>CM060255.1:17195496-17520496 GCA_030684275.1 Acipenser oxyrinchus oxyrinchus
CATCCTTTCGGCTCTCCTTTACCTGTCTTTTGGCAATTCTCCTCCAGCCAGATTCACTAGTGTTGGGAACACATCCATAAGACTGGTGGGTTCATCAATCACACTGCCTGGGGATAGTGTTCCAGGCCACCTGAAAATACCAGGAACTCGGATACCACCTTCCCAGCCTCCCATACCTTTTCCACCTAACGGAAAAATTAAAAATAAACAAAATAATCAGCAAGGTTGTAGAATTGGGTTTTGGCGTCAGCTTTCTCATACATTTTTTTATGAATATATTTACATGTAGTTATATATTTATTTAGGTTGTGACCTGTGGCAGGGTGACTGAGCGGTGACGTCACGGCAGAAGCAGGAAGGATACTGACACCATGCAAGTACTGCAGTTTAAAGGCCGCTGCCGTTTTTATTTTAAATAGCAAAAATAAATCAAATATTTGAACAAAACAAACTGTGCTCACAGAGCCAAATAAAAGGTGTAAACCAAAACAAGTCTCGAACACAAACAACAAACAAAGATCAGGCTGGGCAGATTGCCTTCACTGTTCCTATGTTCTTTCACGTTGCTCTTGCTCTCGCTCTCGCTCTCGCTCTCGCTCTCACAACAACCACCGCGAGCTAGAGAGCTGCAGCCTTTATATCGTGGCGAGGGGTTTAACTAGCTTGCAATTAATTATTCTATTACCCTCGCCACAATCTGCACGAGTTTATTAAATTACTTGGGGATGGGACTACCCATCCACGCTACAAAACAAAATCGGCTAAGCCGTCGAAATACAAAACAATAAAACATACGGCGCTCGCCGTCATGCAAATAATAAATCATAATACAAATACAAAATAACACGGGCGGAGGGGAACCCCGGTTCTAAACTAAAATAAACAAAACAATGTACAGGGCTGCTCGCCCTGTTACATATCCCCTTGTGCAACGCACACATGGCCCTAACGGCCACCTCCCCCTCAGTCCCAAAGTCCCGGAAGAGGGGAAGCAAGTTGTTTCTGGGGGTGGCCATGGTGGAATCTCTGGCACCCCCAACTCTTCGTGGCGGCAGCTCCCTCTTCCGGGCTCCTGCCACACACTATCCTGCCGCGAAGTGCGGCTGGGGAGCTGGTCTCCTGACCTCCCCCTTCTTCATGGCGGCAGTTCCCCTCCGTGGGGCTCCGCCACCCACTTCCGGCAGCGAAACTGCTGCGAGGGGAGCTGGTCTCCTGACCCCCCTTCTTCATGGCCGGCAGTTCCCCTCCGTGGGGCTCTGGCCACAGCATTTCCTGCCACGGAAATGCGGCTGGGGAGCTGGTCTCCTGACCTCCCCTTTCTTCAATGCCGGCAGCTCCCCTTCATGGGGCTCCGGCCACAGTGTAGCGACCCCAGGCGGAGCAGAGCCCAGCGATCCCAGGCTAAGCAGGACCCTCGGCGACCCCAGGCGAAGCAGGATCCCTGGCGACCCCAGGCGAAGCAGGATCCCTGGCGACCCCAGGCGGCGGCGGCAGCAGCGGACCCTCGGGGAGGCGACGGCGGCAGCAGCAGCGGACCCTCGGGGAGGCGATGGCGGCAGCAGCAGCGGACCCTTGGGAGGCGGCGGCGGCAGCAGCAGCGGACCCTCGGGAGGCGACGGCGGCAGCGGCGGACCCTCGGGAGGCGGCGGCGGCAGCGGCGGACCCTCGGGAGGCGAACTCGGGAGGGGAGCCCCTGGCCATAGAGGCGGCAGCGGGA
This sequence comes from Acipenser oxyrinchus oxyrinchus, assembly GCA_030684275.1. NCBI lineage: Eukaryota > Metazoa > Chordata > Actinopteri > Acipenseriformes > Acipenseridae > Acipenser > Acipenser oxyrinchus. The sequence goes on from CM060255.1 coordinate 17,197,214, forward strand.
GCTCCACTTCTCCCTCGTACCCTGCACCCTGTGCGAAGCAAAGGCAGCCCCAGGCGACGCGGAGCAGAAGGCAGCCCCAGGCGATCGCGGAGCACCAGGCAGCCCCAGGCGTCGCGGAGCACCAGGCAGCCCAGGCGATCCAGGCGTGGCATCCCTGAGTGGAGCGGGCGTGGCATCCCTGGGCGGTGCGAGGCTGGCATCCTTGGGCAGTGTGAGGCTGGCATCCTTGGGCAGTGCGAGGCTGGCATCCTTGGGCGGTGCGAGGCTGGCATCCTTGGGCGGTGCGAGGCTGGCATCCTTGGGCGGTGGTGGTGGTGGAGGCAGAGGCAGCTCCTGCTCCTCTCCCTCGGGTGGTGGAGGCAGAGGCAGCTCCTGCTCCTCTCCCTCAGGTGGGGGTGGTGGAGGCAGAGGCAGCTCCTGCTCCTCTCCCTCGGGTGGTGGTGGAGGCAGAGGCAGCTCCTGCTCCTCTCCCTCGGGTGGTGGTGGTGGTGGCGACACGTCGTCCTCCCATGGAGGTGGAGGTGACACCAGCAGGAACTCACCCTCTGCTGGCGGAGGTGGGAGCGACACACAGTCCTCCCAGGGCGGTGGAGGTGGAACCAGCAGGAACTCTCCCTCTGCTGGCGGAGGTGGGAGCGACACACAGTCCTCCCAGGGCAGTAGAGGTGGAGCCAGCAGAAACTCTCCCTCTGCTGGCGGAGGTGGGAGCGACACCCAGTCCTCCCAGGGCGGTGGAGGTGGAACCAGCAGGAACTCTCCCTCTGCTGGCGGAGGTGGAAGCGACACGCAGTCCTCCCAGGAGGTGGAGGCGGAACCAGCAGGTATTCACACTCTGCTGGCAGGTACCTGGGCTGTGGATGTTCGGCCTTCCCCCTTTGGGCTGTGGACGCACTGGCTCCTCCCCTCTTGGGCTGTGGACGTTCGGCCTCCCCCTCTTGGGCTGTGGACGCACCGGCTCCTCCCTCTTGGGCTGTGGACTTCGGCCTCCTCCCTCTTGGGCTGTGGACGCCGCCTCCTCCCTCTTGGGCTGTGGGCCTTCGGCCTCCTCCCTCTTGGGCTGTGGGCGCTCAGTCTCCTCCCTCGTGGGCTGTGGACGACCGACTCCTTCTCCAGGTCCGTGTCCCCTCTCTGCCTCCTTCTCACCTTTTCTCCCTGGCCTGTGGAGGTGATGGGGTCGGGACCAGCAGGCACTCTCCCTCTGCTGGTGGGAATGGGGCAGCAGGCCCCCTCTGACAGGAGAGGACAGTTGAGTGGGGAATGCCCCTGCTCACCGCAGATGGGGCACCAGCAGTCCTCCATGACCGCCGGATGATGGCATCCCAGCTGCTCTCCCGCTTTGTGGCCGCCGCTGGTAGCTCCCGCTTCTGGGGTCTCCCCGGGTACCTGGTCCTGGCTTGCTTTGGCAGCCCACTCCTCTCCCTGGTATTGGGTGGGGCAGATGGCCACAGTGTGCCCAAACTCCCCACAACCAGGGCACCACTCATCTATCAGGTAGATGGGGCCAACATCCCCTGGTGGCAACTGTTGCTGTTGCTGCCGCTTTTGCTGCTTTCTGCAGCTCTTCCTTCCTCCCATCCTTTTCCTCCCATCCTTCTTCCTCACCCTCCTCCTCACTCTCCTTTCTCCACAAGTGATAAAAAACGAAAAAGCGAGCGAAAAAACAAACAAACTGCAGTACCCTCTTCTGCCTGAGTCCAGGAGGCGCTGGTGATCCCACGCTGGACACCACGTGTGGCAGGGTGACTGAGCGGTGACGTCCGCGGCAGAAGCAGGAAGGATACTGACACCAGGCAAGTACTGCAGTTTAAAGGCGCCGCCGTTTTATTTTAAATAGCAAAAATAAATCAAATATTTGAACAAAAACAAACTGTGCTCACAGAGCCAAATAAAAGGTGTAAACCAAAACAAGTCTCGAACACAAACAACAAACAAAGGTCAGGCTGGGCAGATTGCCTTCACTGTTCCTATGTTCTTTCACGTTGCTCTCGCTCTCGCTCTCGCTCTCGCTCTCACAACAACCACCGCGAGCTAGAGAGCTGCAGCCTTTTTATATCGTGGCCGAGGGGTTTAACTAGCTTGCAATTAATTATTCTATTACCCCTCGGCCACAATCTGCACGAGTTTATTAAATTACTTGGGGATGGGACTACCCATCCACGCTACAAAACAAAATCGGCTAAGCCGTCAAAATACAAAACAATAAAACATACGGCGCTCGCCGTCATGCAAATAATAAATCATAATACAAATACAAAATAATCACGGGCGAGGAGGGAACCCCGCTCTAAACTAAAATAAACAAACAATGTACAGGGCTGCTCGCCCTGTTACCAGCAAGGTTGTAGAACTGGGTTTTGGCGTCAGCTTTCTCATACATTTTTTTATGAATATATTTACATGTATTTATATATTTATTTAGGTTGTGACCTTATAAGCTTCATAGGTGTATCCTGAAAAAAATACATAACTATAACATAAATTACATTTTCGAAATAAAAGGTGATCCAGTTTTTTAATTTTAACATGTCTTCAAGAACTATTTTATAATATTAAGTAAAGTAATTATTAAGAAAGTAAATATTAGCTTGAATTTTTTAATAGCTTAAATAGTAGGCATTACAGCTGAGAAAATGTAGCAGAAAAAAATACAAAACATATTGATAGGTGATGGGCATTTATTTATTTATACTGTACTTTGGATCCTATGTTGTAGCGTGAAGTCAGCAACATACCTAGCAAGAAAAAACTTGTATCTGCTCGTTCCTGCAACTAAGTAGTTTATTGATAGTTTTCAAATATTACACATGTATTATTCCTTTCTGAAAATGTGCCTTTGAACTTACTTATAAGGTCCATAGATTAAATTATGGCCCATAGATAGATTAAAATATGGCCCATAGATTTAAATTTAAAAAGCAAACAAACGTTGACATGAAAAATATATTATTTTTTATCAAATGCAGGTGATAGAGCCCTTTAAAAGTTTATTACATGTGATCACATACTTATGAAGATATCCCTTATAAAAGTTTACCACAACATTTTTGCATGGCATTTTTGCCGTTTTACCGTGCTTTCCCATGGTTATACTACGCATTTAAGCTTAAAGGCAGCTTAAATGCAGGACTAACACACAGCATAGCAGAGTCTCCTGCTAGCGAGCTGATGAATAGAAAGCCTTTGGAATCTTTTTTGGTTTCTTACAGAGTTCTCACCTGTTCTATAAAAAACCAGTACAGACTTAGAGCAATCTATCAAGGACATCAATACATTAAACAGTATAATAAATGTAAATAGATACACTTTTTTCAGACCAGTGCTGCCTTCAGCTAGAATAACTGGGGAGACAAAGCATTCTATGAGAAAAATCCTTTCGGCTCTCCTCCTTTACCTGTCTTTTAAGTAGAGTAATATCAGGAGCATTTCATTTTGACTGAATAGTGGCAAGATTTAAAAAAACAAAAAACATTCCTAGTTTTTACAGTACTGCTTTTTTATGAATTTCATTGGCTTAGCTCTAGTCTTTAAGAGCCTGAACAAAGCATCTATTATTGTACAAAAAGTATTATTTCCATGCAATCTACTAGTTGAAATGTTGCTGAACCCTACCTGCTCTCTTTAGGTTCTAAACCCACTGTAAGCTACCAACTGAAATACCAACTATTTCAGAATCGACAGTGAAAAATCTGTTTTCCTGTACCAGCACTAAAAAAACTTAATGTCATGGTCACCTAGCATGGTCATTTACCTTGCTTTACAACTTCATCACACTTCACTGTGTTTTACTATTTGTATCATACAGTAAACTACAGACTTACAAGGGAATGTCCAGGCTTTTATAAAACAATAAATACTTCAACATGCAGACATATAACGGAGGATAAATACAGTAGTTTAACAAAAATGGTTGCATGCAGTGGTTTGCAGAACTTTTAATAAAAACAGGTGCTAACTTCTGATGAGCATGCAGTTTCATAGGATGTGGCTGAAAACCATAAGCCTTCATAACATTCATCAGGATCCTGATCACAGGTTTACTTTCCAACTCATCTTGTGTCTAAACTTTTCCAGATTTTCATTATGCAGAACCACTGTAGCAGCAGGGCTCCGGCAGTGTGATGTCATCGAAATTCTTACCCTTATAGATCCCGTTCCAGCCCCCCTTCTGTCCCCTGGAGTCTGAATCCTCAAGATGGCCTCCGTGGTCAGATGTAAAATACATCATTGTCTTGTTTGACAGGCCCAACCTTTCAACCACATTTGTTATTCTGCCTGTTCATATTATACAACATCAAGGTAAAAAAAAAAAAAAAAAAATTAAGATTATTAAGCTTTTAAATTAACTTCAATTAAATTCAGTAAGAAATAATAGTTTAATGATCTGGTTTAACCATAAAAAAATGAACCCATGCCTTTATTTATGTTGACTCCACCCTACATCATCCAAACAAGTACTGCCATTATTGTAAAATGTTCAGTCCCCAATACTGGCAGACCCAATATAGCCACAGTGTTTGAGAGAATAGGTTTGATACTAAGGATGTGACCTAGATAACAAATACACTATTAGGAATATTTGGCCAAGTTAACAAATGTTTTGTCCAACTGGTCTCCTAGAGGATTTTAGCAGCAATAATATACCAAGTCTACATAACTACCGTTTGGAGAATACACCTAATAGATGCAGTCTAACTGTGTTACACTAGTCTTTAATGTTACTAGTTGTAAACTGTAGCTGCAAACATTCATAAAATCAGGTTCAATAAAAAACATTTTGCCACTTACCTACCATCCAGTCCACCTCTTCCACATTGTCCCCATACAAGCCATGCTGGCTTTTACCCATAAAGTCCTTTGATGTAAACAATGGAGTGTGGACATGAGCAAATGAAATAAACAGAAAAAATGGCCTTTGCTCGTTTCTGCAATAGAAACAGCCAAACTTAATTTTAGGTATATTAAACAAGCTAACTGACCCCATAGACTTTCTTTGATAACTGCTACACAGAATGCACCTTATTTCAGCTGTCTGCACATCTCTCACATCGTTTCAGATGTGTGTACATTTTATTTATTTATTTTTTAAAAGACGGAAATACACCCACCCCTCGTTATATCGCCCATTGCTATACTGTGGATTCGGATATATCACAGTCCTGGAGTTGGCTCCCCATTTTTACTGTTTAACTGCATATGCCTTAGCTGAAATATACATAGGCACTTAGAATTACTGTTCATTAGGGGCTCCCAAGTGGCGCATTCAGTACAGGCACTCTGCGTGGAGTGCAGGATGCGCTCTATAGCCTGGACGTCACTGGTCCGAGTCCAGGCTATTCCACAGTCGACCGTGGATGGGAGCTCCCAGGGGGCGGCGCACAATTGGCCGAGCATCGCCCAGGGAGAGGGAGAGTTAGGTAAGCCAGGGTGTCCTCGGCTCACCGCGCACCAGCGACCCCTGTAGTCTGGCCGGGCGCCTGCGGGCTTGCCTGTAAGCTGCCCGAAAGCTGCGTTGTCCTCCGACACTGTAGCTCTTGGGTGGCTGCATGGTGAGTCCGCAGTGTGAAAAAAAGCGGTCGGCTGACGGCACACGCTTCGGAGGACAGCGTGTGTTCATCTTCGCCCTCCCGAGTCAGCGCAGGGGAGGTAGCGTGAGCTGAGCCTAAAAATAATTGGCCATTCTAAATTGGGAGAAAATAATAAAAAAAATAATTGGCAATGACTAATTTAAAGAAAAAAAAAAAGAATTACTGTTTGTTTTATTTTGTTATCACAAACAATTAAAAACAAAACATTAATATTGTACTGTTATCATATACACACGTGTTGCACAATAACACAAAGCAAATTAAATATCTACTTGCTGAAGCGGTTTTTATTTTAGCCAACTGTCACATGTGGCAGCAATGCACTAGCAAAAGACACAAGGTAGTGACGTCAGCTCCCTAGCAACAAGCCTCCTATGTTTGGAATGGATTATTTCAATGCAGCGGGTTTGTGCATTTGAGAAAGGAGAGGAAGACTCATGAAATTAATTTGAGACTGAAGCTAATGAGAAGCAATTACCCACCACAGTACGAATTAAAACGGTGTGTTGCTTTTTATACGGAAAATGAGAAAATGTGGGTTGCGTAGAGGACTTATATTGGACCCTGACGCCCCTGATAAAACGAGGGAGTGGTTGTACAGTATTTGTTAGCCTATTTGTTTTTCTATCGGTCTCTTGCTATATCGTGACCCTCAATATATACAGCGGACTTATATTGGACCCCAACACCCCGCAATATATCGAGCGGGTGGTGTATTGTATAACATAAACAAGAGCATTACAACCTTCTGCCTATTCCTGACCCTTTTACGTTACCTTTTACCTGCTTTACATATTCAATAATCACGTGACATAACCCTGTCATAGGACACAAAAACATCATCTCGTAATTTCGTAGAATTTTAAATCCTGGTTTTAGATGGAGCACATTAAAATATGATATAATATACCTTTCTATGAAGTATTCTGCCTCGTTCAAAAGTCTTTGTGGGAGAGTTTCCAGGGTCATAGGCTGCTCAATGACGTCTTGGTTTTTCATGATAATACAGTTCCAGGTCTGGACAAGTGCAAAGGGTACATACCATGAGCAGAAACCCAGAAGGACAGTAATAGTGAGCAGCACTATGAGCTTCCAGCTGACAAGAAAAAAGCCAGTGAGCCGTGCAATGAGCAGTGTAAGCAGGGCCAGGCCCAGTACTTGTGAGGCTTGTCTGAAGAGAGCTTGCAGGTCTGCCAGAATATCTGTGCCTTCGCCTGGTTTACAGTCATTGAAGAGAGTGAAAGGCAGTCCATAGAAGTAATCAAAGCCGTGGTTAACAGGATGATGGCAGTTATCATTTCGACTGTCACAGTTCACTCCCAGATGCCATTTTCCTGTAACACCCCCCAAACACACACAGAAATACACACATTATTCTGGCCAGGTGTTAACACAGTTATATCAAGAATGTTTCAGACTGGGGCCACACACTTCCTGTTTAAAAACAGGATTGAATAGGACTGATAGAAATGATGTTTAGCAAAACAAAAAATGAAATGCTGGAGGTGGGGGGGCTAATAGTGAGAGTAGTGTTTTGTTTTCGTTGAATTTTAAGTTGCAACCAGACTGTTCTAATTCAAAAGTATTTTTTATGTATATAGCTATAATACAGTATACAGTCTCTGTACATAGTAATGAGCATTCAAGACCATCTTTTGCAAAACAAACTTTCATCCAGACTCCTATATCTTAAAGAAATCTTCAAACTGTGTATACCTACTTTATGATGAGAATTTTCAAAAATACCATACCTACAATCCCAGTAGAGTAATCGTGTTTCTGTAGTATAGTCGCAAAGGTTGTTTCATTAGACGGAAGTCCTCCAGAAGCCCCAGTCCACAAAATAACCTGAACCCTCCCAGTGCTGCCCATGCCTAAAATACACCACATTGGAGAAATCAGAAGAAAAATGAAAATAAAGCTAAAACAATACAGTGACATTCAGCAGCAGATCAGCACGCTTTTCATTTTTCTTTTCAACGATTTTATTAGGACTTTATTATAATTTTCCATGCCACAGCACAAAAAATGTACTTCCTACATTACAGGGAATTGGACCCTAAGTGAGCCCTGCACAAATTTAGGAAATTAAGTGGAAACTAACAACCCTACCCATGACAGGCATCCTGACAGAGAACCCAACCAATGATCTCATTGGGTTCATTTACAGAAGTTTTTGCTTTATCTCGAGACATTTCTGCCTCGTGAAATAAACGTGGACATGGTACCTTTTTGCGTTTACATGTAAAGCCTTTCATTTTCCTGAGAGTGGGTTAAACAATTTTCGTGTTGTGCATTGTATCAAGCTGCTTCATCATATCCTCTTCCCTTATTATGGATATTAACACTGAGTCTCTGTGACAACTGCATGATGTGGGAAATCCGAGAAAACCCAACAGAGCTCAACCAAGTGTGTGTAAAGTGCTGCACGATCCAGGACTTGCTCCAGCGATTAAGCCTGCTAGAAAAGGAGCTGGAGGAAATGAGACAGCAACAGGAGCTTGAGGAGCTGGCACACCCACAATTCATGGAAGTCTGCACCCCTAGCAGACTGAAAGCCACCACGGAGATAGAAGAAAGTCGAAACAGCTGGGTTCAGATAGGCAGAAGCAGGGAAAAAAAGAAACTTCGTCTAACACAACCACCAGAAATCCAAACATCCAACAAATTTGAGCCACTTCAACATTTAGATGACCAAAACCAACATCAAGAGAATGAAAGAAACAACATCCAGGACCCTATAAACAGTGCTGGCCAGGCAGCAAAAAGAAGGGAGGTCATGATTGTTGGGGACTCCATATTGAGAAACACAGCAAGTTCAGTTCGCAGTTTGGACCCCCTTACTACAACAGTGTGCTGCCTTCCAGGAGCCTCAGTCAAGCACATCACTGAGAATGTGGACAGGCTCCTAGAACGAACAGGAGACGATCCGGTAGTAGTCGTCCACATCGGTACAAACCACATTGGAAGAGACCAAGGCCAAGATCCCTGCAAAACAAATTCAGAGAGCTAGGAAGGAAATTAAAAGGCAAGACCAAAACTGTGGTATTTTCTGGGATACTGCCGGCGCCCTGCAAAGGACCATATGGACAGCTGGAAATACAAAATCAAAATGCACGACGGACGAAATTGAAATGGTAGAAATGACAAATGACTGCTTCCTAACGCAATTTGTCAAGGCACCGACTAGAGGGGAGGCATACCTTGATTTAATCTTTTCAAATAATGAAGACAGAATAACTAAAACAGAGGTCAGAGAGCCATTGGCAAACTCAGACCACAACATGGTCTAATTTGAAATATTTTTTAAAACCCCAAAAGTAATGACTAAAGCTAAGGTTTACAATTTTAGAAAAGCAAACTATGAAGGTATGAAACAGAGACTAACAGAAGTAGATTGAGTAAAATAGAGAAAACATCCACAGAAAAAGGATGGCTGTTTTTAAAAATATAGTACTAGAGGCACAAAACGATTACATCCCAAAAGTAGACAAATCTAAATCTAAAACAAAATGGCCAAAATGGTTTAATAGATCAATTAAAAAAATATTCAGCGAAAAAGGCACTTTACAGTGCGCTTAAAAGGACCAAAAACAAACAACACAGAAAGAGTACTTGGAACTGCAAACACAAGTCAAAAAGGAAGTTAGAAAGGCCAAGAGAGAGATAGAAATCAATATTGCTAAGGGGCTAAAACCAATTCCAAAATATTTTTCCAATATTATAACAGCAAGAGAACATTCAAAGAGGAGGTCAGATGTCTAAGAGACACAAATGGCAAAATCATAGATGAAGAAAAAAAATAGCAAATATATTAAATGATTACTTTTCACAGGTTTTTACAAAGGAGGACACGGATAACATGCCCCACATGTCGACCTGTTCCTATCCAATTTTAAATAACTTTAGCATAACAGAGGCAGAAGTGTTAAAGGGACTAGGAGCTCTTAAAATAAACAAATCCCCTGGGCCGGATGAGATCCTCCCAATAGTACTCAAAGAAATGAAAGAAGTTATTTACAAACCGCTAACCAAGATCATGCAACAGTCTCTTGACACAGGGGTTGTACCGACAGACTGGAAAATAGCAAACGTAATACCGATCCACAAAAAAGGAGACAAAACCGAACCAGGTAACTACAGACCAATAAGCCTGACTTCTATTATATGTAAACTTATGGAAACTATAATAAGATCCAAAATGGGAAATTACCTATATGGTAACAATATCCTGGGAGACAGTCAGCATGGTTTTAGGAAAGGGAGATCGTGTCTAACTAACCTACTTGACTTTTTTGAGGATGCAACATTGAAAATGGATAACTGCAAAGCATACGACATGGTTTATTTAGATTTCCAGAAAGCTTTTGACAAAGTCCCGCATAAAAGATTAATTCTCAAACTGAACGCAGTAGGGATTCAAGGAAATGCATGCACATGGATTAGGGAGTGGTTAACAGGTAGAAAACAGAAAGTACTGATTAGAGGAGAAACCTCAAAATGGAGTGAGGTAACCAGTGGTGTACCACAGGGATCAGTATTAGGTCCTCTGCTATTCCTAATCTACATTAATGATTTAGATTCTGGTATAGTAAGCAAACTTGTTAAATTTGCAGACGACACAAAAATAGGAGGAGTGGCAAACACTGTTGCAGCAGCAAAGGTCATTCAAAATGATCTAGACGGCATTCAGAATTGGGCAGACACATGGCAAATGAAATTTAATAGAGAAAAGTGTAAAGTATTGCATGCGGGCAATAAAAATGTGCATTATAAATATCACATGGGAGATAGTGAAATTGAAGAAGGGAACTATGAAAAGACCTAGGAGTTTATGTTGACTCAGAAATGTCTTCATCTAGACAATGTGGGGAAGCTATAAAAAAGGCTAACAAGATGCTTGGATATATTGTGAGAAGTGTTGAATTTAAATCAAGGGAAGTAATGTTAAAACTCTACAATGCATTAGTAAGACCTCACCTAGAATATTGTGTTCAGTTCTGGTCACCTCGTTACAAAAGGATATTGCTGCTCTAGAAAGAGTGCAAAGAAGAGCAACCAGAATTATCCCGGTTTAAAAAGGCATGTCGTATGCAGACAGGCTAAAAGAATTGAATCTATTCAGTCTTGAACAAAGAAGACTACGCGGTGATCTGATTCAAACATTCAAAATCCTAAAAGGTATAGACAATGTTGACCCAGGGACTTTTTACCTGAAAAAGAAACAAGGACCAGGGGTCACAAATGGAGATTAGATAAAGGGGCATTCAGAATAGAAAATAGGAGGCACTTTTTTACACAAAGAATTGTGAGGGTCTGGAACCAACTCCCCAGTAATGTTGTTGAAGCTGACACCCTGGGATCCTTCAAGAAGCTGCTTGATGAGATTCTGGGATCAATAAGTTACTAACAACCAAACGAGCAAGATGGGCTGAATGGCCTCCTCTCGTTTGTAAACTTTCTTATGTTCTTATGTTCTTATGTTCATCCCTCCAACTGACGTAAGTGGAGGGTGGACATGGGTTTTGCTCAGACATAGCTAGGAGAAATTGCATGGGAGTATAGTTATACACATTTAAACATATTACTTAGTATTACTTTACAATATATTTTTGACAGTTGCTTGGAAAGATATTTGCAAGTGTATTCTAAAGTACTGTACAGTAGCTGTAACCACCTGAATTCACAAGCCCACGATGCAGTTTATCAAACATTTTTATTAATACAGTACACCCTTGCTATAACGAACCTGGCCCCTTGACCCCGAAAAAAAAACTGCTGCTGTTTTTTGGGGCACTTTCACAAGTTTTTCTTCCCAACACGCATGGCCACTTCACGTGAAAAAAAAACACACACATGTAAACTGGCTCATTGACATCTGAAATGTCGTCACCCTTACAATAGAGCTAATGTCAAAATAACCCTAAGCACCTAATATCAGCGCTCATGTAAATAAATTGATCTGCTTGTCTGGAGAACATTGCTTTGTCAGGTGTCAGGGTCATTGGGAGAGAACATTTCTGTAGATCTCCTGAAACCTTTTTGCAAAAGAAGTGACTAGAGAGAGAACACCAAGTACTTCTATCGGATTAGCATTGTGGTTTTATCCATTTCAGGTTTTACTGTAAGGTTTTGCTTCAATAACTCAAATACTCCAAGTATAGGGGCAGTAACAAGCTAAATGAAGCTAATTGTTAAATGGCTTTGTGACAGGGTGGTGCAAGGGATGAGGCCCAGAGACAGACTGCAGTTCAAACAAAATACTTTTATGAAATAAAAGACTCAAAATAAACAGGTACGAGGGCCAAGCAAAAAGTTTTTTTTAAAAACACAAACAACAAACACAAAGTAAAACTTACAAAAAAATAAATCTTCCAGGCTGAGCTTTGCCTTCACTGGAATGCAAAATTTAAAAAAAACAACAACAAAAAAACAGCACACAAAGAAAAACCACCCTTGCTTCCTCAGCTACCTCTCTCTAATGAGAATGTCAGGTGGCTGGGTGCTGATTAACTGTTAATGATTCCCACCTGACACAATAAACCTGGGCAGGGAGGGGAATTTAACCCCATCCCTGCCAATATTTGCTCTGCTCTGCCACAGGCTTAAAGTACTATGCAATTGGATTCTTACTTCTTTTCCAGGTGTAACTGTATGATGTGAGAATTCAGAAACATCACACCTTTTAAAACTTCCAAAATCAGAATCTACCTCATCTTTACCTTTGCACTATCAATGTATTCTCGTGGCTACAGACCTGATCGGATGGGGTATCTGCCTGTCATGAAGGCAGCTCTGCTGGGGGTGCACAATGGAGCTGCAGCGATGTGCTGGGTCAGCTTCACTCCCTCCTGGGCTAGCCTGTCGATATTGGGAGTTCTACAACAAAAATATTAGTACATTTTATTCTGAAGTAAGAATTGTGGTTTGTATGAGAATAAATGCAAACAAACAAAAATATACCTACAGCACTTGTTCACAGTATATGGAGTAACCAAAATCACTAGTTTTCAAGAAGACAACACATGGGAATGTGTTGAACTGAATTTCAGGCAGCACCAATAAAAAAAAAAAACGCTCATATATCATGTTGTTGGGATGGGTTGCACCGTTCTACCACAAACCCCTTGAGGCAAAGGACAGTGAAAATTGTACAGGGTGCAACACATTGTCTGTCTCCTGTCTCTGTCCGGCATGTGTTTCTATAACTTGATAATGATAAATCAATTGAAATACCTCACAGTGTTGTTGCCGTAACATCCAATATCACCAATACCCAGATCATCTACCATCATCACGATAAAATTGGGCCTTGCATCAGTATGATCACTTGCAATCAAATACTCTATACTGCAGAGAAGCAACAATACTGCAAACATCCAGGATCTGCAGTACAAAAAGAACAAGCATGTTCCTTGAATTAAGAAATACATCAGCATTATACAGGAGAAAGAATTCAGTACTGGGAAATGCCTTTACGGTTATAAAATATTTTGCATTTCGTGGCCCCATAAAGTATTTACAGAAAGTGGGTTAAAATGGAGAAAAAAAGCCATTGCTAGTGTTTTAGATTTTCTAATTTGAATACTGTACAGTGTTGGCAATAAATGTTGCATACATTCAGATTTGCTGGCTTCTTAAAATCTTAATAGAAACAGCTAGAAACAGAAATGTGAGTGTGTGGTGTTACATGGCAAAAGACCACCTAATTTGCCTGAGGCAGTCTACCAGTTTTGGTCTTGTATTAAACTCTTTCATATACTTTAACAGATCTGATTGACGCTACTTCACTGATAACTGTCTGAATGTGTTTCAGTCTTCTGGCTTAGTAACAAATACACTTTAGCAAGGACACATGTACCTGATTTTATTATACATGTTTATCCTGTAACACGTTTTAACTACTAATGAAAGATTGCATAGCTTTAATATAAGTTAGTCACATACAGAAAGTTACCTACAGTACATACTAAATAAACATAAAAAAGAAATACCAACAAATTGGCAGCAATAGGTCCTATTCACAATTGTTCAACTCAAAACTGCAGACTGCAGTTAGCGCAGACCAGTAAACTACTGCTGTGTATGTCCACATGCAGTTTATTGATGCCCATTTCTTTTTCAGTGTAAAACCACAGTAAATGTGCAGTTTTCCCATGGTTATACTATGCATTTACTATAAATGTAAATCTGGTGAACAGCACTGCATGAAGTACCTGAAAGGTTATAGCCATGACGATTACCTTTTATTTATGAAGCACCCCATATTATCGGTCTATTGTTGAACATCTGGAACGTCAACCTATAGAATGAAAAAAAAAGTTATTGTACCGTACTGTAAAACGTTTCTAATATGCATGCAATGATATACAGTAGTTAAATCGACAAAACTAAAAGCCTAACACTAAACCACTACAGTATGAAGAAACATGGAACTTCACAAACCTATGATTATACAGTAAACGTTACTGTATTTTTGTGTTACTTATTTTAAAATAATTGTACTTATTTACGATTGGCTTTGCGTGAGATAAAACAGAAGGCGACATAATAAAATAAAAAATTGTATCGGTGTTAATTGTCCAGGGGGGACGGGGACGACACGTCACCAAAAACCTGCTGTACATTTAAAATAGCTGTATGTTGCACTTTCGTCCCCATACTGTATTCTTAAATACCATCTTTTCTAAATATTATGTCTACAAGCATAACTTACCTTTGACTTCCAAGCAGCTACCGGTTGTTATACAATGATTGTTTTAGTACCAGGAAGTATACTTTGAAACACGTTTTGTAACATCCAATCACCTTTGCCTCCCTCCCCGAAACCCTACTCTTCATAATGAATCTGAACTCCGACTGGATGTGGTCATATGTACGACTCAGTGTTTGTAAAACGGTTCCAGTCTTGGGCCAGAAAATGGTACATCGTCAGAATGTGTGAACGTGCACCAAAACCTGACCCGTGTAATGTCAGAAAGTGGTACGTTGCCAGATTTTGCTACAGGAACTAGCAATCAATTGCTATAGCCATAAGGTTTCTAGCAAAATGTAATGCAAATGCTAAAGTTAATTATACATGTTTGTGTTGCAAACTTAAACTGGAAATAGACAACCAATTTCTCTAAAAAGAAAAAAACAATTCATGACGAACAAGACAAAATGCGAAGTCACCGCAAAGTTGCACAAGTAAACACATTTACAAGACCCAATGTATTGCATATGATAAATATTTGCATACTATGTTGTTAATGGTAGTAAATTACTATACATTACATTAAAAATTATGTAAAAGGAAAATGGCAAATAGGATAAATTCAATTAAAAAGATGTAAAAGACCGGATTTGAATGGGTGTTTCACTGCTTTCTTAGTGAAAGTTCTTTAGGCATGCGTGAGCAAACGCAGTGGGTTGCATAGGCCTACCACTTTGTAACATGTACCAGTACCTGAAAATAACACTACACCGGTACTTCGTTTACCAAAAGGTGAGTTTCCTATTATACTGTAGTTTGGAAATTGAATGTAAATATTTAAAAATGCATACATCTTCTTGGTGGTTATGGTGTATAAATTGATTCATTATATTATGCATGCTGACTACTCAGTATTACATTTTACATAAATTAACCATTAGATTATGTTTATAAAAGTCACTGTCCAGCATAAAAGGCTGCGCAACAGGTTGCACCAGGCATCTCCAGATATTTGTTTTCAGAAGAGGCACTTTTAAAAGTCACCACCATTTCATGTAAATTATTTTGCATCACATTGTCAGTACAGCAAAACACAGTTGCTAAAATCTACGTTGTTTTACCTCACACTAAGAATAACAATATTAGCACGGCATCCATATTGTAATTTTATTTTAGTTTGAAATATGCAGGTTATTAATAAAAAGTCGCTGCTACTTCCTGGAATCTACCCACTTCACGAGTTGCAGTTCAAACCCAAGGGAAATCAGTAATTTTGTTAATAAAGACAATAATCATGGCTTGTCAAATACTGTAATGACACTTAATTCTAAAAGGGAAATCAAATCGTAATTCCATCCAAGTCTTTAGAAAAAGAAAACAATGTTAAGGCAGAAACTCATGTCAGACTTGTGAGGATACTGGCTCAAAAACTGCTGGAAAAGTCCATGTCTGAGGGCTCTATGCTTTCATTCCACTCTAAATTCTAAGGGGTGGTTCTTCTGTTGTCCAGTTTCCTAGGTTGAGAGGTGAAATACAACCCGTTGCACCATATTAGTTATACTGAAAACAGGCTATTCAAGAAATCTATCCAATTTCTTTTTAATGTTTTCAAAAGAGTCTTTTCCCATGTAGTCCATGTGTCCTTCCTCCCACTTTTGCCTTCCCTCTGGGTCATATGGCTCTGGTTCGGTACCAATTGAGAGCTCAGATACAGAGGCGGCAAGATCCAGCTGTAAAATCAAAAAAAAAAAAAAACTTCAATAAACCTTCTGCTTCAGTATGACATAATACATTTTAATACTGCAATGCTATCTTAAAACATTACTACCAAACCAGACCCCTGTTGCCCTGTATGTAATAATAATAATAATAATAATAATAATAATAATAATAATAATAATAATAATAATAATGTTTCCCTTCATCCACTAGAGAGCAGACTCTAACCAGAAAGTAAACTGCTGGGCAAGATGAGACTTCACACTGTCATGCTGTAGTTATACTGTACAGTGACACAAAAAATGTAGTATTTTTCTTACATTAACTGCATACCCACAAACACATCTAGAATTTTATTCTAAAAAGTTATCATTAACTATTGAACACTGAATAGTGCTACATTTAGCAATACTAAAAGAAACCAAACAGAAGACATTGAAAATACCTTGACAAAACATTGTCACTGAACTTAAGTTTCTTTTAGTATTTCTACATGTTTTACCATGAATCTGTAATGAGGATTCACTTCAGAATCTAAACTAACATAGATACTGCAGTCCATTTGTTATTAGTGAAGAATCTCTGGTGGTCAAGATACAATACAATTAAAGCTCACAAGTGAATTAAAAAAAAATCTGGACTTTTCCAGAACAGCAGTATTTTCTTTATTTATATATGCCTATTAGTTTTCCTAGAATAGGTAGTCTCAATTTGTTTTTATTTTTATACACATAGTTATTGATTGTAAATAAAGTTTTTACAATAATTTAATCATTTACACACATTTTGAATTACATTTATTTTCATCAATTCCTCTTCACAATTGAAGGGAGAAGTTTCAAAAGCTGTCAAAGGAACAAATCAACAGACTTCTAATAAGTCTTATTTTCTCAAAAACACCATTTTGCACTGCCTTTACAACACACTCACAGCTAATTGATACATACATTGTTAGAATCAGATAAGATGATTAATGCCACATATTTATATTATATACCATTGTTCCCAATGTTAGTTTAACATGAAGCAAGATATGTTAATGTACCAGTTCCACACCAGGACTTGGTTGTGGTGAAGGCATTTGGATCTCAGTCTCTGGAACTCTGTCATCAAAACTGGGGGATTCCTCGATATTTATCAACTGCTGAGTCAAAAGCAACCATTTAACAAGAACGCTTAGGATTGTGTTTTCATAAGTTCCAAAACTTATATGCTAGACATATTATAAACATGACACCAGTGATAAAATACTCTATGCTGTGATAGAATATTTTTTAAAACTGCCAAAAGTTTAATTATAATTGCATAATTGATCTCTTACTTGTTTAGGAAATAGTGAACTTATTATTGCTGTTTCCTTCTTTCCTTCCTTCCATCCACTTGTGGGCAGCCTCTCCCGAGCCAGGAAGAGACAGCCAGCAATCTTATGTATGTGACAGAGCATGGGCTCTGCTCTGCTCACGTGTGGGTGTGTGGATGTAGGTGTGTGAGTTTGGAGGCTTACATGGTAAGAGAGGATAAGAAGTGAAAGCCGGGGTGTGTGAAAGTATGAGTGAAAGCCTGTGTGGTATAAGTTTATTGGTAACATTTATAGTGAGCCAGTCTTTTGTTTGTTTATTAGGTTTTTTAATTAAAAAAAAAAAAAAAAAAAACAACAACTATATTTTGTTCCTGAACCAAACCTTGTACTTGTTTTTGTGTACGGAACCCCTGAAGACTGCATTAGACAGACACAACAATATATATATATATATATATATATATATATGCTAATTAGCACTTTCAATAAGATTGGATTCTACATTCATGTCCATATTTTTCCAGCATCTGCGATACATTATGATTTAGTGAATGTTATCTGTTGCCGTTCTCTTGAGCCTGCCCGGGAGCTGGGAGCTGGGAGTTGTGCCTTGCTCCTTGATCTTTGATACTATCATGTCCTGAATTGAGAAGCAGGCTACAATGACCATTAAATTCATGATCATCATCACTGAAGGGATCCAAAGAGGAAAACACTTCAGATCAATTGTTTGGGGCAATCAGCATGCCAGACAATGAAGTACCCGGATACATCAAGTCTGTCAGGAAGTCCATGAAGGCCTCTGCATTAGCCCTATGAGGGAAAGCTTGTTCGACCGCAGACATTAGCCCTAGAAATCCCCTATATACTGTACTGACATTTATTCAAGATGAAGTTGAGGTATGATAGGAGTTCTCTTGGTTACGGGCAGTTCCATTTACTGGTTCAGTATTCAATGGGTGTATAATAAACTAATTTTATATTTTATTTAGCCCTAAGATTGAACAGGCCCCCATAAAAACACCACTATTAAAAAATTGTTATTAGTATTCATGGGGGAGGTCTGTGGATGCCACTGGAGGTAAATAATTATAGGTATAATGCTGATATTACACTGTTACCAAGTACTGGTGGCAGCTTACAAAGGAGGGAGAATCCACTTTGGAGTCTAAACTAGCATAACTGTTTGCAGTTCTTGACCTCTTCACCGCTGAAGATTCTCACTAAAATTACAGGTGACAGATAGCAGATTCTTAGAGAATTTTTCTGGCCACATTGGGGTATGAAAATGAAGTGGCAGAGGGAGCCAGACAGTATGTCCCATGTCTTAACCATACCTTTGATTTTACACAGGCTCCAGATTAGATTTTGACATTTTTCTTCCTCCAAGATGTTTTCAGAACAACATGCAGGGAAGGAATATACGTAATCTAATTGAAATTAAATCTGAATTTACAATTTAATTTATTTAATATGTGTCTCATGATTATTTTCCTAGAATATGCAGTCCAGGTTTAAAAATGTAAAGTTAAAATATTAATTCTGACCTAGAAAAACCTAACACATGGAAATATAAAAATGATAACAGTATGTACAGATTTTATATCACAATTAATATGTTTTCAATTATGGTATATTCATTTCTAGCATTTCATTTTCAGAAATCATCCAGCACACCAACAGCTATTTGATAATACCGTACATGTGTTAGAAAAATTAGATGATTATTGATGCCAAAATGTATAATATATGTTATTAACCACACATGTTAGTTTAAAATGAAGCAAGATAACTTTAATGTACCAGTTCTACATCAGGACTAGGTTGTGATGAAGGCTCTAGAACTCTGTCATCTGATCTGGGGGATTCCTCGATATTTATCAACTGCTGAGTCAAAATCAAGCATTTAACATGAAGGCTTAGGAATGTTTTTAAAAAGCTGCAACACATACAATTCATAGTGTGTTAAAACAGGAGATATTATTTTGTCCAATAAAACTGACACAAGTTGTATCTATTGACAAAAAATCTAATACAATCGAGTTTTGTGCTGTAAAAACTAAACTATTTTTTAAAATGGGTAACAGACAAAACACTTCAAAAGCATTTTTCAATCAAAAAAGGAGTGAAATGCAGATCTTGAATTAATTCACATCAATTACAAAACAAAAAAGGAGCGAAATGCAGATCTTGAATTAATTCACATCAATTACAAATACTAAAATGTTTCTGCAGATATGCAGCTACTGAATTACAGACATATTAACAAGATGTGTTATAATTATTTCAAGCGGTCTGGGGATTGGTATACTGTATTCAGGCATATTGTAATTAAGGGTCATAAGTCATGACAATGTTACTTTAAAGCAATGCAAGGTTATTTCTATGTACCATTTCTTCTTTAAATACTTCGGCAGGTCTGGGCGGTGGTTGCAGAAAAATCTCTGGCTCAGGAGGACTGGAATCTGAACTACGAGGTTCCTTTTTATGTACAAACTGTTGAATCAAAGTCAACCAATTACATTTTTGCAGAAAGGAGAACAAGTATATCCAAAGGCAGAAACAACCCTTAAATGTTGCGACTAAGTGTACAGCGTTTTCTCAATATTATATAATCAGTCATTAACTTATTGTGCAGGTAAGCACCAAGAAAAGGTGTTTTTTGTATGGAATATATCTTCACAGAATATATAGATACATTAACAAATTCAAACTATATGGCTGGATTTACATGCACATGAAAATCGACTCTACAGTCTTGACTCTGTGACGTTGTCGTGCGAATCTGTGACGTTGTCACGCAAAACAGCAAAAGAACGTCCTTTGGTCAGCGCGACTTTAAGGGCAGGGTCAATTGCTTTCTCACAATAAAAATACCCATTTTTCTGACTTAATATCACGTAATCTCCAGCAGAAAGGCCGAACAAAACATAGACATCCCCCCAACACACACACACGAACGCACACACACACTGTATATTTATGGACTACTTCAACACTAGAACCAGAAAACCTTTGGGAGAAACCTTGGAGCCAGCCTGGGCTAGATTCTAAAAGGTCTGTACTTAAAACGTTCGGCGCCCAGGGTGGGGAGGGCTTAGGTCGGCCAGGGTGTCCTCGGCTCACCGCACACCAGTGACCCCTGTAGACTGCCCAGTAGACAGCCCAGAGCAGCGTGGTCCTCTGACGCTGTAGCTCTGAAGATAGCTGCATGGCGGGCCTGCAGAGTGAAAAGAAGTGGACGGCTGACGGCACACGTGTGCGGCCCTCGCTCTCCCAAGTCAGGGCGGGGGTTGCAACGGTGGGCCAGGCTTAAAAAGCATTGGGCATTTCAAATTGGGAGAAAATGGGATAAAAAAAAAAAACATTTGGCAATTGTTGCTTGCATTTCCATCATATAAACCTGAATTGCCACAGCACTATTCATATGCTTAAGATTGTATACCAGGTTTATATAATATATCAGCAGAACATTGTTTCCTACACTGCCTGTACAGTTCATTCCTGTACAACTTTGTGAAAACAGATCAAATGCACCATTCTCTCTAAATGGGTTACACAGCAGACCATCAGAATTTTCCTTGCATTCCACTTGGTTGGACAAAATAACAAAATGTTAATGCAACCCTTTTGTACTTGCTGCTGTAGACATTCCAATTTTACCATCAATAAACCTCACCATGTAACACAAGCCTATGGTACGGTACACAAGGTGTCAGATGTGCATCGCTCTACTTTCACCACGACAGTACCTTAACATCAAGGTGAGTCTGCCAAGGCATGCATGTAGTATCGAACCTTGTTGTTTTTAACACCAGATATCACGTTTAAAAACAAACATTCAACAATGAAAATGTTTTTCTTTCTCCTACCAGAAAGTTGTTCTCAGAAAAGATAATGTTAGCACCTCTGGAATTAAAGGGTTATGTGCAACTTTTTGCATTACGTTGTTTCCAAAATTAAACGTTATAAAAATGTAAAATCCTTACAGTTTCCATTGCTGGCATCTCGTGTTTAGATGACTCTAGCTGTTGTGTAGATGACTTGTCTAAATCTGTAGAAGCAGGTTTTATGGTGACTTCAACATGTCCTACTTGATGCTAAAAAATAACAAGACATATGTGATATGGATTATAGTTTAAGTTTACTGTTCATAGGACACAACAGCACAATGCTTTTTATGTTTGACAGCAATGCAATTGTGCCATTTGAGCATCCAGAACCTCTCCCTATCTGCACTAGATGACATTTATACAGGAAGAGTGACAGAAAACATTTTTCAGATATTTCACAGTGCTTTATGGGGTTGACACAGCAAAGGTTCTGTGTGTGAAAGCAACATTTAGTATGATTTAATAAACACTTTCAAATGTCAAACAGAATTTCCTGGTAAAGCACTTGAAATGAATAAAACATTTTTAAAACAAATTTGTAGGCATTGCCCCACAATTGCGCTGATAATGAAAAGAACATTTAATTTACATGTTTTCTCTGTCTAACTAACCCAATGTATAAAAGTGGTAACTACATAAACATGGTGGTTTATAGTAGCAATCCCTAATTGATATGCACTGCCCCACTTGAAGATCATTACCTTATGCTGCTGGAGCTCTCTGGATCCCCAGGTGTCGTTATGCTGCATCACTAAAGGAAGAATTTGGGTATTGTACACCTCCCACCAGAGGTTCAAAAAATGGATGTGGTGATGTCCTGATGGAGATCCAAACTCTTGAAAAACACTCCTGGTCTGTGGGTTATGCTTATAGTGCCAAGGCTTTACTGGACCAAGGAAATGCACTATTTTTGCTTCATGACCAAAACTAAAAATGATAAAGTGATGGAAAACATTATTAATACAAACATGGTCATTCTGTGCAATTGTTTTTGCATGGTGCACCATTTGAAGAAAATAATACAAATCTACATTGTTAGAAACTAACTGGGGTCTTCCATTTGTTGTGGACTACAGTATGTGGTCCAGGTGTTGATGTTCATTCCTCTATGCTGTGTAAACCTGAGAAACACAAGCCTTTGGTTTTCCAGCAAGTGAACATGATTACTAATAGATGTAAAACAAATGAACGTGCAAGCTTTTATACTATATACGGGACAAGATACATGATTAGAACACAATAGCCTTCTCTACAGTTATGGATACACACATGAAAACGATGTCCTGGATTACTTTTTTGTCTTAGCAGTGTAATACCTCTAACATGATTGTTGGACTCTGCAGCTTTAGTTTAGTTTGCTTTTCAGTAACCCCTGGGGTAGTTAGCCAAGTGTGCTACTAACCATACAGAGAGAGCAGCTCTTTTTAATCTAGAAAGCACAGGATACAGAGGAGAAATCAAAACATAGTAGAACAACTAGGAAACAAATAAAATAGATAACAGTGGTTTACTATCCAACCCTGACTGTTTCGATTCTCTGGGTGAGGGCACTTAAAGAACAATCAATTCATATTTATCAAGAAATGTTAGGGAAATTATAATTTCTTGCAATGCGGAGAAAGAAGCATTGTTTCTTATTTTGTTAAAATTGTCTCCCTCCATCGAAAAAGTGAATTGAATTTGGCGCTTAGTGGTAAAAGAGGAACTGTACTGGCAAACGTCTTCTTTAACTTCTTCTAACAGACTTCCTTTAAGAACACTGGCAAATCATTACTGGCTATTGCAGACATGACAAAGAGTGCAGAAAGGTTAAATCAGCTAATTAACTTGATTAATTCAAGTGTGGAGCATGTGACATTTATTCAAAATAAAGTTGTGACCTTGAGAGGTCCAGAAAGCAAAGGATGCCAATAAAATACTAGGAGAACTTATGTGACATCACAAAAAGGAAAACAATAGGAATTAAGAAAATCTAAACTTAAAATATTGAACAAATCACAGATGGGAAGCATACTTACTGCCTGAAAGCTGGTAGGTAGGTGTATGCAATACTGCTGCTCAGATTGTAGATGAAAGGTAAGTGTTTGTCAATATCCTTTACTGCCCAGTCATTGAAGAAAGAATTTAAGAGGCCCTGGTCTCCTCCTTAAATAAAAACAATTTCTATATAATATACTGTCTATAGTTTCTTCTTCAAGGACTCATATTTTCAATTTACTAAACAATTATCCCAGTGATTACCACAGCATAAAGAACAAAGCAGGTGTATTTCTCTTGCTCTAGTTTTGCTGACTCTTGAATTGAGACTGAGATTGCCCAATGATTCTAAATAAAAAATATATAGCCTTGACCTTTGTATTTCTTTCAGCACAGTTCCTTACATATTGTAGTCAGTAAGCAGCTGGTGATTGTAAAAAACTAAAAACCACTTCCGTTCATATAAGCCAGCAATTTCCTGGCAAAAAAAATATAAAATCTCATTATAATGCAGCATTGTTACACTGTGCATTCAGGGATTCTTGCAGACTTTGATGCTGTAAGCAAGGTAGTAACCATTTGCTGTATTTAAACAGTAGGATTTTTGTGCTATAAACGGCATTCCTGACTTACCATCAAAGCTGCCATGCTCCACTGCAAACTGAAATAATCTGTTGTATGTTTGCAAAGAAGGCCTGAATACAAATACCCCAGTGTTAAAGCAGTCTGGCCAACCAGGATCAGGGGCTGCTGAGATCTCTTCTCTATCAAACAATTCATCCACATTACACAGTACCTAGAGGAAAAATGCACGGACATTGAAGAACAGTGACAAAAGCACAACATTTACCTACGTGAAATAATAATCCCAGCAAAAACATATCCATGAGTATCTGAGCAGAGCAGCGTCTCCATTCCAGACTCAATGCACTTTTACAGCATACATGGGTTTAGAATGCTGGGGTTAGAATGCTGGGGTTAGAATCCCTTCCCTAATAAAAACACGTGTAGAATGTGGCCAGGAGTTCATTTTTATTGATTATCAATCAACCCTGGCCACATGCTATAAAAGAGGAGCTTGGAAAACTAGCTTATTTGTTCTCAACAAGCCGAAGGTAAAGGTCTATGGGCCCTCATGACAGTGTTTTAACCAGGGTGAGCTACTTGTTATCACTGTGTGTAGACCGGGATAACCGCAACTTTCAAGAATAGGAATTCATTTAAGGGATTTTAAGGGTGTGTTAGGGAAAAGGTTCTTGGAGCGGGACTTCCCTTATAGTGGGAGTAGAGTTTGGCCACTGTTTTGGCCAGCTTTGTAGCTATGTTTTTTCCGTCTGTTTGGTTTTGCATTTTTGTATTTGTTATTTCTGTTACACTTTGTTTGTGTACTTCTGCTCGTGTGCTATAGCATTGTTGATATCAACAACCTGCCCCAGTTATTACCATTGCTGGTACGGTAGAGGGGATCAACTGCAATTGTATTGCTATCTCTGTAAATATTGTAAATTGAAAATAAAACTCAGATGCCTGTGTGCTGGCATGTGAACAGCAATCCCCGTCTCTCTCTCAATCCCACAGCGATTTTGGAACAAGGCACAATATGACAACTGAACACTATGGTTCTTGGTGTTTAATTTATACAATAAACATTGCACTAGACATTTCACAAAAAAATGAAAATGACAAAAATAAAACATGTCTAAAACAGAAAGGCCATTGAGTTCATTCAGCCCAGACGACAATGCTGCATGTGGCTCCAGGCAGATTGATGCCAAGCAACCTGAGCAGCTACTGTCTGTAAAAGTTAACTAGGGGGAACTCTAGAGTGACATAATGAATAGGAGCATCCACTGACTTTTATCAGGGTGCACCATGCTGCTACCTGACTGGAAAGAATGAAGACACTAACATTGTACAGTGCTTTCAATAACTTTGAGTTACAGTTACACATTTTGACAAGTGTTTTTTTTGCCATTGCCCAAAAAGGTTATTTAGTTTTACTGACAGTTTATGATTGAGTGCTTAAGTTATGCATAACATATTTCAATAAATTAGTAATTTATGTTTTTTTTTTTATTTTCACTGGCTATATAAATCAGTGGTACTCAATTCTGGCCCTCAAGATCTATTCCAGTCCAGGTCTTTATACCAAGCAGGTCCTAAATTAGTTAACTGCCTCTTAGCAGCTTCAATATTGTGGTTTTATGACAGGCAACATTTAGTTTATTCAATTATAACAAATTACGAAAATAAGAAATGAGGTAAACCCTATCTAATTTGGTGTTGACTTATCAACTACTAGGCTTTGAGGTCAAGTGAGCCACTAGAGGCTGTTTCCATGTGGTGTGCCCAAGGAAAGGTATTGACTGCTAATTTGTGGCTTATATAACCTATAGTTTGGACATTTTATCTAGCAATGTAAATAGGAAGAAAACAAATCTACTGATCATCATTTTCTGGACTCAGAAACACTGTTTTCCAGGTAAATACTATTTACCTCTGTAAAAAATTCTCAGGTGAAAATTGGTCCATGACTCTTGATGTGAAATGTTTACTTTAAAATGACCTTTAGCTCTTTCTGACTCAAGTCTATCTTAATATTTAGACATTCCCAAGTGGGCCTGAGTAGGGATTAAACCCAATTCATATAACCATATTTTAAGACAAATCTATAACTATATTAATATAAGGCTTACTGTGAAACCGAAACAGCAACACAAAAAAAGATTCAAAATCATGTGAAAGCTATTATTTGTCAAGCTGAACTGCCCTGTCTTCATAAATCAGGACATAAGCAATGGCATGTTCAAAATTTGATAACTGGTTCTCCAGATATATGCAAAAATGTAAGGTGACATACAGACAAACAGACCCCCCCCCCCATATATCCCTAGAATCAGATAATACCAATAACCTATGTAAGTGTGACAGATAGACGGACAGATGTAGGGAAAGACAGACCTGTTCATATAAGCCCAGAATCAGACACTCTCAATAACTCATGCTAAATAATGTTAATGCCAAGTATCATGACAATTGGATGTGTGGTTCTCCATATAATTGGAAAAATGTAAGTGTGCATACTGGTATTTACATTATTTAACATATTGAGAATATCAGATGGTGGAGAATATAGGGAGATGTCCGTGTACGCATCCATGTGTAAGTCACACTTACATGTCTGCACATATCTGGAGAATTGATTATAAATTGTGGCTGTACATGTATTTGCTAATTCTTATTCTATACTATTCTGTAATACTGTTGAAATGTCATGAACATCAACGTTTCCATCATACTGATTACTGATAGCTCTTGTTTTGAATTTACATCTGTGTGTGGGGGGTATGTTGCTGATATTGTCGTTGATATTTAACAAATTCAGTCCACTCACCAGGGTGTCGGCATCCAGGAAGACACATTTAGTGTACTTGATTAGCGCCCAGCAATGGAGTTTGGTGAAGGTTATCCCAAGCTCTGGACGCTTCATCAGGGCCAAGTGTGCAGCGTCTCTGCTGTCTATCTCCTTCACCTCAATGACCTCATCAAACACGCACCTGAGGACCACCCTGAAGATATATAGAGGAGAGAGAAAGCAGACAATGAAATGTAGTGCAATACAGTATTGACTACTCAAACACACCACATTCCACTGCTTTATCTTCAACTCAGATTTACTCTCAGCAAAATAACTGCATAGATCATATATCTAGGCAGGTTGCAAAACATCAACCGTGAAACCTTAACACAACATCTTCAATGATTAGATGAGACAGCTCATTTATCTACTTAACGTACAAAGTTTTTCACATACCTCCCTTTCAATACTGGATCATTTCCTCTAGCAAAATTTGTTCTGATCGTATAAACAGTTGATTAAAAAAAGAAAAGAAATCTGAAAATCTGAGTTATAATCTTGCCCAAGCAGGTGTGACAAAAAGTATATTTTTCTGATGACTTTCTAGGGTTTCGGTGTAATGTTGAATTTAAATTTACCAAGTCACAAGAACCTCCTTTTTTCAAATGTGATGCTTGTGAATTTACAGTAGTGCCCATGAAAGGGGAGAGCTTCCTTTCACAGCTCTATGAGTATACCTCAACCCTGACATGAAAATGCCATTCAGTCCTGGGCCTCTCATAAACAGAACATTTTGTGCCTGGGATTATTCTGAATTGTGTGGCTTTTTTTGTAATGTGAACTCATGTTGTGTGGGAGAAAAGCTGAGACCACCAAAATCATTTTACTTGTGACCCGAGGCAGATTCAAACCCAAACCTCCGGAGGAGAAAGTGCAAGGTCCTAAATAAAAACAGTCAACAGTCTGGTGAGTGAAATGTAACCAGCACCATGGCAACTGACAAGGCCATCTTCCAAGCTAAAATCTATCTGTTAGAGCAGAGGGTAATGGAGTGATTAAAGCAGACAGTTAGTCTTCCACAAGAGGCAAAAGAATGAACACTTTGTTTCTTTATTATAAATTGTTGAGCACATGCTTGCCACCTTAACAAATAAATTCACTGAACGTCCTGGCCTTCACAGAGCCTGAACCTGAAACATGAATGGAATCATATTTGCAATCCCTGGCAAACTGCTGGAAGATTTGTTCTCCTAGGGG
Source organism: Acipenser oxyrinchus oxyrinchus (assembly GCA_030684275.1). Lineage (NCBI taxonomy): Eukaryota > Metazoa > Chordata > Actinopteri > Acipenseriformes > Acipenseridae > Acipenser > Acipenser oxyrinchus. Next base: position 17,224,998 of record CM060255.1, read on the forward strand.
AATAATTGAGTAATTAACCCCAGATTGACAAATTGAAGGACTTCTCCAGTATGCACTGTATTCAGGACTGGTATACTCATTTTGGATGGTAGGCTGTAGGAACAGTTTGTGTAGTAAGCTGTTTCAGAACTGATACAAGTGCTACTAGAGGTGCTGATAAAAAGTTATGTGTATTAAAATAAAAGCATGAGACCAACATTTTGTTTGTTTTCTGTCAGCCAAAAATAAATTGAAATGCATTTGACTCTTCATCATTGAAATATGACTAGATCTTCCCTTGTGTTTCCATTTCATACTCCCCCTTCCAGTAGCACTTGTATCAGTTCTGAAATAGCTTACTACACACACTGTTCCAGCAGCCTACCTAGAGAATAGTAATATGGAATTATGGAAATTCTACTGATGATTAAGGTGCTATTACTACTACAGATGCAAAATTAAGGTTGCATTCACACTGGGTCCGTTTCAAACAGACTCGGTCTGATTCGTTTCGTTTGAAACAATGTATCAGTGTGCTTGCTGTTCACACTTATCTGCTAGCAAAGGGACCGAGTTTGTTTGGAATGCGAACTAAAGTTCGTTTTTTGGTCCTTTTCCCTTTTTATTTCAGGACCGAGTACATTTGTGTTCACAATGCATTTTTCATGTGAACTCAGCTTGTTTATATGGTGTGTGAACCGGATGTTTACAATATCTGCAAGGCATATTGAAAGATGGCAGCTATTGATGTATTGCTCTGGTTTTTAATATAGCATGTTTTAGATAATTACATGTTGCTGTGGAAGAAAGCACTGGGGGAGCACTTCGCTAATTTAATTCATGCATGTATTGAATGCCAATGTAACAAAGGGGCTGGCGTGAGGTGAAGCGCGGAGGAGCCCGCCCTGCTACCAAAAGATAACACACATACTACCTATTGTATTAATTCACTTTTTTCATCACTACTTTTACAGTTAACGGCAGGTAATAATTGCAGTCCCAACTACGCCACTCTCTTTAGTTTTTATATAGAGGTGAGAGATCCTCTAGATTGTTTTCATTAATTTCCACCCCAACTATAAAGGCAAACCAGAATAAAATACTTCATCGAGCAAAGGTTCTTTTATTTGGAAGAGCAGATGGACACTCACCACACACGCAGAAAGGAGTTTACCACACCCAAAGGTTTGTTTAAAATGAAACAATGTATGGTTGTCACAGTACCATCCTATTTAAAAAAATAAGCCAGTTCAACAGCCAATGTTTCTCAGCAATTATACACAGAAAGGCGGATATATGAACAGGTCATGATTAGCAGCCTTAAATACTTCAACAGGTATCAACAATTAACAAATAGTATTTCAACAGATATCAATCATCAATAGCATTTCAATAGATAGCAATAATCATTAACACCACATACTATTTAAAATAGGTAGCAACAGTCGCTACCAATAGATAGCAGCAGTCTCTTGTAAATTAGTAAACTGAGGAAAAAGCACCAATCACTACCCACCCCACGGTTCTCCTACTGTTGGCATTAAACAAAGTAATTTAAGAAAAGACTGGATATATTTTACTATTTTTGCGAGTTTGTCCAGTTCGGATTGAATTTTTCTGTCAGTGCTTCAGACTTTTTTCCAATGAAAAACTGGGATGTTTTTTTTTGTTCAATTCATTGACCCCGTAGCAACTCTGAAGCCATTAACATAACACAATAATAGTTTAAAAATTAAACATCGGGTGATTTTATTGCAGCTCAGAACAACTCGCTGTTTTCTTTATATTGTCATCTAGTCAACACATGTTAAATGTACAAAAAGCCAGATTTAAAAAATAGATCAGCTATTACCATTTAAACATATGGTGTACACATAATCAGAATGATTTGAACAAAATCCATATAATTCTTTATTTTATTTTTGAATGGCGCGAACACAGCCTAATACATTACTCTGCTTTTAACTTGTAGAGCACACTGATGCAGTTTTATACTTCATGAAGAAATAAAAAAAAAATGCAATGGCAAAACCGGGACGATCAACAATTTTAAGCTGCATCCACACTGGACGAAAGCGAATCATTTAGAAGTCACTGCAGTCAAATGGGAGTATCCACACCAGCAGCGAGTGAAGCGAGCAACATCAGTTTGAGAACATTTCATGTAGCTAAAATAGAACCTGTTTCTTTTTTTTTCGTCGCGCAACTGGAATGAAACTGACCAATCAGAAGCGAGGTTAACTTGATACACGTCAAACACAAGCCTCACAACAAGTTAATTGTGGACGACGAAAAGTTATGAGGTGCAGTAGTATCCATTATTATATGACTGCAAAAATGAACGACTACAAAGACATCCAGAAGACAGAAAATGCCTGGGTGGCTTGCGGGTGGTGCATTTAGCAGCACTGAGACTTTTTCTTTCCGATTATTGAAGTTGCATAAAAATAGGTTTATTAATAAGCAAAAATAAACCAGAGCATACATGCAGTCTACATATTCAGCATTTAAATGAAATGTGTGCACTTTTGCTGGCTTTTAAAAACGACGCAAAAAAGGTCCCACATTCACACAACTTGTGACCTAATTTTAAGCTATGGCTTTTTTTTGGTTAGTTTGTTTTTATGATAAATAATATGTTGTTCACTAAATTATTCTGTGGCACAAATCCGTGACAAGAAGAAAGTCTTTACATACGCATAAAGCGAAGTTTTATGGAGATTCACCAAAGAAACAAAAATATTATCGAGGTCCTACTATTCTATACATTGTAAAACAAAGCCAGCAATACGATTGTATTCTATGTGACACATTACATTATTATTTGTTTATTTAGCAGACGCCTTTATCCAAGGCGACTTACAGAGACTAGAGTGTGTGAACTATGCATCAGCTGCAGAGTCACTTACAATTACATCTCACCCGAAAGATGGGGCACAAGGAGGTTAAGTGACTTGCTCAGGGTCACACAATGAGTCAGTGGCTGAGGTGGGATTTGAACCAGGGACCTCCTGGCTACAAGCCCTTTTCTTTAACCACTGGACAACACAGCCTCCTTACATTACCAAGCGCATACATACTTTTGAAGATTATGAGCCATATTTATAAAGCATTTTCTGTCAAGTTCACCGGACTGTTTTAAAAGGAAAAACTAAATACAAGTAAATAATCCAGTGTGGATGCAACTTTACTGTTTCTGACCGGGACAACAAATTAAGGTGGAAACTGTGACAATCCCAGTTTTCACAGGATGTCTGGTAAACCTCATGTAGTTCCTAAAGACATTTTAGTTTTTTTGCTCTACTTGTTTCCTCAGAATATGAACTAAACTACGTGCAAAATGTTTACTTCTGAGTCAGATTACCTTGTATAGTTTGTTTCCTATGTGCAAAAGGACCGAGTCCAGCAGTTGTTCACATTGAGGTTTAGCAAGCGAACCAGACTCTTTAAGTGGTACAGTTCGTTTCCCAAACGGACTTTGTTGTTAACACTTCACACCATACATACCGAACCGTACCGTGTGAGGACCAAGCCCCTTAAACGGAACCAGTGTGAACGCAGCCTAAGTCGAAAGCCTTCGGAACTCTGATATATGTCTGACTTCACAGACCCTGATCAGCACTAATTTTGGACTACAGTACCTAGACAGTACTACAGTATCTACTAATAATCTGGATGTGTGAAACCAGTCACGTTATTGTTTTATTAGATATCTCAAGGAATGCATTCTAGTGAGACGAAAATAATCAGCATTGTATGGATATCAGTTGCCTGCTGTAGTTGGATTTGATGTTTAAAGAAAGATGTGTTCAGTGCATGACACAAAATAGATTTTTAAATAAAATACATTTGTTGGTATCATGTGAAGAGCCCCAGAGAGAAGGCAAGTGACATTAAAGTGAGACACTGCATTTACAGCCATGAACAGCAGTGAAATATGACACGTGCCAGGAGACCTACTGGATTCGTCTCTTTGCTACGCTGAAAGCCAATTCTAAAAATAAACGGTTGAAAAAAACTGTTGAGCAAGACTCTTCTTTCTCCCAGTCTGACCAAGAAAGGTACACATTTATAATGTGGCACACATGAAACCTAACACACATCATCGAGGACTTTAAAATACAGACAATGCTTTAAGTAGATAAAGCTATGAAGATTGTGTTTTTGCATTTGGATTGGGAGCAACCCTTTTAAACTTTTAGGGCTTTTATGGTGCGGACATTTGATATTGAAGTACGCACAGTGAATTATAGCACTATGCCCTACAGACTAACTGTGGAATGCACACTGTAAAATGTAGTATGGTCTGTTCAAATGCAATATACAATTGAGAAAAACTTGTTGTCGCTGTTCTGGGATCTTTACAGTCATGCCAACCTATGTTTAGCTCTTGGGAGAAGTAAAACTGCTGTTATAAATAAAAGTATGACTTCTACAGAATACTGTGAACTGAGGGGCAGGACAGACAATCCTTGCTACGTCTTTTCAGGTTATTTAGTAGGCAGGAAGTCAGAGATCAAATCCTATGGCTGCAAAGCAAAAATGTCGGCCAGCAGACTAAAAGAGTAACTCAAAGCAAGAAATATTTATATAATAAGGGGTCATGACATACACCCGGTCCAGGTTTCAGCAAACAAGTAGATTGGCGTCTTAAACCAGATGTCATATTTGTTTGGTTTCCATCCCTTGCTGTGGTTTACAGAATTTCTGAATTGATCTTACCTCATGAAGCTGGGGACCTGGGGTGTTGTTAAAATTACCAGCTGTCGGGAGGTCCTGTGGTGTCGGAGTGAATGGCCAAGAACCAGGGCTCCCTGAAAGTACACATCACTGGTTGCAAGAGTCACAAACGCTTGATCTGTAACTGCAAACACAAACACCAGGATGATTAAGCTGCATCCCTAACAAAAGTTGACCATAGTCAATTTGCACAATAATTTTGCAGTTTATTATGCTTTTATCATGCTTATATTATGTTTTTGCCTTGCTTCGCCATGATTTGTTTTTTATAATGCTTTACTATCCAGTACTTCGGAGTCTTTTACTTTGCTTTATTATATTTTTCTGTTTTTGCTTTAGATAACATCTACTAGTGAGGTAATGACAGCTCTACTCACAACATGATTGGCTGAGGAAATCCATGAGGATTTAATTGAGGTGATTGTGTACCATTGTGGCAAAGTGGTTAACAGTGTGCAGATGCAGGTGATCAATAAACAGGCAGACAATTATAATCCAGGTGCAATGTTGTTTAATGGTTTGTAATCCGATTGCCTGATGGCGTAACAGTAAATAATAAACAATGTTAACAGGCAATGCAGCAGCTTGTATTGCTCTGTTTAAACCCACGGTTGGTTCCCAAATAATAAACAGTCCCGTTCTTATTCACCCACACGTAACACAAACACAAATACAAACACAAGTCCACAGCGAGTGCTCGAGTGCTCATAGTGAATATACAGTCCTTAATGAAACAAAGTGCAGTGATGTTGTCCGGGTTGGTGCTGGCCTTTGGCGACAGCTCTGGATTGTCTTAGCTGTCTAAACAATGACAACCATAAGTAACCATAACTGAAAGAACAGATTGCGTTGCTTCATCCCCAACTTATAGAGTCACTCATGACCCCTTGGTAACCGATTACAGCCGCTCCTCCAATCCGCGGCTGCCACATAATTTCCATTCCGGGTCGATGAGTTAATGTACCGAAGCTCTGCCCCGATTTCCTTTTAACCCTAGGAACGAAGTGTCAGGCCAAACAGTCCAGGGTACTCTGTTCCTGTTACTTAGCGCCCTCACAGGTCGGGAGGGAGATTTACTACCAAGAATCATTGTCTTTCTGTTACAACCATCCTTCTCAAATATGTTGTAAAACTATATTTTTTCAATGCACAGGGCATTATACTTTTAAATTGTCCCTTTAAAGGCACTGGCATTAACACACGCACAATTAATCTAGAAAAAAGCTGGTATCGTAGGGGTTTAGTTGATTTATGCCATTAATTGTGTGTTATTTTGTGGACTTACAGAAAACTAAGTAAAATGTATGATAGTATGAATTTCTAATCATTTTTTTTATGTCAGCTGAAATTGATGACAAATTTTTTCTGCTCTTGTCATTGAATGCCTGAGTATTTTTGGGAAAGTTGGATGGCTGGGCAAGAGTTAACTAAATGCAAACCAGCATATCATTCAGGAGCACCTCGATATAAGTGCCTTCCATATTGAATCAGGTAAAGTTAAAAGAAATCTCTACAAAACTGCTGTATATTATAAAACAATGTGATTGAGATTTACACTATAACAACTTCTTGCCAGTTTTACAATTCGGGTCTCCTGGTCTGTTAAGCTTTGACTGAAGTTTATTGAAAAACAAAGGAAAACAGGGGGCCACATAAAATTAAAAACATGCTTTCTCCACTTGTTCACAGATGGCTTGAAAGCATAATCGTCTTATATATAACCTTTGAGATTTGCAATAGAAATTCCACAGTGGCTGTCGACATGCCAATGCCTTAAACTAATTACATTTATGATGATGGCGTTCTTAAGGAACAGACTCATGGAAAATGCAATTAGCATATTTATTCAGGGTTTTAAACTCTGGATATCAGGAGTAACATATGTTTGTGTCCCAGCCAGGTTCTTACACACTCATTTTTAATATATATGAATTGACAGTGCACATGTACAGTAGGTTGAGCAAGTGAGAGTAGGTTCAAAGTTTAATAACTGGGTGTATATACAAGCCTGGCCCTTTTGTAGAATGCCTAAGCTTGGTTGCAGAGTAAATTTGATGGACCATGACTACAGGTATGGCCAAAAGTTTTGCATCACGAATTTTCAGACTGAGGCATAATTAAGAAAAACAAAAAAACGATATGAACATAATTTAGATCTTGTATCTAACATCATATAATCAAAGAAACTACAAAATAATTTCGCAAAAGTCTACCTGGAGTCATAATAGTACTACAGTACTTCATGTTAGATTTCAAAATGTCACATTTTTCAGTTGTCAGTTTTTTGTTAAGTATATGAAAAACAACAAAGCATTAGGCAATTCAATAGTAACGTAACATTATTCAGCAGCTTTCACTCGACTTGAATGCTGTGCCACCTAGCCCCAGTTGTGATTGGCAGTATTTCATTCTTCAAAACCTGTATGCTATCCTGCTGTTTATGAGACTCAGCGATAATACTGTACATTCAAACTATAATTAAAGGCAAGTTAAGGATTTAAATTACTTACTGGTGTCATGTTATTTTCAGGTGCTTGCGCATGCCTAAACAACTTCCGCTAAGAAAGCAGGGAAGTGCCCATTCAAATCTGGTACATTATGCTGTTTTTGGTCTTTTTTTTTAAATTTAATTTATCATATTTGCCAGTCTTTGACATTGTTGTTAATGTAATTTATCATATTTTTCCACCATTAAGAAAATAGTATGTGAATATTTATCATATGCAATACATTGGGTCTTGTACATTTGTTTACTTGTGAAACTGTGTGGACTGCTGTGGACTCATTTTGTCTTTTTTTTTTCTTTTTAGAGAAATTGATTGTCTGTTTCCAGTTTAAGTTTGCAAAAAAAAATAATGTATAATGTTAAATGTACCTCTGTTTGACAATAGGAAAACACCCATCAGGTCGCAATTGATTGCACATGTACCAAAATCTGACAGCAAACCACTTTCAATGTGACAACGTATAACTTTCTGACATTACACGGGTAAAGTTTTGGTACATTTCACTACACTACACTATGGATTCGTTTTCTAACAATACACTATGGATTCATTTATACAGTAACCTGATCATTTTTTTTTTAATTGGATATAAGTGAAGAATAAAAAAACACGACACGAAAGTTCAGAATTACAAACTTTTCTCCATTAAACGTTTCCTGTGATTATATTCTCGACCCACTCAAAAAAAAAAAACATAAGGGAACACCTCAATGTGTGTGTTCTCTCGATTCTAACAAACTTAAACAGCACTAGCAATTACTGACGTTGAACTAAAAAAAATCAAATAAAAAACAAAAAACAAGTAGATCACAGCACGTGTCGAGCAACACGAATAATATAATGCAGCGTCATGTGTTTGCCCTATACAGAGCACCACAAAAGCTATCCAAGGCTCGGCTTTGCATAATGCATACGTTTTGGGTTTTTGTTTTTTTTTTAACCAGTTACACAGTAAAGTAATGTTTCCCTGTAGCTAACGTGGTGCAGAATAGAAATAAAGTACCTGGTTCACTGTTTGTATTTGAACCTAACGGTTTCCATGAGAAGTAGAGCAAATAAAGAAACACCTACCTGGCATAATAAATATGGAGATTTAGACGTATCTATTGATAATGATAATATCCTCCTTAGGTCCACACGGTGTATTGTATATCCTCCTGTCAGGCCCAAAGAACAGAAAAAGGCCAGACTAGATAATCTCTTGTAAAGACAAACAGATGTCAAGCAAAACGTTTTCCCTTTAGCCGCAAACCACACAACAAAGACATTATAATATTTATTTTTCCTTACACGAGTCCCAATTCCTAATACAATGAGGACGTCTGTTTAATTAGATATTTTACTATTCACTCCTTGAGTTGAAAATCTGGTTGTATGTCGGCTGTGAGGGATAGTTAAATACTGTACTAAGCCTGCACTGTAACGTACCAGTTAATTGTTCCCTGGCGTAGATATTCAAGATTCAAACGACACGATAAAACTATGACCTACAGTACAGTGCAATCCTAGAAACCCTAAACCTTTCTATCTGTCCTTGCCTTTGTGTTTATAACCTTTGAGTTTTGAAGGTAAACATCAATAACTCTCTCAATTATTATAGGCAGTGAAACGCGAACAGATCCCACCCACCTCTGGCAGCTTTTCGTCGGGCACTAAAATCCAGTGAACTGTCAGTACCGGCCGGTATCTCTGGCATGAGGGTATTACATTAACTTTATTAGGCAGTGTGAGATTCAGGTGGCAAATCCCACTAAGATTTGTTTTAGGCATATTAAACAGTTTAGTCTCAATACAATGACAGATATAAAAAATAAACGTTTTTGAATTCGGTAGTTTACAATAAAACTTTATTTGGAAGCCAATAGGGATTTCCTTTAAGTGTGTTTTAATTATCCATCAATGAGTTGAGAGTAATCCTGCCTTCTCCTCCTTCTCTTCTCTCTCCATTGCTGATGTTTCCGGCTTACTGTTGAAATCAACTATTGCCACGTGCCCCCTGGACCCCTGGCTGACTATCCTTGTCCATTTCTGTGCTTCCTGTGCTCCCTCCATTATGCACACTCTCAACCTGTCCCTCAACTCTGGCTCGGTTCCTGCTGCCCTTAAGCTTGCCCAACCCATCTCCAATCTCCTTTTTCTCTCAAAAACTCTTGAAAGGGCTGTAGCCAGTCAGCTGATGAAACATCTCACGGACAACAATCTGCTTGAATCTCTACTGTCTGGCTTCCAGCCCTACACAGTACTGAAACTGATCTGCTCCGGATTGTGAATGATCTCCTGCTCAATGCTGATTCTGGTGCTTCCTCTGTGCTTGTCCTCCTTGACCTAACAGCCACTTTTGACACCATAGATCATGGCATTCTTCTTGACCGCCTTCAGAGGTATCTCTGGAACTTGTCTCTCCTGGATGTCCTCTTACCTATCCGGACGCATGCAGTCTGTTTTCTATGCTGGACGCAGTGGTGTTGCAAACCCGGTCACTTGTGGTGTCCCCCAAGGATCTGTTCTTGGGCCCCTTCTCTTCAATATCTACATGCTTCCCTTGGGTCACCTCATCCGCCAACACAGCCTCATGTTTCACTCCTATGCTGACGACACCCAGCTCTACTTAAAACTCAACCCTGGTAGCCCCTCTGCCATGGTCCGGCTCTCGGCTTGACATTGAGGCCTGGATATCTGCCAATTTTCAGCTGAACACTAGCAAATCTGAACTTCTAGTAGGATCTAAAACTCAACTTAAGAATCTAAACATAGCTGCCCTGAACCTTGGAAACTGTCTGCTGCTGCCTTCCCCCACAGTACGCAGCCTTGGTGTACTTCTTGACAGTAGTCTCTCCTTTGATGCCCACATCTCCTCCGTGGTCAAATCTTCCTTCTACTATCTTCAAAACATCTCCAAAGTCCGTCCCTGCCTTTCCCTTCCATATGCGGAATACTTTGCCATGCATTTGTCTCCTCTCGACTCGACTACTGCAACTCTCTCTATGGTGGACTCCCGGCACGCGCCATAAACTGACTGCAGCTAGTTCAGAATGCCGCTGCCAGGGTCCTTACCAGATGTAAAAAAAAACGTGATCACATCACCTCACCCCCTCGTCTTGCCCAGCTGCACTGGCTACCTGTAAAGCTTAGCTGCTCACTTACAATGCCCTTCATCACAGAGGTCCCGAGTACCTCCTCAACCTGCTCTCCCGCTATGTCCCTGCCCGAAAGCTGAGGTCCTCCGACTCTGGCTTGCTTGTTATCCCCAAGCAAAAGTGTCCCACACTTAGAGAACGCTTGTTTAGCTTCGTGGCTCTGACTCTTTGGAACTCTCTCCCAGCTTTGGTGCATGATGCTCCCACCGTCGCTCGCTTTAAATCAGCTCTCAAGACCCACCTGTTCTCTCTTGCTTTCGATGCTCTTTAAGCCCGATTTCTGCTATTAGCTGCGGTGTTGCTGCTACTATTTCATGTATTATGCACTTTCCACTGTATTTAATGTATTTCTTGTTGTTACTGCATCTTGTAAAGCACATTGTGATGGTGGTCCACTGTGAATGGCACTATATAAAATAAAGATTGATTAAAGCCCAGATTCTATTCAGGTCAACAGCAAATTCACCAATATGTTGTTCAATTAGATAATTAAAGAATGTCAGAATGTTCCCAATATGGGGTGTTGACTACATCTTAAAACCTATATTGTTTTCTGTACTAAACTGAGATAATGTGGCACCCAAATGCATTCTATAATTCTCAGTTAAGTTTAATGGCTTCAATACATTACTTGCAAATGCAGATTAATAGAAGAATGAAATATGCAAATGGTCATACAGTAATACAGCATAAATGATAAAGCTCAATTTCACAATGAGACCCATTTCAAGGGAGTTAAACAATATCTTCAGGCAAGGCAACCCCAACGTGCAACGCTGCTTCAGGCTTAACGTAAACCTCATGTTAAACAAGAAAATGCTAGCACAAGTAGATAATGGTTCGAGCATTTAGAATAAAGTATGCACTCTTACATTAAAGTAAGTTTTTAAAAACACAGGAGAAGTTCATTGTAAAAACAAAAAGGTCACAAAAACAGGACTACAAAAAAGGCACAACTTTATTTAGTTAAGTCAACAAAATAGTGTAAGATTCCAGGTAAAACAGTTTTTGGGGGATTTTTCAATTTTTTTTTTACCATGTTCAAGCATTGCAACATTACAACTGTGCTCAAATTCAGGCATATTTACCACATTAGTAATAACCCTAGTTCTTGTCAAAATCTGATGTATGGCCTTGGGGTGTTAACAGCAAAACACAAAATTAGGCATATATACTGCTGCATTCAACACAAACAAAGGAAAATGTGTATACAAGGCACTTTGTATTTTACATTTTTAAAATGTACAGCCTAGAAGCACAGAAAAACACACACATTTAGCCAATTTGGTTTTACAAATGGATATACAACACTTTCTAAAATTACAAAAAAAGCACAGAATAAAGTCAAGAAATGTCCCCATTCTCTCTGTTGTGTTTGCAGATTTAAAAGTACTCCTCATGTAGAGTGTAATCTGTGCCACCATTGACTAATTTGTCAAGAACATTTAAAAAAAAAAACTAAACAAAAAAATGCATTTAAGTCTTTCCAGTATAAGAAATGAAAGCAACTAATGTATCCAAATAATTCAATATTAAAAAAATGAAAGTCCATTTAGTATTGCAGTTAACTAGACATACGGATTCTATGAAGTGAGCATTATACAGTTGCATCAGTCTTACACTTAATGTATTACTAAATAAAAAACAAAATGCTTGTCAGAATCTTTAGAATCTTTAGTTTTGCATGCTTAAGTATCTACACGACAAAATGCACCAGTGCCATATTTGACTAGTGTTTCCTGTAATGAAGGGTTTGACTAATGAACAAATATACAAATTAATAAAACCAAAATTTCAGCCTAAAATTGTAATGTCTTAATAAATGCAGCCTTGTACACTAGATGGTTCAATTAATGCAGGACGCAGATACACACTAAATTTAACTTAAATATAATTAGCCAAGCAATAAATCAATAGAATCCATTCAATCATTGAGTTTAACTTTAAACTGATATCATGTCAGAGGAAGTCAATAGCATTTTGCACTGCAAATTTCTGTCTGCAATCTTTTTGTACAGCATATAAATCAAATAGTGCATTATTGCCAAGCATGGTTTGTAAAGCCATTTAAGCATGGCTTAGTTATTGAATGACTTTAAAACAAACAAAATACTAACTCCTTGTGCAAAGACCTTAAATCCCTCCCTCCCCCCTTCCACATCTACAAGCCAGGATAGAATTTAGTTTTTGCCCTCAAAATAGCAACCTTTCAAAATCTTAAATTAACAAACAAATTAATTCAATGTGTTTAGCTAACTGAAGAAATACAGATGATTCAGAAAGGTATTTGATGTACAGCAGGCATCACTAAAATGGCTTCATTCTTCACGTAGATGTTTGCATAAAAGGGTTATGGCGATTGTTTCAGCAGATTGCTAAAAACTGAAAAAGAGAAGACATAAGAAAAGTTAAAACACAAAATAAAACTAATCCAAACTAGAACATTCTCGTAAGGCACATCAACTTCTCTCACTTAGTTGTCCAACTTCATAGCTAAACATACTGCTAGCAAGGCCACCTCCAATGATCTTATTATCAAGTCTGCACGATTTGCAAGCTTGTGCCGTATCCATAACCTTGCGAAAACAGAAAGTAATGTACAAAGGCAGGTCTTTCTGTGGGTAAAAACTTATAGAAATACTAACAAAATATGGCTTCAGAAGTGAGGTTTAGTCAGGTCAGGCCATGTGATCGGCCTAAATGAGATTTATTTTGGATACATTTTTGTTCCTTTTATTAAATAATGTAATTACCAAGATGGATCATTTCCTTAAAAATGGATACCCCAATGTATAGCATATTACCAAATCATAAGAGGCAAGATAATGGATTTTTGATTAATGCTCCTTGTAGTGAATTAGGTATACAATTTATTTAAATATGAATTCGTCTCTAGGCACCCTGTTTAAGAATGTCCAAATGTTAATAACGGAGGCATACCATAATAGTTTGGCGGGATCATGTAGAACTCTGATTACCTTAGCCAATAACCTGCATTCACACAACGTGTCAAATATAAAACAATAGTTTATTGCACAACTAATCTAATATTACAGAAAGGAAAGGCTATTGGTTAGAGATATTCGTCAAGTGTACAGTTCATTGATTCCATAGTCAAACGATTACAATGACCATAACATCATTAGCCCATATGGTTAATATACTAATATTAAATATGGCTTAAGTATGCATAAGTATTTCCAATACCCGTTTCTCGTAGTAAATCGATCATGTCAATATGCTACAGAATTCAATTTCCCCATTCATGGCTCTATTTCTTGTATCTATTGGCGTGTAATATGTATTCCCAGTAAAAATTCCCCATTTCTGAAGTCTAAATATACTTCTGTTTTTAAATCACTTAAACAAATTCAGCAAACACTAAAAGATCACTCAGTCCAGTACAAGGAGACATTTCATACGTCTTATTTTCTTTACATTTATTTGTTTTCATTTTGTTTAATAATTCAGCATTTACTGTTTTCCAAGTAAGCATTTAAATATGTAAGAACATTTATTTTTATGATAAGAATTATACATTTTGAATCTGATAAAACTATTTATTTGCTTCAATACATAATGGGCCCTACTTAGCAAATATGTGCGCAGCCACTTGGGCAAAAATGATAGCGTTAGCGAACCGCCGCAATAGCGCAAAAAAACATGATTTCGAAGAAGCTGGGTTTCATACGTGGGCTAACTCACATCAAACAGTGAATCATGTGCCCAGCCAATCAAAGCAAGGTTACAACCAATAAGGATTCAACAGTCCCTTTAAGAGCACCTGTGGGGTTGAATACCAGCGTCAGTAGCTACTGTTTCAGTGGATACCCGTTGTCCACTATCAACCTGCCTCTCAGACTGTTATCCCGCTGAAACGCAGCTGCCACCTGGGAATTAGCGATGGTAAACCAGTCATGAGCAGAGCCAGGATAGTTTGCATACACATTTGTGATGTAGTTGTTGACATCACACACTACTTGCATGTTGCACAAAAAAGGTCCCTTTACAATTTATGTAGAAGTGCCTATTCTGTGTTGTTGTGCGTAGCTGCACATGTATGCAAATCGATGGCTCCTCGGACACCAGGAAACCCATACCTCCCCCCCCCCCCCAAAAAAAACAAAAAAAAACAAAAAAACCTGCTTTGTATTTTGCTGCAGCTCCCAAGACTGGAAAATGGATGAATTTCTCCTGCCCGCTTTAAAGCTGCAGGTTCATCTCGCACTGCACATGATACAGCCAACTGACTCATGCCTGCAGTATAACCCACAGTAGAACGAGCCAGTGGCATAAAATGTTTGTGCAGACGATACTCTTAGTGCTACAGGGAAACAGTGTGCTCTCCGCATGTCTCCTTCCAGGTCAGCCTGAAGCAGTTGGCAGATGTCAGTGATTGTCTGTTGAGGCGAAATTGCTGCATACATTGTGTGTCAGACAGGCTCAGAAAAGACAGATGACCTCTAAATATTTGGGGACGTCTCCTCCTCCTCCTCTCTCTGGCCATGTAGAAATCCAGTGCACACTCCATATTTCTTTTATTTCTCTAATTTCTTTGCCTGCTTCCCTGGTAGTTTCAGCGGTATTTATAGGTCAACCATGTAATTTGCGCATTGTTTAGACCTGGTTTTCACATGTCAATTGAAACGCAAATGCTAACACTGTTGATGGTTTGCTAAATCGCTACATTTGTATGTAAATGAGGACACTCCCCTAAAGTTCAGCCCATGTCCAGCGCCAATGCTGACTTGCCGGAACTACTTGTACTGTATGTGAACAAAGTAAAAATGTGTTTGGTAGTCAAATTAGCAACAGATTCTTACGCTGAGGGTCGGACTGATTTCCATGTTGGTTGGTCTGATTTACATTTTCTGCACCACCTGAAAAAGGAATGACATTTGTTTTTCTATTTTTTTTCATGTGTAACAGGATGTGATGTTTCTGTTGAAAGACAAGTCAAGATAATTATGAACATAAATCACAATGCATTTACTATCATTCTAAGTTTGCACTATTTTTTTCTAACAAACTGTTTGTTACAGAACTAGCCCATGGCAATGATTTACTACGTAGTAAATATGGCCCTAAATCTGAACTGGTTAAATTAATTGCACAAATGCATCTCGCACCCTTTTGTACATTGGTTAAGGCACTCTTAGGAATAGACGTAAGTTTTCCACCCATTTATTTTTGTGTATTTTATTGAGATCGATATTCTCAAATGCAGATTCCAAATGGGTTGCATGCAAACCCTGTCTAACCACTGGAGTGTTTCCTGGTGATGAGGTTACCGTTAGGTGAAGCTCCAAGTTATACCTAGAAGATAATGCACATGCAACTCCTGTTATTCTGTTCCAAAAACAAAAGCAGCCCTTCAAGCTTACAGAAATCCAGATATCTAAAACCACTTCAACAGTATGTAGAGAAGCTTTTCACAGAGCTCTCATCTCATACTTACCTCCTTGTACTTTGAAGCACAGCTTTTTCTTCTGGTAAGCGAAGTAGCCTGATGCAGCCCCAAGTATAGCTACTCCCACAGCACTAATAATGCCAGCAAGTTGGCCCGATCCAGCTCCTAGGTAAAGAAAGAGTGCTGTCAAATACTGCACTTCAAAAGTAAAACAAAAAATAAATAACTTGGGCAATGTTGTAATAGTTATTTCACTGGTTCTATTTGACTCACTGTATCACTACCACACAAGGGTTTGGATTTTTATATAGGCATATTAGGGTGTTCTGTACTTCAAAAAAGACTGCTGGAAATGTCTAGCCCAATTTCAATAGTCAAGGCATGCCAATTGATAACTCAAATATTTGGATTTACAAAACATATAGAAGTCAGATACATGTTTTCAGATGCTCTCCCCCAGTCATGTACAATTATGGTAAAGGAGTAAAAGTTGGACTCAGTTTTGTCTTTACCAATATATATGTCATCACAACTTCTACACCAATCTTAGCAAACACATATTTAAAAAAAAAAAAAATACAAATAAAACAAAATAAACAAATAAAATAAAACGGACAAAGTCTTTCAGGGGAAAAAATATTTTATTTTACTAAGATACATTTATTGTACAGTGTACAACTCATTCACAAATGCCCCTTGTCCTGTTATTTTTTTAAAGTAATTTTATTCACTTTTAGACATTTTACAAGATGGATTCTCTTTTTATATATATAAAAAAAACCAGAATCTGTTTTTAAAAACATTTACCTGAAACAAAGGTCACATTTACCAATATACTTCAAATGTTATTGTAAAAGGGACAGATATCTATGACCAGCCATAATTTAAAAAAAAAAAAAAAAAAGCCACCAACTGTCATTGTCTTCAAACCACCAATATAAGGTTTAAGCTGCATCCACAATGGACACGAGCGAATAATTTCATGAGCAGCGTCGCTTTGAGAATTCCGCGTCGCTAAAATGGAACTGGTTTCTATTTTTTTTTTTTCGTATCGCAACTGGAAAGAAACTGACCAAATCAGATGCAAGGTTAACACCCTTGACACACGTCAAACACACGCCTCAAAACAAGTTAACCATGGACGACAAAAAGTTAATTTATGCGGTGCAGCAGAATCCATCATTATATGATTGCAAATTCAACGATTACAAAGACATCCAGAAGACAGAAAATGCCTTGGTGGCTTGCAGGGGTGGTGCATTTAGCAGCACTGAGACATTTTCTTTCCGATTATGTAAGTTGCATAAAAATAGGTTTATTAATAAGCAAAAATAAACCGGAGCATACATGCAGTCTACATATTCAGCATTTAAATGAATGTTTTTTTTAGTTTTTTTTTTAACCAAACAAAAAAAATACAAATATTAGAGGTCCTACTACACTATACATTGTAAAACAAAGCCAGCAATATGCTTGTAGTCTATGTGACACATCCCAACATTACCAAGCTCATACATAGTTCTGAAGATTGAGCCATATTTATAAAAGCATTTTCTGTCAAGTTCACCGGACTATTAAAAGGAAGCATGTGTGGTTGTGACGTCAGCAAAGTAACTTCTACATACACAGAATGCCTCAGGCTACTGTTATAAAACTAGTTTTGCAACAGGAGTCTTGTAAATATAAAAATTAGACCTGCTAAAAAACCCTGCTAAACCCAGGATACTAACCTTTAATACACCTGATCTGTTTCCTTTGAACAAACTGCCCGACACTTGTCATAGAACACAAAAAGGTTAACCTGAACCGCAAATGAGTGCACACTAGATTAAAGCTGTGCTTTGTATTCTAAACAGAAGAGAAGAAAAAAAAAAAAGAAAACTGAAATAGGATGGATGATCTAGATTTCCCTGCTACACCCACAAATTTAACAATTTAAAAGGCAGGAGTTCCCAAGAGGCCCGCCCAGATATCCACAAAAAAAAAGTTGTAGTAAAAATGAATTACACGTACACCTTTAAATCCAAATCCTTATGCCCAAGTAATGTTTCGTCTTCTACTTAAAGCGCAATTTAAAACAAATCTAAAAATTACCCACATTTTTAAAACCGAACACAATTCTAGAGGATGGATGCATTCAATGAATTTAAAAGGACTGTCACGTTAATTAATGACAACATTGAGTATCTCCACGAACTGTTTTTTCAGAGGCTCAACAACTTGTTGTAAATTCTTTATCCAGATTAGGACAGACTCTGGCATATTAGCACTTAGTAGCTCCAGGAGCTCTTTCCATGGGTTGTCTGGAATAGAAAATAAGTGTAGTGAAGTTTCAGATTGCGATATGAATCTCCAATTTACTTTCCTTCCCCCCCACCCATACTGGACTTGGCTCTGCAAGTAGAACCTACAAGACAACTCTGACAACCTACAAAACCTTCCGAACAAAGAAATCCCAAAATAAGGAATCTGAATCAGTTTACAATTGCAAGTCTTGCTGAGAAACAAATTAATCTGAAATAGCCATCACAAAATGTGCTCAGTCAACAAGAATGAGTTATTACTAAATCCAATTCACTTCAGGGAGGACTTTAAGGGTTTTGACATGCCTCCACTATTGTATGCACTCCAGGCATGCTTGACTAGCAATGTAAACGGAGCCAAGTACAGTAGACTATGTGTAACACTACAGCCCGGAACACACTGCCCAATGTGATCGTCGCGTCTCAAATGGAGGCGGTGGTCACAATAAAAGGTTTTGCGAGCAGGCATCCCACACTGCCCGATGAAAATCACAGGATGGGACGCAAAATTTGTGAGTACAGCAGCAATATGATGAAGATATAAGGCTATGGCAGTACTAATCTATAATTTTGGCTAGAAAAACCTTGGCTAGAAAAAGACTTGACACGCATGTATTCTCTCAGAAAGAAATAAACAAACAAAACAAACCCAATAGGGAGAGAGCGAGAGCAAACATGCATGTCTCCTGTCATATATCCAATGCAGGTGAACTCATTGGTTGCTGTCATTGAGACTTGCAACTGGGTATATAACAAAATAGTCAACATGTTTATAACTTTGCGAGCCGACAAATCGATAGGACGATCCTGTAAAATCGCATAGCAAAGCATAATACACTGCCCGATTCAGCTGAAGAAAATCACTATTGATCGTATCAGGGAGCGTGTTCAGGGCTTTTGCTGTCCTTCTGATGGAGGAAAACAATTGCACTATTTACAGCTGTTACTTTGTCCAGCAGTTTTATCAAATGGTAAGAATTACATGTACACCTTTAAATCCAAATCCTTATGCCCAAGTAATGTTTCGTCCTTTACTTAAATCAAAGCTCAATTTAAAACAAATCTAAAAATTAACCACTTTCTTAAAACAGAACACAATTCTAGAGGATGGACTATAATAATTATTTCCAAAATGCCCATATAGTTCAGAATGCAAGAACAATTTAGTTTTGTTCTCGTCAATTTACAGAACATTTAAGTCACATATTTTATATCATTCCAAGCACATGTTTAAATTGAAATTTGAAGTCCCAGCATTTTTCTGGATAAAGGGTACAACAAAATGCAATAACAGTTTTTAAAAAGGCCAATGAAACAGTCTAGAGAGTTTATTTAATAACATATATAAGAATTAAACAGTTACCTTGAACTTCTCCACCTGCATTGGTATCTGAAGAGCCACCTTAATTAAAATAAATAAGTACATTATTAAACAAACAAACCAACCAACAACAAAAAAATACAACACCCAACAGTAGAGAAAGGACACCAATATTCTAGGACTTAATTTCATGCTGGTTTGTTTGTATGCAAGATGTCAAATTCCCTTTACTTTGACAAATTATTTAAAAATAAATGAATAACTTGATACTGTGAGTGTTCCCGTGTTTCTTTTAGAATATAGATTTAAATACCCTAGTTCATCAGCTGTGTCACAAGAGTGAAATAGTTAATTACATACATAATGTAAACTAAGAGGTTTGTCAGCAATACGGAGAACACACATCAAATCTTTTCTTTCACTCTAAACAACTTGCTGCAACATGCGTATTAGTATTGCGTACACCAAACTAAAGCATTAGCAGCCGTTTCACAGGACCCTATTAGGAACAAGCTTGGTTTCAGACTGCAGCTAGACCCGTCGACACATTTTGACCATATGTAACCTGAGGCATCAGAAGTAAAGCCCACATCATACCTGCACTTCCTCCTTGGTTGTCATCTGGCTTGTAACCACCGTCAACAGAATCTTTCAGGTCATCCAGACCAAAGTCTCCACCTGTAAGAAATATTACATTCATTTGAATAGACACGGCTAGACCAAGTGTAGATTTACATTTCAAATGTTTGTTTGTTATTTTTTTACTTGCCACACACAAATGCCTGTATATGCTATAATGCATTAACTATTGAGTAACATTTTCTCCCCCATGGCTGCATATAATACTTCTATACAAAGTTTAAAGTGGTTCTCCAGATCAGGGTTGTCCAATATGTTAGCCACTTGCAGTGAATTGGGAATCCAGATGTGGCAAATTGCATTTTTGATTAGTAAAAAAAAAAAAAACTCCTCATTCACATGGTGCATGTGTACCAAGTCTTGTGTGTAAAAATCCTCCTTAACAGGTGAAAATGCTGGATTTCAGCACCATGGAGCCGCTAGTTATTATCTGGTCTTGCTTTCGTCTGCTGGCCTGGAGAGGTTATTCAGATTGGACGAGCTGACTGATTGACAGCTCACCTTTCCATACAACATTGTTCCCATGGACCTGCTGACGCTGCAAAGCGGACACATGACAGAGTGCCTCTGTGCTGAAAACGTGGTAGATGAATAAACAGGTTTTGAGAACTGCCGCAGCAAAGATGTGTTCCATGTTTGGCTTAACTTAGTTGAATTCTATTGGACAACACCACTCTAGATACACATAGATGTGCACATGCCCACCTCCTATATCCCCCAGCAGGGACATCCGTAACAATAAAGGAGTAAAAATCACCATGAATTAAATCCACTGTATGCAACTAACTTGTGCTAAATTCCATCTCGTCCAGAAAAGCAGCTCAATAAATACAGTAGGGCATTATGATCCACACCTGCATCAGTTTAATAATTGGTCTGGGTCTTGAAGGACTCTAGTAGAGCAGTAAAAGTAGCAGAGGCAGAATAGGAAAAGTCCTGGAGGAATAATGTATTGGTTGTCGCTGTACTTCTGAGACCATGTGTTGTATTAACTCCACAATATAGGCTATAACAAAATCAACAAGGGGATTCATTGACCAACCTCGAGTCTTCACTATATCCTTATTGATAGGGATGAGCTTCCTTGTGAAGACACAAAACGCACATCAAAAATGTCTCAAATGTCCAACACTGTCTTTTACATAAAGACTAGCCGCCACAAGATAAGAATTCCTTCTTTACTACTGGTTTTATGGAAACCGTTTACCTGAATCTGTATTGGTGCCACCTGGCACAGGCTTTCGGTCTGGATCTTTTGGCTGGGAATCTGACAAAGTAAAGAAACAAAAGTAATTTGGTAACATTTATGTCGTCCATTCTAGACCATGTATTAAATGAAAAAAAAACGTGAATCAAGTCATTACCATCAGCGATATGCAAGCATGTGCAATCTACTTACAACTAGATGCAATCGTAATACAACTAGGTAAGTTTTTTTTTTTTAGTTTTTTTTTTTTAAGGTTTTAGATGCATACAAAGCTCTAAAAGTGTGACATTAATGCGCACAGGCACCATCAGTTGACCCCCTTTCCCCCCCCCCCCACTTAGAGTTCTGGGTCTTAACTTTTCTTTTCAAGATTTACAGAGCAATAGTAAGCAATGGAACCTGGAACGTAGATCTGCGAAAAAGAGACTGTACAGTAGCTTTGCTTTCTTTAAGTCCAAAGCAACTGACGTTCACAACATGAACAGCACCTAATGTATGTATTAAATGGTGCATATCGACCTTGATCAAACCTCACAAAGTGAACTATCATATTGTGTTAATTGTTTAGTGCACATCATTACCTCCTCCACCAACAGCATCAGACAAGTCGAAGTCTATAAAATTAAAGAAATGCATTTAATTCAACATACATTTAATTGTACAGGTCAAACTACTAACAGTACATCATTGAAATCAGAAGGCTTCCCTACACGACACCAAGATGGAGAATTTCAATCAAGATACTTGAACAAAAAAGCACCACGGTTACCTGTAGTCAAAAAATGTTTTTTAAATGAACAAGTGTGATTTAAATTAAGAATATTTCATTGAAGTTTCACCTTTAGAAAACATTCTTCTGACAACATACTGAGTAGCCCCTCAGGACAATAAGAATGATATGTACCATTACCCTCAAATACAGCTCTGAATGACCTCCTGCTGCAATACTAACAGCTTTATATACAGGACCTTTGGTAAAAATCTCTGCAGGGCGCGGTCGCTAGAGACCTTTCCTTCTATACAGATGGTGTTTAATAAGGACTTGACTAAATAAGCAGAGCAACACATTACCTGAGTTGCCTTTGTCATGTGGGGGAGGCTTGGCAGCTGGCTTTGTAGGCTGCGGGTATGTTTCTATGTATACAAAAAAAAATAATTTAAAAAAAACCACACCAATTAGCCTAAAGTTTTTACATTCACCGTACAGATGACTAGTTCAGAAATCTAGCATGTTACCTCCTCCACCAAGGGCATCCCCGAGGTCCAGTTCTAGAAAATAAAGAAAATGGTTTAAAATGCAATATACTCAATAGCAGGGTCGGGTAAATTCCGGTTCTTCAATTCCATTTTAAAATCAATTCCCCATTCCAAAGAAGGAATTGGAACTGATATTTTAGAGACATAACGTAAAACTCGCTGTATAGGTCGCACTGGGGAAGACTTCAAATTTTAGGAAAACTGTGTTTAAAATCTTCTTTTTTTTTTTTTTTTACAATTAAATTTTTTTCATACATGCTCAGCACTGACACATAAAGAAATACAGATTTAGTTTCGAAATAACCCTTGTTTGCAACATTTTATTCCATTCATAACTGACATTTCATTTTAGTTAAACTGCTAATAAAAACTACTCAGTTTTTTCAAAATAATTGGTTAAAGTAAAATTTAAGTGCAATGTCAAAATACACCAACATAGATAACACTAGTACTGGAAATTCCACTAGTAACAGTGTAAATCACTGACAAATTGTACTTGTAAGGATTTAAAAAGTAATAATTAACACAGTCTACCAGTAAGTAAAATCAAGTTACACATCCTGCATCACATCTGTATTAACCTATTTTCTTTTGCCATATTTAAACAAAATAGTTTTGTCTCCAGTCACATACTCTCTTCAGCTTTGTGATTGCCATGCTTTTCGGCAAATTCAACAACTCGCAATTTCAAACCTGTTGTTAGCACTTTGATTTTTTTGTCCGACTCCTACTTTTATCCAGTCTCAGACACCTGCATTATAATTAGGGCTTCTGATTTTCGGTTTTAACTGCTAAAACCCAATAAAACACCTGATTAAAAAACACTGGGAAAAACCAGAAAAAACTTTGTAAATGGTTAATCAATTCACATTGAGTTTACCCTTTTCCCATTAAAAAATAAAACCTACTACAAAAACAATAAACACATTTCCCAGTGCTGCTGGGCAATGTCCCGCCTTCCTGACTTGCATCTATCATTGATTCGTTCTGAATACTTTAAACCCGCCCCAACTACTGAGTGACAGCACATTCCTACATTTCTACTGGAGATTCCGCTTGCGAGATTTAAAACAGATTACAATCAGGATGGAGGCTTGTTAGCGGGATTTAAAGCTGTATTACAGTTAATAAAACAGAATTGTGGCGAAATGTACAAAAATACCTACACACACAAAAACCCCAGAAGAATGTGCCCGTGACCATAGGGATTTCGTTATGGAAGACAGTAAAGGAAAGAAAGTGTGCAAGGAAACTCAAGTGTGCAAGTACTGTCAAGTTACTACTATACATAATTTTGACAGAAAAAAATGCTCAAGCATTTTGGGAAGTACCCAAAAACACTATTTTTATATAGTATATCAAAAACGAAAGCCCAGAAAAAAATGAATTATATAAAACTCGAAAACAGCTAAAAATAAGCACAGAAAAATACAATTAATAAATTTGAAAAACAGAAGCCCTAATCATAATGTTGCATTGCAGTTACAACGAAGAGAAGACTTGATAGGTTTACTTGGCTTTCTAACCAATAGCTGTTTGTTACGGATGCCAGGGTAGGGTTCAGTCTGAATGTTGACAAATCAATGGTTCGGGAGTGTGGGAATAAGGAAATTCATAGACAGACAGCTATTGTGTTAACAGTACCTGGTTTTTTTTTCTCCACTTAAAACGCATCTGGGTCGAGAGGTCAGTCAAGAGCTTAAAAGTTTGCGTTCAACATTCAAAATGACCCAGGGTATTGCGATAACAAATTAAAACTTCTAAATTAGAACAGTGGTTTTGTGTTTCTACCTAGCAACATGACTGAATCCTGGTTGTTGACAGTTAAGTTTGCGTGAGCCATAACCATGTGGTAGTATATTGTGGCGCAAGTACAGTAGTTTATTAGACACACCGGTGTATTAGTCGCTCCCTCCACCCCTTTTTAGGGCCCCCCAAAAATGCCTAGAAAATCGACAAGTTCTTTACGACAATTGTTGTGATTGTTCAAATGCTTTCATTTAAAGCCAATTTAAATTGATTGCCAGCGACTTAAATTTAAAGTAATTTGTTGCCACGACAAAGATTAACAAAATACTGCTAATTGCAATTTTGATCAATCATGTGCTGCAATTGATTAAAAAGGAAAGGGAATTGAATTGTTTAGTGCTCCTGGTTACAAGTCAAAATGTAGTGGCTTTTTTTATTTTTTGTTTGCTTCTCATCCCATATCCAGTCACGCTCAACAAGCTTATTGTATTTACAGTATTGGAAGACTTGAACCGTGCAGTTGCATAATGGTTGTTTATACTGCCCATAAATACATCAAATTCCCCAAAAGGGTAGGGTTTTTGACCATGGAATACAATGTGAATGACGAAGACAGCAACTATTGAAAAGTAATTTAAAATATTTTTTTAAATTACCATTTGAAGGCTCCTTTGGCTTTTCAACTGCAGGTTTGATGGGAGGTTTTGTGGGGACTGAAAGAGACAAAGCAAGTACACCACATTTGAAACCAATACTTGGCCATGATGCATCATCTATGTCCATTCCCTTAATTGTTGGGACATGGACCAGCACCCCAATTGTAGTATCATACCTGTGCTTAGGTATGATGTTATAACAAAGCATCTCTTACAAGAAACTGTACTGACCAGTTATCAAATATATAAATGTATTCTGCCTAAAAACTAAATAACCTTGAACCAACATTCTTTAGTAAAGGGTTTGTCCTACTGTAACGTCTTACTTGTTTAGAAACTAGTTAGGACCCAGATATATCTTAATACATACCTGCATCACCGAGAGCATCAGAAAGATCAAAATCTGAAAAACAAAAAACAGGCTAGTAAGCATTTAGAACTAGAAATAGGACTTTTCATGTAAAAAATATCACGTCATCGTCAACACATTTAGCATACAGGGTACTGTATGTAACTCTGCAAATATAAAAAAGTCACTAACATGGTGGTGGTGGCAGCTTCTCAAAATGCTTGCCTTGAAACACTGGTCACATTTTTAGGGCTGGGACTATAGTGGTTATTTTACAAATCGATGCATCGTTTTCATAAAGACCCGATGCATCGTTTTTTCATAACGCAAAAGAAACGTGTAAATAATAAAGTACATATATTTTCATCAAATCTAAATCACGAAAAGTAAACGTTTGTCCAGTTGAACATGAAAACTACACATTTCTAATTATTATGTCTAGTCACACTGTCGGCGAGGTTCCCCACAAAAAGGTTAAAAACATTACAAATATTATTGTCTTACCTTTTATTATTATTTAAAGGAACCAAAAGGAAAGGAATAGGAGTGTTGATTTAAATTGCCGGTTCTAATAAAAAAAACGGTCCTATTAACGAACTGATAGATGCGTTTTTGGGTTTTTTTTTTTTTTTCCAACCATCGATGGTTATTTTATCCAATCGATGATTATTCCAACGATTCGATGCATCGATACATTTTCCCAGCCCTACACATTTTAGATTTCAAAACCACTTATTACTGGCTTGTAATGCAGAGCTACAGTAGTACATATTGTAGTTTGCTAATCCAGCAAAATAAAGACATTTGGCCAAGATTACACTAGCAACCAACTGTGCCGGCTTTAGTGCCTGTTGCAGAATTCAAGGTTAAATGTCAACTGTCATTGCATGCAAAAACGTGTCCACAGATACAGCTTTGATCCACTACTTTAGGATGATGTCACAATGAAGAAATCCCTGACCATCATCATTAGAAATCTATTCTATCTTAAACCGCACCCCCATCCCCTCCACCCATACTTAAACAGAAACATGTTTTCTGGTATCAGCATCCATTATCCAACATCACACCTGCACTAATATCTTTTGATATAAGATGGCAGGGCAAGACAGATTTCCGTTTACTGTAATGGATTTCCTAGAAAAAATAGTTAAGTCTATTTTATCCAAACACTACATTATTTTTTCATAATTAAAATGCTTTCCATTTATGGCAGAAAAGTTGAATCGGTTTGCTGGGCCGATTGTAAGCAAGTGCCAGTCATTGCTTAAAAGAAAACAAAATGTAGACACGCATGTTCCTTAACACAATTCAAATATAAGCCATGGACAATACTCTTTTTACTAAACTACTGTGGACAGTGATAAATCATATACAGTACTGTGCAAAAGTTTTAGGCAGGTGTGAAAAAATGCTGTAAAGTAAGAATGCTTTCAAAAATAGACATGTTAATAGATTATATTTATCAATTAACTAAATGCAAAGTGAGTGAACAGAAGAAAAATCTAAATCAAATCAATATTTGGTGTGACCACCCTTTGCCTTCAAAACAGAATCAATTCTTCTAGGTACACTTGCACACAGTTTTTGAAGGAACTCGGCAGGTAGGTTGGCCCAAACATCTTGGAGAACTAACCACAGTTCTTCTGTGGATTTAGGCAGCCTCAGTTGCTTCTCTCTCTTCATGTAATCCCAGACAGACTCGATGATGTTGAGATCAGGGCTCTGTGGGGCCATACCATCACTTCCAGGACTCCTTGTTCTTCTTTACGCTGAAGATAGTTCTTAATGACTTTCGCTGTATGTTTGGGGTCGTTGTCATGCTGCAGAATAAATTTGGGGCCAATCAGATGCCTCCCTGATGGTATTGCATGATGGATAAGTATCTGCCTGTACTTCTCAGCATTGAGGAGACCATTAATTCTGACCAAATCCCCAACTCCATTTGCAGAAATGCAGCCCCAAACTTGCAAGGAACCTCCACCATGCTTCACTGTTGCCTGCAGACACTCATTCGTGCACGCTCTCCAGCCCTTCGGCGAACAAACTGCCTTCTGCTACAGCCAAATATTTCAAATTTTGACTCATCAGTCCAGAGCACCTGCTGCCATTTTTCTGCACCCCAGTTCCTGTGTTTTCATGCATAGTTGAGTCGCTTGGCCTTGTTTCCACGCCGGAGGTATGGCTTTTGGCCGCAAGTCTTCCATGAAGGCCACTTCTGACCAGACTTCTCCGGACAGTAGATGGGTGTACCAGGGTCCCACTGTTTTCTGCCAATTCTGAGCTGATGGCACTGCTGGACATCTTCCGATTGCGAAGGAAGTAAGCATGATGTGTCTTTCATCTGCTGCAGTAAGTTTCCTTGGCCGACCACTGCGTCTACGGTCCTCAACGTTGCCCGTTTCTTTGTGCTTCTTCAAAAGAGCTTGGACAGCACATCTGGAAACCCCTGTCTGCCTTGAAATTTCTGCCTGGGAGAGACCTTGCTGATGCAGTATAACTACCTTGTGTCTTGTTGCTGTGCTCAGTCTTGCCATGGTGTATGACTTTTGACAGTAAACTGTCTTCAGCAACCTCACCTTGTTAGCTGAGTTTGGCTGTTCCTTACCCAGTTTTATTCCTCCTGCACAGCTGTTTCTGTTTCAGTTAATGATTGTGTTTCAACCTACATATTGAATTGATGATCATTAGCACCTGTTTGCTAATGATCATCAATGCATACACCTGACTATATGCCTACAAAATCCCTGACACTGTGCAAGTGTACCTAGAAGAATTGATGCTGTTTTGAAGGCAAAGGGTGGTCACACCAAATATGGATTTGATTTAGATTTTTCTTCTGTTCACTCACTTTGCATTTAGTTAATTGATAAATATAATCTATTAACATGTCTATTTTTGAAAGCATTCTTACTTTACAGCATTTTTTCATACCTGCCTAAAACTTTTGCACAGTACTGAATATCTCAAATATATATTATGTATTTTCTTGGGGATTTTGCTTTCACCCCCAACTGGTACAAATCAACATGAATAAGGTAAAAAAAAAATTAAAAATACATTACATATACAAGTCCTTCATCGGCTGAATACAAAAACACAGTGCTTTAAGAAGTTGATAAAAAATAAACAAATATATATTTAAAAAATTACTATGTGCATAAACTGATGTAATCAATTTAATATGCATTATAGTTTTACAAGTGCTCAGCTCCACATGTATGACTGCGTTTGTTTTTTTATTATTATTTATTTTTTTTTACCCTTAATGTCATAATGTCGATGAATCGCTGCATCTGCTTTTTTGGAGATCGATAGATCAATAGTGAAAAATTAGGCATCGGCCCAGCCTCATTGTTCATTGAACCACAGTACTGGGCCACCACGTCATTTCACCTCCTTTGTGTCTGGCGTGCTGGTTGGCAGCGTTTTTTTATTGGGCATGTTTTGTCTTGTTACATAGTTGCTTGGTAACTGTCAAAACCAATACAGTTTCCTGTATGAGTCAACATAGAAATGTTTCAAACCCCGCCAGTCACACAGAAAACAGAATACAGCAACTGGAGATAATAATGAAGATTCTATGTATAAGACTTCTTTCCTGCTGGAACTAAATTGTACTGACCAACCGATTCTTAGGAGACTTGTATTCAAGTACCATATATCAATAAATATACTGTAAGGCAATGCAATGTCAAAATGTTACTGTGTATACTGTAGCCTAATGCTTACTTCCCACAGTCCTGGTCTGAACATCCCTCACAAGCAGAGGCTAACAATGTACATTAGGTGGACTAATATCCACTGGGGATCAGAGTTGAAAGGCATTAAATTATGAAAAAAAAGCGTGGACAAGCCCAAAATAAACCATTTGAGTGGAAAACCAACTATGAACTTTTGTCGCTCAAGAGCAATCCCCTCACTACATGTATTTTTTTGCATTACGAACTTAAATCGTAACTGCTTCAAGGATTTTGTTGGAAATGGAAAGCAAAGGCTTTTTCTAATTCATTGATGTTTTAGAGGAGATCTGTTGTATATTGTCGCATGAGCAGCCAAAAAGCAAGAGGAAACCAATTTCAACAGTATAAACTTAATTGCAGGAAGGGCCAGTCAAGAGTTGTTTCTTGTTTTATACCATTAAAATTGTCTTAATTCCTCAGAAAAAAATGGTCTCTGCCTTTGTGCTGCTTCTAAATATAGTCCATTGAGTTAGGAGGGCAAAGTTTGCCCATAACAAAATAACTTAACAACAATGTAACTGCTGCTAGTCATCTCTTGCTAGTTTTAAAATATTTATTTTTTACTTTAGATACTAAGTTTTGCACTTGCTTCGGATCAGGTACATTATTTTATAACTTTAACAAGGGCTGACAGTGTGCAGAATGATAGGGAGAGTAATGACCTTACTTTAATTAGATGACACTAGCTGCGAAAGAAGGACTGCGACTATTGCCATTTTTGATACAAAAATAAGCTTACTTGAAAAACGTCTTAAACGATGCAAGCAAATTCCTACTTGGTTTGATTTTCCTACTTGCTACACAACAAGCTTCAATATGAAAGCTGAAAATTTATTTCTAAAGAACAAGTTTTTAATTAAAATAAATAAATAAAATAAATTCTAGCCTACTTCACTAAAGCAAAAACATGGTTTTGTTTATTTTGAAATACCACTGCTTCAGATTATTATTAGTGCTTAAAAACAGCAACATTTTATTTAGAGCTGGTGTTGAACTTAAACCCTGTAGCGACACGAACCTACCAACTTCCATATTTAAAGAAATATTAAATAAATAAATAAATAAATAAATAAATAAATAAAACTGCCTGGTTCTCTCTTGCCTCCCCCCCATGAATATAATTCAATTAATAGAGAAGAAAAACAAACTAAACTAACAACTACCAAGCTTATGTTTTATTAATTTGTTGTAGTCTTCAAACTGCCCTGATGTTGTAAACAGTGCAGTGCGGACTATGGGTCAAACCAGTGTTTGTGTAGATTGTGTTTCATTTTTTTCTTTTATCAACGTCGGACTTCTGGTGTCTTCTGAATGACTCCATTTTTATTATTTTTTTATTACATTTTAAACTGTTTAAAAAGGCAAAATCACAGCAAAACATAGAATAGTGTATATACACCGAGCAAAAAAAAAATAGAAGGGCAAAATATAGTTTGCCTCCCCTGTGCCCTATGGGTTAGGTGTCTACAGTGATTTAAATTTCTTGATCATAAAGCTCAGTAGAATAAACTTGACTTCATTGTTTCCCAGGAAACACAACCTAATTCTGTGTAATGCAAAAACAAGTCTGATCTAAAGCAGAAACTGGTGATTCAGACAAATATTCTGGCATCTCCAACAATGCCATTCCCCATTGATGCAAAACAAAGTGATGGGAGGGGGGGGGGGGGGTAATACATTCTAATGTTCCATTCAAAACAGGGTTAGAATACAAATGGCAGTTTTATAAACAGGTGGTGCAGTACAGCAATCTTTAGAAAATGTCTCTCATTGAAATATTTACATGCCACACAAATTGTCATTTGACAATCTTTTTAATTCTCCTTTACCATTTGTGAACCTTTACGCTTGTTTATTAAAGTGAATATCCTTTATGACTACTTTGTTTAAAATCCAGTCTTCAAAAGCAATGAATGGCTTTACCAGACACCAGCACACAAATCGGTGTTGGTCTACTCTTGTACCTCTTCGTGACAAGCAAGTTGAATTTCAAAGCAGAGTTTACAAATATGGCAGACCACAGTCAACAGACTTCCTCAAAAAACAAACAAACACACTGGCATTCAGGGTTCCTTTATGTAAAATCGGAGCTCTGCCAGTCAATTGTGTTAAAAGCTTCTATATGTAAAAAGGAGCCTGGCTCTTTCATGCTGTGGTTAAGACACTCGCTTGCAGCATTTGTTGGTAGCCAGTTAGTGCCCAGCTTCCTCTATGCTACACATGCACACCACATCTCATGTTTTCTCAGTTCAAGCAGATGCTGGTTTCACAATGTGTGGTACAGGTACTGTACATAGGCTCATATCCACAGGGGCATCATTGAGTTGAAAGGCATTCAAACTAGCCAACTGACCAAAATCTGCACATTAGCAAAAAAAAAAGGGTCCTAGCAAGCACCTGTTACAATGTACAATAACATTGCTATAACTCAGTTCCTAACAAACATAAGCACACTTACTACAGAACATCCTCTAAAGTCCTGTACTCTTCTCCAGGTAGAAACACAAAAACATATGCTTAGTAAGGTTAGAGATGAATTAAGAAAGGGTCAATGGTATTGTGAAACTGAATTTCACAGGAATGGTTTGCTTGTGTAAGGAAGGAAAACTACCTGCACAGCAACAGACATCCTAGATGTGTAGTCAAGCTGAGATAGCAGGGGGTTTGTAGGGTTTTCAGTTCCTTTGAAGGTATGTGGCACTTACAAGGTAGTAGGGGGCACCGATCATCGTGGCGCGTAGAGCCGATGGTGGAGATTGTGGGAGGGGGATGTGTCCCACCATTTTTGAAAAAGGGATTAAAATGGTGCATTTTAAACTCACAATACATTACTGTTTTTTTACTGTGGCAATGTCTTAAATTACCATGCTTGCTTCTTTGGCAAGAGGTATCAGCTCATCATTTAACTAGGGAATCTGCTGTGTGATTAAATCACTTTAACTGCCAACGGTAAACAATGTTGCGGCTGCTATAGAAGATGAACAGACAAAAAAAAAACTGTTTGTGGGACTCAAAACTTTATTTAGGCACTCTGATTTGACTGGATAAAGAGAACAAATTTACTGGAGTTCACACAAAAAAACAAACAAAAAAAAATAAATTTGTACGGTTTGTACATTTTCACTTCCTTTTTTATTTAATTATTGAGCTTTTTGCTGCATTAGAGCCCTTAATTATTCTCTCTGTTAAGTTTTCAGGGCATTTTGTTAATGCTTAAGTGTATTTTTATTTTTTACTATTCTTGTTCTAAATTTATTTAAATGCAACTGTTCATTAAGCTTTTTTTTTTTTTTTTTTTTTTAAACACACATTTGGTCACCATCACAACTGTTGCACGAAACCGGCAGCGTATTCTGCTGGTGTTAATATATAGCATCTCTCTGCACTTAAGCATCTGTATCTCAGCAGACAAGGTTTCAGCCGATATCCCATCATGCCTTTCTTCTAAAAGCATACAGACTCTATACATGAACCCCCAATACCTCCGACAAGCACCTGGGTACATATTTGTACGATACCACAACAAAGGGAATACGCTTTTTTTTTTGGTTGTATTGACTTTATTGTTAATAAACAGTTTGAAGCATTTGAGTGCGTTGTGGGTCAACAGTATGAACTTATTTTTCGGATTAACACAGTATTTCAAGTGGTTGTTTTGCAATGAAGATTCGTTGCTGGTTAATTTTTCATCGATTGTCCATGCTTACCATACACGGTTTGAGGGTGAACAATAAATATAATGTGTTAATAAAGATGATAGTTATTGCTTTTATTAAATTTTAAAACCATGTTTGTTTTTTTTATTGTGCTGCAAGCCTACCTTAATACACGCTTGTGTTCTGATATTTACAGGGTTGTCTTTAGTGGATTTTACTGTTTATTATTATTATTACAATACAAACTGTTATTGCCCACTGACACAATCTTTAATGACGTTGCTGGAATGTTGTAATTTACTTATGTAGTTTCTATAATAAGGGTGTGTGCTTTTTCATGATTGCATCTGAAGTATATGCAGATGTTTGTGATCTTGCATAATAAACGCAGAGTCTCAAATAGTTGCTGGTCTCCAATAGGTGCCGGGGCTACTGGCAAATATTGTAAATAAACGCTGGGGCGTTGATTTCAAGTTTTACGGTATACAAAACAGAGCTCTTCTTCCACGTGATAGCAGTACATAGGCAGGTTACTATAAAAAACTCACCTGCATGGATAATCAATTTCCATACGTGCTTCTATACAATTGATCAGATTCAGGCCCATTCAGACTACCAGGGTCTGGATTAAAATGAGTAATGTATATTTTGCAGTTTAGTCATTTCCTAACCAGTGAAACTCATAGGACAGCATATCATGCTTAAATACAGTAGATTATTCATTACTTGAGCAGTTAATTTTAGATTATTACAGAACATAGTGCATACTAAAATGTGGGATACTGTTCTAGTAATGCAAAAAGTGCACAATTTGATTTATTGTGCAATCGTCACTTCATGTTTCCTGTGACAACATCCTACAATTAGAACAAGATGCAACATGAACATTTGTCCATTGTTATATCGTGGATCCTAAAATTGTTTTGCTGGATGGATAACTAAACTATAAAATATTAGTTACTGTTAGCTTTACACTACAGGTCTACACCACAATTTAGTTGGTGTATCATTGTAAAGTTGGTGAATCATTGTAAAGGGTGGAGTCATGTGATCCCCACTCTGGCTCATGCGTCTTTAAATGGTTTCAGCCCTGCATGCATCATACTTTCCAGTCAGCAGTAAACTATTAGTGGTGGTGCAGACTGCCAGGCAACAAAATAACAAAACAGTCAGCAGCTGAAGCTGTGGGAAAGATTTTAAAGAGGATTTAAAATTACTGTAAACTAAACATTTCAAATACACAGTATGGTGGCATTTCTGGGACATTAGCCGTTTTAAACAAAACAAATTACTTTTTTATCTGCATTGTGTATAGGCTTGATGCACAGCACTGGCACAAGTGGGTTAAACTTATGTCAACATGGTGGATCTCAGCTCGATTTCTATGCACTTTTAACATTAGCCTCTGATGTTAATTATTCCCTCGTTCTCACATCTGATGACAGTCTTGGATATTGACAATAAAATTCTTATAGCATAAATAAATCGGTGCCAGTATCAAATTCACACTGTTACTATTGTGCAGCTAAACAGCTAAAAGCAGCTAAAAACCTGTAAACTTTCCACATACATTCTTATTACATTCTTATTACAGTACAGCGGATGGAAAATGCACAACGTTTTTGCACAAAGTACAAACAAGCCTGTGTTCAACGTATAATAATCACAACAGTCTTGGTTTATCTACTGGCTTCTTTTTCTGCTAAATGTACCCAAATTTGATTCCCATCGCCCCCACCCCACCCCAAACACCCACCCCACCCACCACACCCACCACTACTACTACCAAATTCACTATTTCAACTATGGGAGACGCCAGCTGACTGTTAGCTTCCACATGCCAATGGAATGACACAGCAGGCATTTAAGCTTAGCTGTTTTGTCAGAGGTTTGGGTAACATGTACATATTCAGGAGATAAATTTATCATTAATGATCATGCAGCAACCTAAGACGTATTTAAAGCTATAAAAATCAGGAACCTATATATTCTGTGAGGGGAGATCCCAGGGCAAGTATTTGAATAGCAAGTTCTTCACTGGAACGTAAAATGGTCAGAAGTCAACTCATCTGAACTTCCTAATCTAATTGCATTCCAGCGGCATTTCAAATGAGACACAAAATGTATGCAAGGCCAGTTCCTGTATTACATGGACCAACATGTAAAATTCACAAGACTGTTTGCATTTTTACATTGTCCACTTTATATTAAACCAGTTGAACTTTGGGGTGGTCGTGACTTAATGAGCTTGCATATTATCAATCTAACCTTAAATTTGCTACTTTTGGTACGTACAACCATGGCCTAGCTACGAGAACACAGAGGTCATGTCCTCGGTTGTTTTTTTGCATCATCAATGCTGATGCTCATGTAAAAATTCTGGTAACGTACAAAAGACTCCTTAATTTTCTCTGTTGGCTTGCCTTCTAACATAGATTTGGAGGTTGAATAGTAAATACCAAGTCATATAAATACTGCCAGCTATAGCTTGAAACCTAAGTTTAACCTCAGTAGACTATCAGCTCTTGTTACGACGCTGCGTACCCAGCTGTTGGACAAGCAAATTACCAACACATTATGAAACATGCTGGGCCTACAAGACTTAATAGTCAGTATAACCAGTACAATACTTGTAATTCAAGACAGTAGTCTTATATAGGTCACAGACAGTTATTATATGGAGTTAGTCCTCAGTTATTAATTATGTGGTCTTAAATTCCATGGCAAAAAACCTATCATGCTCACTTATAAAGTAGGCCTAAATATTGACTTGGGAAGAGGGGGACTGTTGTGATTAGAATACATAACACATACATTTATTACAAAGTTCAATTGCCACATATGATGTTTCTATAACTTTTTTTTTATATTATTATTTAGGCTATTTTGTTTATAAACAGGTATGCACAGGGCCCAAGGAAAATCTTATTGGTACAAAGAGCAAAGTACACGTCCTTAAAAAAAAAAAAAAAAAAAAGAGTTAATAGGTATCTTAAAACTGAACTGTTCCTACACCGTTTATTAAAATTAAATAATTGCTTATAAAAATGTCCTATTCACAAAAATATTTGGAAGCCCATTTACGCCACCAAAAAAACCCAAAATACATTAAATTTCCATTATAAGGTTGACATCTCATTATTTTGACTTACTATCTTGTTATTTTGACTTACTATCACGTTATTTTGACTTACTATAATAGTCAAAATAACGAGATACTAAGTCAAAATAATGACAGTGTCAACCTTATAATGGAAATCTAAAATGTATTTAGTTTTTTTTTGGTGGCAGAAATGGGCTTCCATAAAAATGTAACTCATGACATGAATATAAATTTTTTAAAATGTAAATACCAGTAGTTGTGCTAACATAAAACACAACGCTGGCATCTCCCGAGAAGTGGCTGAAGGTACAGAAATCAGTATATATATTTTCGCTGGATAGACACTTTAGTTAAATCAAGCCCCACGGTTCTCAATGGGTTCTGGGATTATAAATACAGGTACAGCAAAACTTAAAATAATTGCCGGGTCTCAAATATGCGCCGGGTCTGCTGGCAAATATTGTAAATAAACACTGGGTCTCTGTCATTGCCATTGAAGATGAGGAGGAGCTTGAGCGTAATGAACTGCTATAAAATGACAGTGATGAAAGCGACTCTCAGGATTAACATAATTGACAACGTAATTTAAGGTAGGCCTACATGTAATACATATTTGTTTAATGCAGTTATTAAAAGTTTTGATAATTTTAAGCACGCTGATAGTAGGCCAGATACAAACCTCTAGGTGTATTTTAGCGTCGGGTCCCGCAGGACTTAGGAATGGGACTTTTTGGTGCTGCATTGAACTGCTTGGGGGCGGGATTTGTGTTGTAAATAATTGTATTGCTGTGTTGAGTCTCTGTCTGTGTAGCTGCTGCAGCCTGGTTCCAACCAAGTCCGCTCTTTCCCGCCTGCCGACTATGCGTGCTGTCGGGGGAGGGAAGTGTGCCGAGAGAGTGACAGCAGCAAAAGCCAAGATCATTTGTGAGCTAAAACAACGGCACTTATAAGCGCCAATCCATTTCTACAAAACAACGGCACTTGTAAGCGCCAATCCAAGTCTGCAATAAACAGCCTGTAGCAGGGCGGTAGAGAGCCCTGCACATTATTAAAAAGGGGGCAGGGCAAAGCCCTGCTATAAAATGTTTTTATATGTGTGGTAGTGTGGTTGGGAAGCCCCATCCACTGTTAAAAAAATTTGTGCAGAAGGTGGCCATCTCCCGAATTAATTCGGTGATTAATGTGTTGCTAATCGGGAGATGGTCACCTGTATATAAACCTGCAGCTCTCTGCACTTGAGGTGGGTGTTCAGAGGAGGAACGAGAGTGAGTGAGGCGATTAGAAACGAAACTAAAAAACAAAACAGTATAGGACCAGTGAAGGCGACTGCCCAGCCTGACCTGGGTTTTGTTGTACTGTTTGTGATTTTGTTTAAACTTTTACTTTGCTCTGGGAGCACTGTTTTTGTGTTTAAATAATTATTTTATTTTTGTTGTTTAAATAAACGGCGTGCTGTGCCTTTTGAACTGCATTACTGCCTCAGAAGGAGATCATCGAGGAATTCCTGTGGGACCTCGAGGAAAAGGTCTGCTCTGCTCATCCCAGGGTCGGCTGTGGAGAGCGCGACGAGCTTGTCCGCCGACAGTTCTTGTGGGGAATAATGCCTAAAGCACTAAGCGACCGCCTCGCTGAAACTCCCCATATGTCCTTGCGAGAGGCCATCAAAGAAGCACTCGAGTGGGGAAAGAGCAGAGCTGGGCCAGCAGCAAGGCGCTGATGAGTGCATGATGGAGACCGGAGGAGCAGAGGAGGCATGTGCCCCCGCCATCAACGGGACCCAGCAGCAGCCAGACGGCAGTGAGGCGCTTCCAGCCGAGGTGAGCGAGACCCAGCTGGACAACGAGCTCTGTGAACAGCCAAGCAACAGTGCTGAGACTGCGCCAGTCCAGGCCTGCGCTTAGGTGTAGTGGCAGCCTGTGCCACCCGAGAGAGAGCCGCCGCCGCCGCTGCCCGAGAGAGCCGCCGCAGCCACTGACCGAGAGACAGCCGCCGCTGGCCGAGAGCCCGCAGCCCTCGCCAGAGAGCTCGGCCCCATAACCACTGCCAGTGAGTGTCCCACGTCGCCAGGGAAAGAGTGTCCCACACCACCTGAGAGAGGCTGCCCCGCGCTACCAGAGTCTCCGAGAGAGTGTGCCGCGTCGCCAGAGTCCCCGAGGGAGAGCGCCGTGTCGCCAGCGCCCCCGTGAGACAGCGCCGTGTCGCCAGCACCCCCGTGAGACAGCGCCGTGTCGCCAGCGCCCCCGTGAGACAATGCCGTGTTGCCAGCGCCCCCGTGAGAGAGTCCCCCGCGCCGTGGCTGCAGCACCCAGTTCTCTCCAAACAGGCAGGTTCTGAGGTTGCTGTTGGGGCTGCTAAGGCTAGTTTCTTCCTCGCTGTGTGGAGAGGGGTAGCAGTCCAAGAGAGCCCAGATCCAGGATTGCGTCGCTCTCAAAACCCTCCGCTACTGGACTGAAGCAGGTTCTTCCCAGGCAGGGAAGTGTTTAAGCAGAGGGCAGGACTTAGGAATGGGAATTTGGTGCTGCAATGAACTGCTGGGGGGCGGGATTTGTGTTGCAAATAATTGTACTGCTGTGTTGTGTGTCTGTAGCTGCTGCAGCCTGGTACTTATAAGCGCCAATCCAATTCTGCAATAAACGGCCCTTTCAGCGCCAAAAAAATCTTTTGTAGTGTCTCCTTTCTTCCCACTGAACCCACGGCAAGCCGATGCCACAGTATTTTGTTGTATTAATGTACAAGTCTCAGATTAAACAAATTATTTGATAATAATACTTATTGCTTTTATTCGTTTTTAAAAACATTTTAGACGTTTGTATTATGTTGTAAGCATAGCCTACACGCTTGTGTTCTGACATCTACAGGGCTGTCTTAGTCGATTTAACGGTTATTATTATTATTTATTATTATATCTAATAATTATTATATCTAATCAACATTCTTGTTCATTTTCCAACGTTTTGAAATGTACCATATCGAGACCTTAATGTATCTTTACAGACAATGCACCACAGTTTTAAAGATTGTTAAATATGAAACTGACTTTTTTCAGCAGTCTAGAAAGTTTTCATAAACCCTAAATTAAGAGTTTGCTTTGTAAATAGGCCAATGTCACTACAGTAGAAAAACAGCAAACAATTGTTTCTCGGATGTTTAAGTTAAATAAATAAATAAGAATAGACGCTGAAGCCGCCGTCTACACCGAAATATTATATTTCTGTGACGCAGCAAATGAGATGATAAAACAAACATAAAAATGCCAGGGCTGCAGAATGAACCCCTTTTTTTAGTTCAATCACTAAATTAAACAGAAAACAAAAAAACTGTGCTGGATATGGTTGTAAAATTATATTTTACAACAGTTTGAACATGTAAAATTATTTGCGTTACTGACAAGATCTTGTTTGTCTTGTAACAAACATTAAAAACCTGCCTTTTTATGGAATTGCTCACTGCAAAGAACAACAAATTGAGATAGGGTAACGCGCTTTAATGTTGTGGAGAAAGCCGCCAATTAATTTAATGTAAAGGGGAGAAAGGTGGTGCATGTCAAAAACTGCTTACCACCTTTTCTTTTGTTTAAGGACATCGTTCAAAGACGATTCAAAACTAAAATACATCATGCATGCAATCACAAATTCAAATTCTTACCTTGTGCCGCTAGTGCAAAAGCCAGGCTGGCGAAAACGACAACCCTCAGGGACAACATCGCTTTCTTCCTAACTAAAATATTTTAAACAACAGTGAAGTTAACCTAAAATAAAATATTCCAGATGTCGGTTGCGTCTAAAAAAAAAAAAATCCTAACATATAAACCTCCGAGAAAAACAGTAGGCTTATGCGAACAATGATAAGAGCCACACTTTCTACCGACAAACTGCTGAAACGAAGCACTTTGCACAAACAAAACACATTTTTGTGTTAACTTAAAAGAGAAAAAAAGTTTGGACTGACAACCTAATTACAAATGTGTGCTCCAATCAGCGCTCATAAGGTTCACACAAACAGCCAGTGAAAGAAGTATGTGGGAGGGACGTAATGTTTAGATGGGTGTTGCCCAGGCCTCGCCTTTCAGAAGATGCCTCAGGCAGTGAGGGAGGGGAGAGGGCATATTTTGTTGAAATTGCGACCTATATATAGTCATTTGTTCTCAAATAATTCTGTTCACAATTGATGTGATGAGTTGTTTATTGCAGTTTACCTTATAAAAAACAAACACAAATCAAGATTCAACTTCTGCCTCACCACCTTACAGATTATAAATCAATAGGCATTAGCAATACACTAGTTGTGTAATTCTTAAACCTATAAAAATTAACCTTGGCTAAATTGTAAAAACAAATCTGTAAATGTTGTTTTTTCTTCATTTTCCAGAATACATATTCACTGACACACTTAAGCACTGTTCTTACAACTAAATTAACTTCCTCTGCAACTAGTATTCGGCACCCACCGGTGACCCTCACTCAAATTCTATGCAGCAGACTATATGGGCCTAGGGGCCCTAATACCAGCTGCGCATGAAGTGATTTTATAATGTTGTGGCAGTCAAAGTAAATCTAAAGTCTGGAGAAATGACATAGAAATCAGTGGTCGTAGCTGCCAACAGTCATGATGTAACAGGGCATCTGCACATTATCAATAAATGTTATGGAAAACAATGTTTTCAGACAGAAAAAAAAAAAAAAAACCTTTTAGAAAATTCTCAAAAATTAATAATGCATCTTTTTAAAAAACTGCCCATTTCTTACCTCCAGATTGCCCTGAGCAGAAATGTGAAACCTCTAGATCTGGAAGGAAACCCTCTGATCAGGCAGCACTGCCCTGATCCCACATAACGCCTAGACTTACACAGGGTCTTAACACCAGCTTCAAAGGAAGTCAGTTTGTTATATGTATTGTGATTGCTGTTATACATATGAAAAGAAAGACAACAGGTTATGAAGCTATGGTTAATTTCCATTTAAGTATAGGCTGAATGTGCTACATTTAAATTGACCTAAAAAACTCAAGTATTATATTCCTGGGTTCAAATCATACAGCTCAGGCACTGACTCACCACAAAAACCGAAAGGTAAAATGTACCATTTCCATGCAACTAAATGGGAAGCAGATTAATTCACAGGACCTGTGTTTAACCTTCAGTTGTATTTTATTTTAGGTCCCTTGAATGCTCAATGACTGTGGTTATATCCTTTGACCTAATTACAACCTTGTGTTATACTTTTATTAGTATTCCAGTCTGGTTTCACATTTCAAGCTAACATTTAACCCATTAAATAAAATAATATTAGCAGTATGCACTGCTTCACATGTATTT
Organism: Acipenser oxyrinchus oxyrinchus; assembly: GCA_030684275.1. NCBI lineage: Eukaryota > Metazoa > Chordata > Actinopteri > Acipenseriformes > Acipenseridae > Acipenser > Acipenser oxyrinchus. The sequence goes on from CM060255.1 coordinate 17,266,068, forward strand.
TGTATTTTAAAACATGTGCCACTCTGGCTCAATGGGTGCAAGATGTATAGCTGTATGACTGAGATACATATGTCAGTTTTAGGCATTCTTTCATGAAATACATGAGTCATGAGGAGGCTGTGTGGTCCAGTGGTTAAAGAAAAGGGCTTGTAACCAGGAGGTCCCTGGTTCAAATCCCACCTCACCCACTGACTCATTGTGTGACCCTAAGCAAGTCACTTCACCTCCTTGTGCTCCATCTTTCGGGTGAGACGTAATTGTAAGTGACTCTGCAGCTGATGCATAGTTCACACACCCTAGTCTCTGTAAGTTGCCTTGGATAAAGGCATCTGCTAAATAAACAAATAATAATAATTTGATTCATATTAGAGGGAAGGGGATGTCACATGAAAGCACAACACATATAGGGCATACATTTAAATGTAACCCTCCCCTACTCAGTTATTTGTTTTGCAAATAATCCTGTTCAGGATCTTTTCTCTCTGTTTAAACCAGCCAGACATTAAGTTACACACAAACACACTGAACAGTTTTCATAGACACGCCCAATGAATAAATCAGTAATTTACATGAAACACTGGAGACAGCAATGTAGAAAAGTTTTTTGAGCTCACCAGCACCTAACATGCTGCACTTGGTGTTGATTATTAACTGTTAATAAGCAGTTACTAAAATGTTAATATATGTGTTTCATGATTTGTTCATGTAAAATGTGAAAGTAAAGTGTGCAGTACCTCTACTCAATATAATAATTCTTAGTCAATCATATTAGTGAAATGTACTTTATCATTGTTTTTAAATACTGGTTTGTTTACAGACCCCTACTGGCATTGAAGTTGAGCTCATAAGGTAGACAAAGATTAGTCTATGAAACTTGGCAAATGTTAACTAACCTGTTACAGAGCATAGGCTCTGCACATGGGTGCACATGTGTGCTTTGTGGCTGCCTTTGCACAGCTACATGCTAAGTGAAATGCTTAATTGTTTGATTCAACATTCAAACTCACCACTCTGCACATCTACCTGCTGTCTACCGTCTACATCTGCTGTTCTGTGTCCTGGCGTTCCTGTTACAGGGGTCTGCGTCAACAATCAGCTCTGCATTATTCATTGTTTGCTGCTCACCTGGCTCTGCTGTTCAAAACAACTGTGACTCACATCCCAGCAGCTACTAACCTGTTGGAGGCGGGGCAGGTAACTATGTCATCAGGCCACGGCTGGGAGGCTATTTCCACTGAAGCTTGTCGCATAGAGGTGTGACAAGCACCGCTCATCCGTGCCTTGTCCTCCACCACCCAGCTTTGTTTCTGACTGTTTCTCTCCCACCTGGACTGATAAATACCTGCTCTGGAACCACTGTAAAACAACCAATTTATTATCTTTCTTTCTGTCTTCCCCCGCACCCTACCTAAATTACTCCCACTCCTGTCACCCTCTTCTTTCAGTATAGACCCTATAGCTAACTCCCAGGCTCACGTGTGAGTGAGTCTGTTATAACCATTCTCTTCCGACCCTCCCACCCTTAGATATCCACCCCCTTTTCCTGTGTAGGTGAGAGCATGTGGGATTTCACCAACTCCTCGGGCTCTGTGAGAGCGAGTCCTTCACTCTAATGTCCCTACCCTCCCCCCCACACATTTCCTCTCCCCGCACTGTTCCCCCCCCCCTTCCCTTTATCATTATACTCCTTTTCCTTGCCCCTGGCACCTTGAGCCACTGTGATCACCATTCCTCCCTGGTCCCTACTCTAGACGCCTCCATGTTTCCCAGCACCCCCCTTACATTTCATGTCCCTCTCCATCTAATCTCTACCCGCCACAAAATAATCAACCTCCGTTGCTCCATTCCATCCAATCCAATATATTATTATTATTATTTATTTCTTAGCAGACACCCTTATCTAGGGCGACTTACAATCGTAAGCAAAGACATTTCAAGTATCACAGTACAATTAATACAATTAAGAGCAAAATAAATACAATGACTTTGGTTCAAGCAAGTACAAGTGTGACAACATACAATTCAATAATACAGCAGATAAGTGTCAGTGATAGTTACATCAGGATATGATTAAATACAAAATACTACAGATTAAACACTTGGCAGATTACAGTACTCTGAAGTACAGGATTAAATGCAGTAAAATAGGGGGCAGATAAGAGCAAGTAAAGCGCATTTAAGGAAGGGTGATAAGTGTCCCAGGGGAAGAACAGAGGAGTTCTACAGGTGCTTTCTGAAGAGATGAGTCTTGAGGAGACGCCGGAATGTGGTCAGGGACTGGGCAGTCGTGACATCTGTAGGAAGGTCATTCCACCACTGCGGGGCGAGGGTGGAAAAGGAGCGGGCTCTGGAGGCAGGGGAGTGGGAGGAGGTAGAGCCAGTCTTCTAGTGCAGGCGGAGCGGAGAGGTCGAGTGGGGTGTAGGGAGAGATGAGGGTCTGGAGGCAGCTGGGTGCAGTCTGGTCAAGGCATCTGTAGGCTAGTACAAGAGTCTTGAACTGGATGCGAGCGGTGATCGGGAGCCAGTGGAGTGAGCGGAGTAGTGGAGTTGCGTGGGAGAAGCGAGGCAGAGAGAACACCAGGCGGGCAGCGGAGTTCCGAATGATCTAATATACCTCGCCCTTTCAGTAAAACCTCCCCTCCCTCGTCATCACCTGACCTCCCCAATCCCTGAACCTCTCTCCCATCACTCCCCAATCAAATTAGGTCTCTGGAGCATGCGTTCGGTCTGCAACGAGCCCGCAGCCACCTTAGATGCTTTCCTCTCCTTCCACCTAGACATCCTTGCACTCACCGAAACATGGATCACATCACATAACATGGCCACCCCCGCTGCCCTCACCTCTTCAGTCACCACTTTCTACCATACCCCCCTCCCAGTTGGTAAAGGCGGCGGTACTGGCCTACATATGCCCTCGTGCTGGACCCCTGCCCCTCCTCCCCCAATAACTACCACCTTCCCCTCTTTTGAGTACCAACTTTGCCTCCGCTCACCGCATTACTTTCCTTGTCATCTATTGTCCCCCTTGCCCCCCTCCTCATTCTTTGACCATCTTGACTGCCTCCTCTCCTCCTTCCTCCATTTCCCCTACCCGTTCATTCTCCTAGGCGATTTTAACCTCCACCTACATTGTTCCCCCATTGCTTCTGCCCTTCTCCCCCTCAACAACTGGTTTAACCTCTTGCTTCTCCCCTCCCCCCTTAGTCATACATCTGGTAATACCCTTGACCTTATCTTCCTCTCCAGTTGTAAGACATCATCATCCATCATAACTGCCCCTCAACTGCTTCCAAGAAGCACAGTAGAGCTTGAAAGTAACACTCATTACCTATCACAGCTGCAGGTAGTAGCAACAGCGTGCCTGTTTAGTTCCTGCAGCTTCCTGCAGATTGTGCCTGCAGCTAAAACTAACTCTAGGTATTGTAAACAAACTGAACAGCCAACAAGATCTGGTACAGAGTGAGCAGAAACGTGAACGATAAAAGAATCCTTATGAGATACACATAAATATAGAGACCTGTTGTTTCAACCACTCACGCCTAAAATCTGAATACACGGACAGATGCATCAACATGATAGGTTTGTTTTTGATGATAAAGAGAAACCAGAGAAGATGGACAGGCATGTTCATTTCTGCAATGTCTTGTTAATGCAGAATATATTGGTATGAACTGGTATCTCTCTGAATATCTACATTGGCACGCATGGTATATATTTCAAATGCTAGATTAAATTCAAATGGTATGTTTCATTTCTGTCACTCAATTAAATGCAGTTTCAAAGTACACAAATATCTGAAACTGAAGAATGAAAACGTTGTCTTTAGTATTATAGACAAGGTTAGGCAACATAGCATTCCAGGTCTCTGTTCCAACCATGTTTTAATTATTAAATTAAACCAAAATGAGAATTTAGTTGTATCTAAACTGTAACAAATGTTAAAGAACTATTCATAGATCTTTTGGAACAGATTATAAACAAAGTCTAATTATTTTAAATTATGCTTTAGATCCACAAAACACCAAAATAAACATTGCAATTTAAAGTAAGTAAATACTAAAATGTATTTATAATTCTGCCACATCTCATTCTCTTTCATCCATGGCAAGACTCATAGCAGCCTGTAATATTATTTAAATTTTTTCTTAGAAGAAAAATAATTCGTAAACCAGCAATGTATTTAAAAAGTGGGTATTTTATATGTGGGTAGATGTAGTTTTATTATTATTATTATTATTATTATTATTATTATTATTATTATTATTATTATTATATTCAGAAATTGCTAGTATAGAAACCTAGGATTACATTTACATTAGCTGAACCAACTGATTTGGTTTTAACATAAATTCGTGATTATAGCATCTAACCAAAGCGTGAGCATGTTTGAATCAACAAAATGTGCTTATAAACTAGCTAAGCTTAACTTTCGCAGTAATGAAGTGGCTTGCGAACAAGAAAAATGATTTTACAATGTATTGTTACTTGCTAAGTGTACTATTGCCCACATACCTTTTTGACTCTCTGAACATAACCATTGATAACCTTGTAAAGTGCGCTGCGACGTGCTTGCTAGTACCACGTTCCACAAGACACGAACCTTCTCTCTTATGTATGTGGATGAGTGTTGGTGGGTTATGTGAGTAGTCCAGAACCAATGAGAAACTATCATCATATATGGTTGCCAAGGAATAACTAAAAACAAATTAAACATGTCTATTGGCGCCAGAATGTAATGTTGCTGGCGCTATATGAGGTACCCTGGCGCTAGACTCTAGCGACATAGCGCCAGATGTTCACCTCCGTTTTGTGGACCGTATCTGGAGGCTACAAAAATGTCTTCTGCCACTGTTCAAAATTAAATCGTTGATCTCGCCCCGAGGGAGATTCTAGGGGCACTGTTCCACCTAGTGGACTATATAATGTACTGCAGAGTGTTTAAATTCCAGTCACGGGTGCAGCCTCTTGTTAACATCAAAGTACCATTACTGTCGCAAAATCTGCATGATGGGGATCCTCTCAGGTAATACCCCTAGTCGCTTGTGGTTTATTTTAATCCAGATTTAATTATTTATTCACACCGTCAGAAAGCAAGATACTCTTAAATGTTGTGACTGGGGTCGAGATTTTACAGCAATTCTACGTCGCTTGGGTTTTTAGATATTCTATTTGTATTGCATAATTCCTCGGCATTGTTCCATTTCCCCTGTTATAATCACAACAAGAATGCGTTTAATAAAGGTGCATTCTCAAATAACTTTGGCTGGTGGTGATGGCAACCGGTATTGAAATAGCAACACTGAATGGCATGCTGTTGTTGTTTGTTCTTAATTGTTTTGGTTTTTGTAACAACACCAGTTTATTTTGAAAACGTGCTACCCTGTGAAAACCTTTATAATGCTAATATTTTAATGAGTTTTCACAAGAGACATTAATCTATCTGACAGTGAAGCAGATGTTCGCTTCATTGAGTGCGACAGTACAGCATGGGGTATTTGTTTTATTAATTAGTGTGCCTTCTCAAACTAAACCCATGTAAGACGTGCATGACGTGCATTTATTATTATTATTATTATTATTATTATTATTATTATTATTATTATTATTATTATTACAACATAGATTGTGAGCTTAAAATTCAACAAGAGTATTTTTTGAAAATAAGTTTAAAATGAACAGGTTGTACCGGACACTTTGAAGATTCTTAAACCTCCCTTAGTTATTGGATTATATAAAATGTTTTGGTGTATGGCTCCTAAAGTAACATGAATGCTGTAGTAATTTTAGTAAATTACAAAGAAAATCAAAACGTTATCTATAATATACTGCATAATTATAAATTATGATTAATTAAAGATTATACGTTTTACAATAAACATTACAACCTCTTTTTATGACATACTTTTAAATAAGTGCGCAAGTAGCTAACTAAGGAACATTCACAGATTTTGTAATTAGCAAGGAATTATGCGAGTCTAGGCACAATCTTTCTAAGGAGGCAGGATATATAGGTAATCAACATATCTTTCTGTTCCACGCGCAACCATGCTTCAGACACGTCACGCCGGGTCAAAAATAATAACATCACCGTTGCAAACACATTAGGCACAATCATTTAGAGCTCCAGCACTTTAAGGAACCTCCACCACGCGCAGTGGGCAAAGCGTTTGGAAGCACACCTTTGCAGATTACTATTAATCGGCGCTTTTTGAGACAGCATTGTATACTATAGGAAAACGCAGCAAGTGGTCCACAACTTTGCGCTTTCTTTAAAAAAACAGCACCTTGCTTTTACTACGACTGTTTGTTTGTAAAAGAACGCATTTTGTAATGAAATTGCATTTTATGAGTTCATCTCAACGCGCATCCACACTAATACAATAACTGGATGAATGTCAGCCAAGAAGAGGATTGCCATTCTGCTGGACGATTTATGGACAAACGAGAATCCGTGACATTTCACGATAATGATGCTTTTGAGGAAAGCCGTCAGCTCTTAACTCTTCAACTTGGCACGAACCAATGCAGATGCTAAACGTTGTAGGAGACAGTCTGTGTCCATCATTGCGCTGATCAGTTTTATTGCCAATAGTGGTGCTGTGCTACAGCTTTGGGTGACATGCAGTCTCTGATATCTCCAGTGACCAAGGCTATTTTGGTAGCTTTGTTCATTTTCGCCATCCTCTTGATTCTTTACGTGATTTTGTGGTATATATGCCGGGACGTGGACTGCGATCACGGAATCTGATTTGGGAAGCTGGGCACGGATAAAAAAAAACACATTTTTGCTATCTACTATCTGCTATCACGGAAAGCAGGGTGACCTGGTGAGTCCAAATTCATGTCTCTTGTTTTGGATTTAAAGAGCTTAAACTGTACGTGCTAAAAGGTAGCTACAGTGAACAGAGTGAGCTCATTCTTTATAGTTATGATATTTGTTTGTGCTGGTTTGTTTGTTCTTTAGAGTGATTATATTTACCGGTATAATATACAGATGGACTGTACTACAGGCAAGGCTATTGTGTATTTTACAGACTGTCTGTTTTATCCATTCAACAAAAAATATAAATATTAAAACGTGTACGCATCTTTACGCGAGGTAGAAGGGTGAGTCTCAGCCAATATCCTTGGTTTTAAAAGGTTTTATTTGTTGGTTACAGGGCGCTTATTTGTATGCAGGAGCTGGGTTTGTGCGCCTAACAGACCATAAAGGTGAGCTTGGTGTCAACCTCCAGAAATATATACATAACCTATATTTCTAGAGGTAAAACCAACAATAACCGGTGCACACGCAGAAACATAAACATCCAACATAAATATTTATTTAAATACTGAATGAAATGAGTCCATGAACCTTCAGAAAGTATATATGAGTGAGTATACTGCTGTGACTGGGTGTTTTTAAGCATAAAGAAGCAATGCACCTCTTTTTAAAATAGAAAAGCGTTTTTTTTTTTAAGTTACTGTTTTTTTCAATGAATAGACGAGATTTAAAAAAAAAAATCAATAGGTCTGAAGTCAAACGGTGTGCATGGACTAAGATTACGATTTCCGTAGGTGATAGAATATAATTGCCCTTCAAATGTTTACGAGAGTAACATCATTCAGCTCAAGAGACTTGAAAATCATTTTTTAAATAACATTTATTTTAATCCAACAATGTATCCATTAATTTAAAACAATGTCAAACTGTATTTATTTATTTATTTATTTATTTATTTATTTATTTATCTCACTTCACTGTTTTATGTTTCCTAATATATTCATTTCAAACTATTACATTCTCTTAACTAATCTTTTTTGTGTCAAAGGGTTCTATATGCAGACTACTGTATGGTAGCTCAAGCCAAATAGAAAGTTGTTTTTTTCGCGCTTGTTTGTAAGGACCGAATTTGCCTTTTACATTTCGTGTTGGATTCATCATGCATTGTTCCTAATAATACACCTACCAATATCGGATGAACTATGGCGTGCGGCATATATACCTATAGTCGCTACATGTTTGTATGTACAATATTGTATATAGTAGCGCATCAATTTCCTTTGTCAGTAGTCTATGCTGTACAGTGCGTGGAGATCATTCTAAAACCGTCCATGCAGTTCAGTTTTCCTCATCAAATGCGATTGAAGGACTGCCACATTTTCTTTTTTCCAAATGGCTAAATGGAGACTGGTTTTAAAGTCTGATTTCAAATGGATCTGCAGGGTATAGCTTTGCTAGCAACCCAATGATTTTCCTCCTAGATACAAAGCACAACAATCACGTTCTTGAAGGACAAGTAAAGGGCATATTAACATCTCTGTGACCCCAATTACACAGCGTGGATTGCTAGTGTTCCAGTCCTGAACACATATAGGAGGGGGAGGGGGGGATATATATATTTCTGATTTTAATATATATCAGTAAGTTGTAAGTCATTGGACATTGTTTTATGTTATTTTAGCTCTGATCAAAAGCCGTCTAAACGTTAAAACTGTGTTTTTTTATTTTAAAAAATTTACGCAACTACTAATATGTAATATTTATTTGTTCTTAGTCTTAATCATTTGTGTTCTTCATATAACACTCTGGATGTTGTATTAAGACCAGCTCTAAGTAGCGGCTCCATACTAACCTGTGACTGAAATGTATTTATTATTTTGCTTTAGAATTTGTCTCTAACCCATGTTGTGTTTCTTCAGCTGTCTGTTCATATTTATCTTAAAAACACACAGGATTGGAGCCGGGAGAAAAAGAAAAAAAAAAGATAAACCTAACATTTATCAACTGATTATTTCTAAAAATAGATTGTGTCCAATATTGCATAAAAAAAAGATTTCACACCTTTAGAAACAAATAAATGTAAAGATTTAACTGCCATTCTGTTTGACCAAATGTAATTCTTTATTACACTTTCTTCAAGTACGTTTTTGTAAGAAAACCAAAGTGTACAGAGTTTATCATTAAGAACACTAAATAATACTTTAGGAAAAAGAAAACATCCATTAACAATGTAGGGAAAAGCAGAAGAGTAAAGCTGGCCCACAATCACATGTACTTTTACACTGAAATATTGTGAATTGGTGTCTTTTTACTCCATTCTTCCATGGTTTAGCATTCGGTGCAGTCTACACCACTGGTATCAGCCCCAGTCCTCAAGTGCCCCCAGTGGTCCAGGTATTTGTTGTAAACATGTATTATTTCCCATTGCACAGAAGACAGCACTTACAGACGCCCTCTGACATGTTAAACAATGTGTACCTACAGTGATTACTCAAGAGAGAGGCTCATCAGACCGCAATTAAAAAAAAAAAAAAATTGGGTTCACACCAAAAGAAAAAAAAAAACATGGTCTATACCTTTGGTTCCCAAACCCACTGTGTCTGTTGGTTTTCATTCCAAGTATTTAAGATCTGAAAACAATTAAAAAGGTCTTGTTAAGTAACTGAGAGCTCAGCTGGAATGAGAACCAGCAGACACGGGGTTGGGAACCACTGGTCTAGACTAACAGGTTGATTTTAAATAGGGGCAAGGCTGTTCCAGCTGTGTAACAACATTTGCGTTCCACAAAGTCCTCCATGTCAATTTTAAAAAGTGCCCAATCTATCAACGTACTGGCATAAAGGTGTACTCGTCTCACCTGCACCAACCTCCATGAGACTGGCACATCCTGTTGATTTGAATATGTAAATGAGAAGCGCAGGTGTTCTTACTTGGTAGTATCAATTTTAAGCACACCGTATCCTCCTAACCACAGACTACTTTCATCTGGTTACGCTGCGCCAAACTAATAGGTGGTGCAGGGCTAAGCTGCAAACGATTTCCTTTAAGGAAATAACAAGTGTGTAGCTTATGTTCACCTCGTTGAGTATAGGATTTCTTGTCCTTGCAAAATGGCTTTCCAATTGCTTTGGCAGTGTTTATAAAACTGAAGACTACGCAGACCATAGCATTTACACAGCACTTCATTTTTATGCCTGTGGACTGTCACAGACAACAGTGACCATCAAGGTCTTTCACAGTCCTCAATATCAAAATGTATTGCGCAAGTAACTGATACTTTGATTAATCGAATGACACAATACATTGCAGGGAAAGAGCAAGGAAAGAGGCAGCTTGAGTTTTACAACACGTTTGGATTTCCAAAAGTCATCGGATGTATTGACTGTACTCATGTTCCAGTAAAACCACCAAGCATGAAAGAGGCTGCATTTAGAAATTGCCAACAATACCACTCATTAAATTATAATAAATACATTGTCAGTGACTCTGAAAATGAGATTCATTACTGTAACAGCTTTGCCAATGCAGAACTTTAACACTGGTTATTATCTCTTTGTAGCAATAACAACTCAGAGTCACCAAAGGTATATTTATTGTTGTAAGGATTTCTCTGCTCGCACACAGATTTATGGTGCAAGTATGATGGAGTAGACTCATTTTCATCATTTCTCTATTTCCCCCCCTCCATGTTAGGTTCACCCTGAGCTTGTTCATCACATGTCAAGACATTTGAATTCCTTGGTACAGTTTCAATCTGTTGCATGCAATGTTCTGCCACATTTATGATCTCAAAAGTTACATCCATAGGTCCATCATGCGCCTGAATTTCATGAATTACGTCTACATCTGCTGGTCAAGATTCACCTCTCAGATCAAAAGACGCATCTGAAAAGAGAACGTTTATAAATTACAATGCAATGGATGATGGCTTATTATTGCATATGTATTCACTGCTTCAAATTAATATAGTCTCAGTAGGATACTTAATTGTATGCTGCAGCACTCCTAAAAGGCAATATGCAGAATTTAGCAAACATGCCAGTAAATTGTACAGTATTGGGCAATTGAGCTCCATATTAGCCTGCATTACATATCAAACATTATTGAAAAGATCAACTCAACATTTCAGATTATATACATATGAGCAACTATCACAAGCAAGTATTACAAATGGGTTGAATGGTTCCATTTGAGGGTCATTGAAATTAATATTAATAAACTACTTACGTTTGCAGCATCAGCCTGAACAGAAAGAGAGTCCTTTACACCCACACCATCCAATGCATATTTGTCTATGAGGCGGAGTACTTTTAGCTCGGTCTCTGTTCTTTTTAGAGCTGCACTTTATTTTTTTATTTCCTTTATGCTTCTTTTCACAGATGACACTGCATTGATATTATCTCTCATTTTCTTCCATATTCTGTCTTCTGCTGGTCCTCCCAGCCTCAAGCTACCTTCTCCAAACAGTTCTTTGTATTGTATGAGTCCATCAATCAAAATGTACATTTGTCAGTTTGTAAATTTTTCAATCCGCGTCCTTTATTCTTTTGTTTTATTTTCCACATCTTTTGTTGTTTGTTCATCCATTGCTAAAAACAACAAAAAAAACACCTACTATGCATCTGAGAGCAAGCCTTATTTAAATAGCTTCATTAATGCATACATATATGGGTTACACCTGGCGCAGGTTACAGCTGTGCTCTCCTGCACTACCAGGACTGGGGGAATGCGATCATTAAAAAAAAAACACCAAACAGGCAAGCTTAGAGAGGGTGCACCATTTGAGTGCAAGAAAGACTAGATTGCACCCTATTTAAAATCAACCAGTATGGGTACAAGGACTGCTAATTTGACAGATACAAAAATCATGAAACCATGTATTTCATAATGTCTGGAGCTCTATTTGTGAAAGTGCTTGCAATTTTTAAAAACTATTTATTAATGTTCTAAAATGCAATTTAGATGTTAATGGATTGCAACTGCACTTCTGTCTATCTGAAACCGCATGCTTCACAATTACATCACAATCATGTGCCATGGGATTAGCTGACTATCAGTTTCTGAGGTCCTGTCACTTTTTTATTGGACTAGTCTACTATTTGGTGCTATCCCTAGTCTATACTCTATTATACAGATCAGACTAGTTTAGTTTGTTTAAATTCCTCAAAGTTTAAACTGTAGTGAAAAAACAATTCTTGTGACATTTTACAAGAAACACATACTGTACGGATCGGATATGGTCAACATGTACAACCTTAAATTCACCAAGCAAATGCATGGGCTTCTGCACATTCATTTATTTGTATTACTTCTTGACATGCATAGTGGTAATTTAAAAATCATATCTAGTAATTCAGAGAGCTGGGTTTTTTCTATACAAAACAATTCATATTTAGGCCCTGCCAAATCAAGATTTTGATTCCCATTACTCATGAGTGCTTAAATGTATGTATCTAAAAACCTACACACAGATACTGACAAACTCATTATATTTCTTCCATTGCTCCTCTCTCTAAGCTGATGAGTTCCAGATGAATGACTCCAATCATGTCATGGCACTGTATGATTTGTTTTCCCTGAAAGCCTGATAACAATTATTGTACAGTAGGAGGTTACTAGTGTGTTGACAATATATAAAAATACAGCTTCTTGACAGCAACCTTTCTGGAAATACCATTGGTATACCATTGAATTCACGAGCCTTCCATATTTTAGAATCACAAACACATTCTAAGCCACCAAATGCCTTTGACTGTGGACACTTAACTGTTGATTGGCAGGAATGCCTGCTGCTTAAGTGCTTAAATATCACACATAAATGATGTTCATATATATATATATATATATATATATATATATATATATATATATATATATATATATATATATATATATATATATATATACTAATATAATTTGGGCTTGTGTTGATTTAATGGTCTTTTCTGCTATTATGCTTGTCTGATAGAACATGGCATAATATTTCTTTACTGTACTACTAAAAACAAATGTTTTGCAAAACATGATCGACATTTCCTTGAACTTGAAATAATTGTCTAAGTTTCTCATTAGTAGAGTGCTTCTCTCTCTCTCTCTCTCTCTCTCTCTCTCTCTCTCTCTCTCTCTCTCTCTCTCTCTCTCTCTCCGATATATAAATAAATAAGCTGTTGACCAACATCTGCCAGCATTTTCCAGTCTCTAGCAGCTTCCAGTTGTCCTGGGCGAGGCTTGGTCTTAACACCTTTTCTTGGTAGTTGCTCTCCTAGACGGAGAAATATTGTCTTTTGTGTGTAATGCTTTGATGGAACTGGTGGCAACTTATTTGTCATGTTACGCTTGTCTTCCAATGCTAAGGCCAAACATCTCAGCACCTGGTCATGGCGCCAAGTAAACCGTCCTTGTCTAAGACCCACCTTACATCCTGTCAAAATGTGCCTTAATGTTGCAGGTGATGAGCACAAAGGACATGAGGGATCCTCACCCACCCAGAGGTTTAGGTTCTGTGGTGATGGGAGAACATCATATGTTGATCTGATGAGGAAACTGATCATGCTCTGTTCCATTGTCCATAGGTCTTGCCAACCGATCTTGTGTTGTTCTACACTCTCCCATCTCATCCATTCTCCCTTCATGGCCTGGGAAACGGCCTTTACTCACCTCATCCTCTCCTGCTTTTGCACCTCGTTGACTACCAGCTTCCTTCGTTGAGCTGGGGTACCTTGTGCCATGTAGGAGGAGCTGAACTGAGACCAAGACCCCCTCTTCCATGCTGAACTTGCCCCATAATATCATGATTCAAAGGGCAGCCTTTGCATCTTCCACAGCTTTCTTTGCCACCCACTTTCTTCCAGTTTTCAACACTGCCTCCCTTATGCATTTGTCGCATGAATCTACTAATGTCATTTCCAGTCAGACCTTGGCGCACTTAAAATCCTCTGTCAGTTAGAGCAGAGACTGGTAGCTGCAGTATTCCTTTACCATAAAGTCCCACTCTGCTCCAAACCATTTTTGACTTATGAACTGATTAAAGCTTCCAGCTTCTCAACTGTTGTCAAAGAAACCTTGTTCACAGTCAGTGGCCACAGCAGCCTTGGCAGTAGACCAAACTGAAAGCACCAGAGTTTCAATTTGCCCAGTAAAGCGCTGCTGTCTATGCTTTTCAACCCTTCCACTGCTTGCTGTCTAACTTCTCCCACACAAACTGTGTCCTTTAGATCCCCGTCGTACCATCTCCCAAGACTTTTCACTGGCTACTCAGACACTGTTGGTATTGCCTCACCATTAATGTAGAACCTTTTATCTACTACTTTACCTTTCATTTTAAAGATGCTCCTTGATTTAGTGGGCTTGAATTGCATTCAATGTTATTCGTTATTTGCCCGATAACCGATTAATGCAGGCTACTGTTGTAGTCATGGTTGTCATGTCATCCATGTATGCTCAAATTGGTGGTAGTCCCATTCCAGAAGCCAAGCGCTCTCCTCCCACTACCCATTTTGATGCCCTAATAATTACTTCCGTTGCCATGGTAAAAGCCAGTGGAGAAATGGTGCATCCTGCCATAATTCCAACTTCTAGGCATTGCCATGTAGTGCTGAATTATGAAGTTGAAAAACTAAATTGCAAATCTCCAAAGTAGGAGTTTACTAAATTTGTTATTGTTATCGGTACACTGAAAAAATCAAATGCTGCCCAAAGAAGTTCATATGGCACTAGAACATATCACGCTGATGTGTTCTAAGCATCCTGGGAAACCTGGAATGCCCGCTTTTTGTACTGAAGTGTCAATGAAGCAGTTCTTTAATAGGTAAGTTGACAATCTCTGAGCAATAATGCTGAAGAAAATCTTGTCTTCTACGTTTAATAGGGAAATAGGGCGAAACTGACTGATGCTTGTAGAATCCTTTTCTTTTCGTATAAAGACTCCACCTGCTCGGCACCATGCTCTTGGTACAACCTGTTTTTCCCATGCCACTTTCATCAATTTCCACAGGATTCGTAGAACTCCAGAAGCACTCTTGTATACTCTGTACAGAACTCCATTAGGCCCTGGAGATGATGACGCCCTTGCTTTTTTCACAGCTTGCTCTACTTCTTTCCACTTAGGTGCACAGTCCCCCATTTGATATTCTAGTGGATTGATATGTGGGATGTCTGAAGGAATTGACATAGGCTCATGCCTTTTTGAATCTGTATGTGTTTCCTCCAAATATCTCTCCAGCTCAAACTTAGATGATTTTAGTGTGCCATTTTTCTCATTGGTGAAAAGTTAGTTCTCGCACGCTTCTTCTTATTATTTTAGTATTTTTTTATTTTTTATAAATACCTCAATATATTAATAATTCTGTTTGATTTTGTAACATGCAGAATGCAGTGTTATCGCAAAGAGGATTAGAAAATAGACTATTATTATTTGTTTATTTAGCAGATGCCTTTATCAAAGGCGACTTACAGAGACTAGGGTGTGTGAACTATGCATCAGCTGCAGAGTCACTTACAACTACTTCTCACCTAAAAGACGGAGCACAAGGAGGTTAAGTGACTTGCTCAGGGAAAAGAAACATCTGTAAACTTGCTATTTGTTTTATTGTAGTGTTTGGTTCTTTTTATTTTTTGTGTGAATGTAAATTGATAGCAAAAATAAGATAATCAAAACAAACAAAAAAACACCGGTAAAAGTTACTCACCCGAGTTTTAATGACACAAAGGTTGTTTATGATGCATGTCTTCACCTCTCTAACCCATCCACAGATAAACTGGTTGTATAATTCCAGTCCTTTGTAGCATCTCAAATCTCGAGGGTGTATGGGCTAGGTGTACAAATCATATCATTTATTATGTCCGGAAAGCAAACACTTTGCAATAATTGCACGTCCTGGCTCCATCTTTGCTCAGAAATAGCATACGGATCTTGGTTACCAATTATATGTATCTTTTCACTGTATCTTTTCTTAAATGATCAATCTAATTTCCTAAAATAGTGAAAAAATGCTGCAGTTTCCGACATTGTTCAATGATGTGTATTGGTAAAATTCACACAAGCCCACCAACATGGCCGCCGTCTCTGTTAAGAATGGTTGCTTGGTGATTTATGATGTCATTGAAAACGATCTATTAAAACCCATGCTCAGATCACCCGATCTTCAAGTGGGAGTACTGTGTTTCAGATAGACAGTTCATCATCGGAGGCAAAGCCTCCTCTGGTAAAAAAAAAAATAAGAAAATAAATAAATATTTTCTTTCTACACAGCTGAAGAAGGGCTTTTGCCCGAAATGTTCTGAAATAAATTTTTATTTTATTTTTTCCTTCTTGTCAACCTTCATTTTTGTACACTGCATCATAAACCTTTATGTATATAATTTTTTTTTTTTCCTTTGAAAAGATGAGGAGCCTCCAATGGTTGAAATGATTGTTGCATAATAAAATGGTATTCGCGTTTCTGTTGAATTGTTCTGGCTGTGGTTTTGTTGACGAATCAACAGTTTTCTGTGGATTCATAGCACTAACTGTGGATTAGTTAATCAACAATATATCTGCCCAGCACTCCCCTTCTCTTCAAAGCCACACAGCCAATTTTGGTTAGAAGATTCGTAGAATGAATCCATCAAAAGATCAGTATTCTGATCCATACATTAAATTGGCTGTTTTACTCATATAAATATAGCCTACATTACATACTTTAAGGACTTAAGAGCAGCTGATGATCTCACCTTAGCACAGACTTATCAAGAAATACCAAGACAATCATGATTTATGGTTGATGCAGTGGTTTATTGTGGTACGGTATAGATTGAGCAAAGTGACCACTTTGGATCTCATAAGTTTTAACCAAGCAAGTTTTCTAAAAACTTCCAAACGTGAGGGCTTGAAATGCTGCCACATTTAAGTAGGTCACATTTCACATTAGTCATTTATAAAAATAGCTCATATGTAGCGATACTTGTATAAACTTTACTTTTGACATAGTTAAAGGGTTGTTTTTGACTGATTATGTAACATTTGAAGAAATCTAAGGTGTCAACTATTGTTTGCAATGACAACGTTTTAACCTTTGTTTTTATTTCACAGACATGCCACTTATTTTATTCCCTCAAGACTAGCTCTGTTGTAAAGAGCTGTCAGCAATAATCTCCATGAACTTGAATAGCATAGATATTAAAGAGCTATCCGCAATGGTATGTCAATGAGCATGCCTACAGGTATGGCCAAAAGTTCTGCACCACCTAGAATTTTAGGATTGATTCCTAATTAAAAAAATATATATATGAACATAATGTAGATCTTTTATTTAATATCATGTAATAATAAACAAAAAAAAAAGTTAAGTATATGGAAAACTACAAAGCGGTATATAATTCAATATGTTAACGTAACATTATTCAGCAGGTTTCATTGGACTTTATGAAGCAAAATTAGTTAATTCTATAGGGTGATGCAAAACGTTTAGCCACAGCTGTACAGTGCCTCAAAATAGAAATAACATCCATAACTTCAAACTCTGACTCATACATTCAGGGGAAGAAACCACTTTTCTAGTCTTCAGCTAGAAGGAACTACACTCCTCTATTTAGTTTGATTGTTTTTGTACGCTAGAATGGAGACATATGTTTTTATTTTGATGATTGCTTTCATATTATGAATTAAGATTAGAATAAATGATCACATTTCACTATTTGCACATTACAATGTGAGATTTACAGAACTGCAATAGACATAGTAATGTGCCCCCACAGACATGCTCAAATCGAAGACGCCAGTGAATTGTGAATTTAAATGATCACAAATCCACTTCTCAGGAGCAGCTAAAGGGATTATAAAAAAAAAAACTATACAGTGCACACCCCAAGCTTGTTTGCATCCTCAGTGATGCTCGGGCTTTCCTGCTTATCTTCAGGCTGATAAGTTACTGCTCAGGAGGAGGTCAACGTGACCTAACTGTCGGTGTGAATGCAGATGTGGTGAGCAGTTCATTGTATTGACTGTGCAACTACAGCACACACATTTCAGACATGACTTAGAGAATTGTGTTAATCATGTCGCTAGGTATACAGTACATCATACAGATTCATACTGTACAGTGCTCAGTTGTTATTTTGCTATCTGACTTACAAACCATGAAGTATTGAGGGCGGTGAATTAGTTAAGGGTCTGTGTAATCAAAGTATTGTACAATTTGTGAATAATAGAGTACAATTGTTTTCCTTTTTTCACTAGAGAGCAGAATACGGTATCTTCACATTCAGTTTTGTTTATCAGTGAAGAAAAAAGGTGTCTCATCTGCAAAAAGAGATTGTGTTAATCTTAATAAACACAACTAGTTTTTACGATATTTTAGAAAATAAGGGTTTCAAGGCATTTGCAAGCTAGTTGAAATGAAATAAAGATAGGGGTCCCCAGTGGCTCTCATAGCATAGTCACAGACGTTTGGAGTGCTGGGAGAGCCTTGGACAGTGGTTTGAATTCCACTCATGCCAAATTGCACATCTTGGTTGAGGACCCAGAAGGAGCATTGCTTGGGCCTTTGCACTCCTGTGGGGATAGGGAGGAAAGCCAGCTGTGGCAAGTTCACCTCATCATGCTTCATTGATTGACTAAGTCTACTCGTAACCATTACCAGGATGGTGTTGCTTACTTAAGAGTTTTTTTTTTTGGAAAAACAGCACCTGAAAGGGCAAAAAAAAAAGGAACATGTACAAAACAAATATTATATACATATAGGAGGCTATGTGGTCCAGTGGTTAAAGAAAAGGGCTTGTAACCAGGAGGTCCCTGGTTCAAATCCCACCTCAGCCACTGACTCATTGTGTGACCCTAAGCAAGTCACTTAACCTCCTTGTGCTCCGTTGTTCAGGTGAGACGTAGTTGTAAGTGACTCTGCAGCTGATGCATAGTTCACACACCCTAGTCTCTGTAAGTCGCCTTGGATAAAGGCGTCTGCTAAATAAACAAATAATAATAATATAATATACATTGACATAGAAATGAAAGTTTGTGATGCTTTGATCTTTTCTTGACCATCCGAAATACAGGGACTAAACAGCCTTTCTCATCAGTGAGAATGTGACCGCAGCTCTGCCTGCCATTCTAAGGCAAGCTCAACATATCTCAAAGTCAGTCAGCTAAATGAAGATTTAGAGAAAAACCCAGAACCACTCAGAATGATGGCAAACACCATACATTAGTAAAGGAAATGCAAATAAGGGAATCAAAATGACATTTAAACTTTAATAAAGAAACCAAACTGAAATGTCAAGACCTTGATTTATAGCTGTTTGAAAAAGAACAACTATGTTTTCCAGGTTGGCAAATATGGCAGATTTAAAAGCTAGCTTTTAATAATTCCAGCTGCATTTGAGGTGTATTCTTGCATTGAATCGGAGATTATATCACTTGGATTCGATTGTACTGAATGTGCATTGCAAAGCAGAGTTGACACAAAGGGATTGATTATTTTAGAAAACAGATTTCTGGAAAAAGAACTGTAATGAAAGATAAATATTTTTTCTGCTTATGACTGCTGTTATCATTCTATTAACCGGCTGAAGGACTGCTTGAGATTCTGTCCATAGTGCCTGAGTAATATCAGAATATACTGCTCCCTATATTCATACAAAATAAACATATAGTATATAGTGTATATAGTATCATCTATTTTCATAATACATTTCTTACCTGTTTAATACCCTATTATGTGTGTTTTCTAGTCTTCTTTTTTGTTGTTTCTGCTAAGATCATTATACTCTACTAGTAGTGAACTAACAATGTCGATGTTTTTTATTGTATTCAGCTGTTTGAATTCAAATGGAAAGTAATTGTGAAGCATGCGGTTTCAGATGGATGGAATAAGAAAGTAACATGGAAATTAAATCATTTTAACAGTAATAAAAAGATTGCATGCAGGTTTTAAATATAGTGCAAACAGCATGGTCACAAATAGAATGCACAACATTATAAAATATATGTTTTATCAATTTTTTTTTTTAAGAGTGGCGACTATTTGACTCATTCTACACCTAGTGTGCAGCTGTCATTTCTGTGATTTTGTATTGTGATTTTTCCATTTACAAACTAAGATGCATTTTTTTCCTGTGTTTTGTTTAAATAAACTGCATATACTTTTTTCTAAGCTTTACAAAGTACATTCCTATAGAACATTGGGTCCACCTTCACCAACTGGTCTCGTGGGAAGGAGGTGGGTGTGGCTTTCCTCTGCAGTGTAACATATGTTGGCCAGTACATATGTTGGCCATTTACACTTGTTAGTGGCTTAAATTTACAGACAGACTTTTTCTGAATGGAAAAACTGATGTAGCAACATTTTAAATACAGGTAAATTATTGAATGTGTTACTGATATCTGTTGTTTAACTATTATTTTGTTTTAAAATGAAACTGTGTGTTGTGGATATTTGTATGTTTTGAAGCTGAAGCCACAGTAGGTGTATTGAACTTATGGTTTCCACAGACTAGATATTCAAATCATACAGGACAGAGCATTGAGTGACAAGGACTGCCTTTTGGTGTAAGGAATCCTGCTGGACCTCAAAGCACCTATCAATCGGTAAAAATCAAAATGTTGGGACATATAAAGTAGCCAATATATAGCTTTTTAAAGATATGATGTACCTGCTGAACTTAGAGAGAAGACAACTTTGAGACAAAAGCAGTGCTTTAGTCTATTAAAAAGTCAAGAGGAGGTGATGACTCATACAGAAAATGATATACAAAGTGAATCTCAACAAGATTAATATAATAGTTAAGATAACTGTGATGTTTCGTACTGTACTGAGTTTGTCTTTAAATTGCTTGCAATGACTCAAATATTATTTAAATTGTGTACACTCATCAACTACATACTTTATCTACCACATACAATATTTATTTTGTAATAATAGCTTTGATTGTTTTAAATCCTGACCATGTGGGGAAATCCAAAGGGATTTTCTGTTGTTTTTGCCACATGACAGATTGACAAGTTTACACTTGCAAGTGCAACTGTACCTCATTTGCATGGAGTTAATTTATTCATAGTGCCAATTTCCAATGCGTAAAACTGAAAATGGAAAGATGATTAAAACTCAAAAAGCAGGCATCCAGAGATTTTCTTTTTAGATGCCTGTAATATCGTTCACATCAATGATTTCCAACGGGACACAAACACTGAGGTTCGAATAGCACGCTGTCAAACTAAACCAGTAAGCACGCATCTTTTCATTTCACATATAACATACATAATAAATTGATATATAGATGCTACTGGCAAATCGCTTTTTTTGGAAAATGTATTTATTGTTCATATTTTTGGTGTACCTTTAAATGTAGCTGTTGCTTTGAAACACAGTTTAAATGTGAGGATCTGTTGTTTACTGAAAAACAGCACACTGATGTAACTCAGATGTTACATGAATAATGTGTGGCCATTTTCCAGTTACGCTGTGTAGATGTGATTATGTGTTGTTGGGGAGAAGAACTTGTGGAGAAGTTTGTGGTGGTAGAAGTTTTCCCATCCCAAAACAGAAACCACCAGAATCATGATACGTTTTCAGTATGAAATGTGACACACTGTCAAAATGAAAACATTATAAAGTTAGTATGGGGTATGACCTCCCTGAGCATTAACACAATTCTGGCAGCGTTGACGCATAGACCTGACCAGCCTCTGGATAGACTGCTGTGGGATGTTCCGCCTGTGCAGCTGCAGTCAGCTGGCGAAGGTTGGCAGGTCGCAGTTGTCTCCTGCGGATGGCACTGACGATTTGGTCCCACAGATGTTCTATTGGACTCAGGTCAGGAGAAAAAGCTGGACACGACAAGACCTCGACATTGTTTTCTTTGAAGTCGTGCAATTGTAGTCCTAGCACTGTGTAGTCTTGCATTGTCCTGCTGGAAAATCGACATTTCCCGATTGACTTGCAGGAACGGAAAAACTGTTACCTCAAGGACTTCGTCAATGTATCGCTGAGCAGTAACGTATGTCCTCAATCTGCACCAAACATCACACTTCCACCGCCCCACCGGTTAGCTTGAACAACGAACCGAAATAACCGATGTGCCATCCCGGTAATAAATCATTAACTATATGTTACGAAATTAAGTGGCGATGTCTTGGGTTGGACATGCTGCTTGGTACTTTATCAGTATATTATCATTGCAACATATCTCAAAACAGACAGTTACAGTTTACTCGCACATCCAAGATTATATACCCTTTGCAAAGAGTTTTTCAGTGTAATGTAAAGTGCAAACTACATTGCATTATCGTGTTGTGTGTGATGCAGTTTTTGCGGCGGAACTGTACTGAGGGAAGCAAGCGTTTCCGCTGAGTGTGGGAGTGAGTGCTGCTGGCTGAGACACCACGGGTTGAAAAGGAGGAGGCACAATCACAAAGTTACAGAGATATGTTGGTGTTTTCTGTCGTCATTCCAGTGTTGAAGGTCTATTACATCGGTTTAAAGGTGCTTCTGTATCAGCTCTTCAACAAATCATTCCCACTACCAGGTCAGAAACCATGTTTTCATAAATATTCTTGACCTGTCTGCCTTTTTGCATCGCTGTGTGGATAGCTTGTTTTTGAGCGAATAGGCCATAGAAATCCATAAATAACACCAATAATGGCTGTAAGAGCAATGCATAAATATTTTCTTTTCTTTTCTTTAATTAAAAAAAAAAGTTTTAATATATGTTTTTTTAAATAAAAAATGTACTTTTGAAACGCGCTATAGAAAGACAAATGACAAGCACGGGCTGAGGAATACAGTCAGGCGGCAGAAACTAGTCACTGCAGAAATCAGTAACAGATTGTTTATATTCTGTCACAGTGTACACAGAGTTTAGGTGAAAATATCGCAAAGGTCAATGGTGAATTGCTGACTTTTTCTAACAATACATAACAGAACTAAGTTACCGTATCGTAATCCGGCTATTTCACAGTAAGGCAATGACATTTATAACGCGACATGATAGATTATATATATATATATATATATATATATATATATATATATATATATATATATATATATAATATATAAAATTTATTTCGAGAGGAGCCAGTGGACATTTTAACTTTGGCGGGTGGGGGTGTTTATAAAACGCATCTTATTTTTGTTGTTATTTACTTGTTGACGTCTATACACATTATTATATATACACACACCATTTAGTGGTAATTGTAGTTTTGCTTTTAAATTGTTTTTCTTTACAGTAATCCTGCTGACAAGAGACATGACAATACTGTCATCAGCTGATCAGAAGTTAGAAAATTCTGTGTTGCAAAGAACAGTCCCATGATCTGAATCTTAGTCAAAGTTTAGAGTAGGGACAGTCTTTTCACAAAGCTGGGATTATACTTGCTTTAATAACTGTAGTGGTTTAGAACATGGTTTTTTAAACCATTTCAAGTGTCATTCCTTATAATAGAATTGGGACAGCCTTGAAAATTAGATTGTATCTCTGTGGACCTATCCCGGCAATAATGAAGTGAAAATAGTAAAAGAACTGGGTCGTTGGGAATTGGGTTATCTTAAGTTCTGAAAACATTAGCCTGTAGGGTCTGTATGCCAGTTAGTGCAGTGAAGACATGCATTTGCAGTCTTGCAGCCTTCAGCAGCAAACCAGTTTAAATTGGTTGAATAATGAATAATAAATGTATTCAATTAATGTTAAAGTGCCCTTGAAGGTCAATTTGTTGAAGATTTCCTCATATATGCAACCCATTGTAAATGTTATGTGTCCCGTTCAGTCAGCCAGAATTACTTTTCTAAATAATCATTGTGAGCTTCACTGTCTCATTTAGCATGACAAATATGACGGATTTTACCAGAATATAGGATATTTGAAAAGTCTTTTTCACATTCCCACTGATACAGGTACCTTCCCTGCCATCAAAGTTTGCATAATTGTAGTGTTATTTAAAAGAGGGTGAACGGTTGAAAAATAACATTGCCTCTGCATTGCTACAGTATATTACTCTGAACAGCCATAAGCATTCATTTATCTGATATCTTAAGATTTCAGTAAAATAAAAAACAGCCAAGGCATTATCCTGACTAAGTAAGTAGCTTAAAATGTCATTTTCTTATTTAAAACAAACAAAAAAAATCTTTGGTGAAGTTTCCTTTTGTATTGCTGGCAACACGGTGGTGCTGGCACTTACTAATATAAAGACACACTTGCTGATCTAGCTTGAATTACCTATGGCAGACAACTAGAACTGAAGAGCCTCTCCCGAACTCAGTCAGGGTACATTAATACAAACACAGTGTTTGAGAACTGTGTTAACAAAAATCCGACTGCGTAATATCTTGATATCTAGGAGAGATTACATGTATCTCAGTGGTAACACACTAGCGCAAAGGGGTAATGACCAAGGCTTGATAAAGGCCTTCCTACCTGTCTCTCGGTATTACTCAGATTAATGCAATTTGTTCTACCAGTACAGTACACTATGCATGTACCGATTTATTTTGAAACAAGTGCAAAGACAAAGGCACAAATAAAACAACTGTAACTGCATAATATTAGCAAGAATATCTTTTTTTTAAAAAGAAATAGTTAATTTTCTTAAATTTCATTTGAGTAATATATATTTATGTAGTTGGATTATTATGGATCATTATTCTTCTGATAAGCTTCTGTTATGCGACACGCCACAACTTGAAAGAAAGAAAAAAAAGTTCACCCAGGGGCTCCAAATGAAGAAATTGATGTGAGAAGAACCAAACCTTTTCCTCAGTTGAGTAAGAAATCTTATCTCCAAAGTTAAAAAAAAAAAAAAAAACTACCTTGCATAGAAAATGACATCAGGTAGAACTCATCAATTTCAGATTCTCTGAAATAATTATTTGCTTAGCATTTTAGATTTCGGTGAAAAGCACAGTAAGCACATTGAAAGTGTGCATTGCTACACTGTAGAATGGATGTGTCATTCTTCTGAAAAGTTCCATCTTGTGTTTCTGAGACTTCCAATGTATTAGAAATGGGATTCGACATATTTGCCACATTTTTTTTTTTCTTTTTAATGATCCACTGCATTTATCAGAATCGGAAGGGGTAATTACTGTAAACTTATCTGAAGTTGATTCCTTTGTGATTATTAAAACACACACAATATGATGATGTAGAGTTACAGCTGAGATAAAGCAGGAATCCCTCCACTTTTTAATGACAGTTCTAAATTATTTATTAGGGTTTGCTGGTCAGTGACATTAGAATATATACCTTTAAAATACCAGTTAAATATATATATATATATATATATATATATATATATATATATATCTTTTTAAATGATTTATATTTATATGTAACTTATAACTTTTGCATTTTATTCCTGTATTTCCCATTACTTCGTTAGCCACCTTAGCTTTCAGTTCAAAGATGCAAGTAGTTTTCAGAATCTGGATTTAGTTCAATTTCAACTCGGTGTTATGACCACAGACACTTGTGCAGATGTATAATTTGGAGCGAGTTGTTTGGGAATTCAGATTGTCGCTCAGTTGGTCACTTTGAAAAGAAAAGTCAAGCAGCCTCTGGTACAAGCAAAAGAGCCATCCCAGCTACAAGCGGTGAAAATTTGGCTCAGGTGCCAGAATGCCAGCTTCTCCAATACCGTGATTTGTTGTCTCACTGATTGTAAGTGATTTTCACTGATTGTAAGTGACAGACGACAAACCATCAAAAAAGAAAACGTAGAGCTTAATTCTTAATTTGAATATTTGTGCTAGATTGAAGCTCCTTATGAATAAATGCGTAAAATATCCACATTTTTATTTCTACTTTGAGTTTGCGCTGAATTGTACAACATTATGAAATAAGCAATTTTTTGTGTTTTTTAATTTTTTTTTATTTAATGTCCTTCATGCTGATTTGATTTCTATTGTGCAATAATAAAAGTATTTTTATTTTATTTTATTGTATTTTATAGATGGCATGGGCAGTATTTACTGTAAATAGGCAGTTCATTCAAAATAGAGGGGACTTCACACACGTTACTGTTACCGTTACTGTTGCTAATGAGAAATTATGGTAACTAAATAATTTTTCTGTGCTAGGTCTGTTTGTCAAAATAATAAAACATGTATAATGTTTAATAAAAAAACATGTATAAAGTTAAAACATGATGTATACTTTTGTTTTTATTTATATACATCTATTTAAGTTATTTTATTAATGTGTATCTGTAATAAAATGAAATAAAACAACATTTTTAGTGAATAAACCTGAAATGAAATTTGTGAAAAAATAAAATGAAAAATTATATATATAAAAAAATAATAATTAAAAAAATGTCACTGCACTTTAACCATCGCTATAACCATGAATGTGTTTAAGGTCATTATTCCTTTTGGTATTCTGAAGTGCCCGCATGTGACTGCAAGCATCACTGGTCTGGAGCACAAAAAGATTTTGGAGCACAGTCATCAATAACAACACATATTATGAAAGGTTAGGGTGAGAGAATACATAATCAGTTTTTTTTTGTTTTGTTTTTTCTTTTTTTTTTTTTTGCATACATATAAAGATGTTCTCTTTAAAATAATTATGGGTCATTCTGCACACTATAGGGGCACCCACACAGACTGACCAATCAAACATTTTTGTAACGCTTTAGGAAATATTTAAGTATTTTTATAATCAGGCTGTACCATCTTATTATTTATTTATTTATTTATTTATTTATTTATTTGGCAGATGCCTTTATCCAAGGCGACATTTTCGCTATATGACTTATTGATGACCTCACCAAATAAGAGATTTTTGTGCTGATTGAGCTACTGTAACAGACTCATTTTATATGGTCTATAGCAAATGTTTCAGGTGTTCAAAACAATTTTCTACTATTCAGAATGGAATAGTATACAATTGCATTGTAATTAACAAGCAGAAAGTGATCCTTGTATGCAGCCTATTCTAAAACAGATTTACCCACAAGGCAGTGCGTTGCTTTAAGCAGACCACAGCAGTCAGCTGATAAATACATAACCCGGCACCTACCATAATACACAATTAAAAAATGGATCAGAGATTTCCTTTAACCTAATTGGTCAATATGAGGTGCCTAATCTCGTAACAGACCTTGAATGTTATTGTTCAAACTATGTTTAATCACTGTTATTTAAAATGTATTTAAAGATTCTTTTCAAATTCCACTTTTTAATGTATAAAATACTTGATGTTCATGATTCTGTTCTATGGCCATACTTAACAGCAGTCTAGAACAGGTTAATGATGAATATCAAACTTGACTATACTTTGGGGGGGGAAAGCTTTCTAGAAAAGTAGCACACCATTTGGGAAAATGTGTCTTAAATGTAGTGTGTGCTATAAACAATACTTGATCACACAATTTCTGAGTCTGCACCATAGGTCTTTCTCCTTACGAGGCATTGTTCTGAAGTCTTTATCGGCCTTTACCGGATCTTGTCTTTAGACTGCTGGTAGGAGCTTAGCCTGCTCTGAAAATATGGGCCTGCTGGTTAGATGAAAACTGACATGGCCCAAGATTTGATAACCTGGTGAAGTGCTGCTTACCAATTACTGTGTGTGTGAGACAGTGAACACGAAATGTCTGTAAACCGGTTGACCGTGGCACTGGTACAGTATGGGTTAATTGCCTCACACTTTTGAAATGGCAAAAACCTGTTGTTTGCAAACTGCTATACATATGCAATTTACCAATACACTTTCTGTCAGTAACAGAATGCCTACAACCCTTATTTGTAAATCTACTTTTCCTCCCCATCAGTCAGTGTCTTACAGATTTACAAAATCCCACACACAGTATTCTAGCATTAAGTATTACAGTATGTTTGCTTATTATTGTAATTAATTTGTAGTATAGTCATGTCATGCATTTCTGCAATATATTAAATTCCCTAAGAAAGGGACCAATTTTTTGTTCAAAATCCAGGTTATTATAACCTTTATTTGGCCTTTTAATCTCTCATACCTTTATCTTACTGCCTTTGGCAGGTACTCATTAATGAGTGAAGGTTCATAAGGGGAACCGTGTGGCCTCCGAAGCAATGGAGAATAAAGGCTCAGAAGTTTCTTCGGCTGACCTCAAATTGGTTGCTCACCCAAGAGCAAAAAGTAAGGTATGGAGGTACTTTGGGTTTGACACTGACGCTGAAGGGTGTATATTGCAGTGGAAGAAAATTTACTGCCGGATATGCATGGCCCAAATTGCTTATTCTGGAAACACGTCCAACCTTTCCTACCACCTGGAAAAGAACCACCCAGATGAGTTCTGCGAATTTGTGAAAAGCAACACGGAGCAGATGAGGGAGGCTTTTGCAACAGCTTTTTCTAAACTGAAGCCAGAAGCATCGCAGCATTTTGTACAGGACACATTAAACATGAATCCAAGCTATGCTTATGAGAACAGAAAACACCAGGATCTGACTGCTGCCGTAGTTAGCTTCATCTGCGAGGGGATGTATCCGGCGTCGGTTGTAGATGAACCGACTTTTAGGGCCCTTCTAAAAACTGCTGACCCAAGGTACGAGCTTCCGAGCAGGAACTATTTGTCGACCAAAGCAATTCCTGAAAAATACTTTTTAGTTAAAGAAGCTGTATTTAAGGAACTTGCTGATGTGGTATGGTGTGGTATTTCTGCAGACCTGTGGAAAAGTCAGAACCAAAACAGGACTTACGTGTCTCTAGCTGCTCACTTTATAAATAACTGCAGTGTGAATAACGCCACGTTAACCACCAGGTGCTTGAAAACCTTTGAAGTACCAGAAGACAATACTGCAGAAAACATCACACGTGCACTTTACGAGGCCTTTGTTGAGTGGGGCATCAATGACAAAGTCTTTGGTGCCACTACAAATTGCTCTGTAGACATTGTGAAAGCTTGCTCCCTTCTAGACCTTCCTGTTCACATGCCTTGCTTTGGGCATACCGTCAACCATGGAATAAATCAAGCATTTCAGCTTCCTAAGCTCAATATCTTTTTAGGCCGTTGTAGAAAACTGGTTGAATACTTTCAACAGTCCACAGTAGCCATGTACATGCTGAGAGAAAAGCAAAAGCAGCAAGGAATACCTCAGTGCATGCTGATAAGTGACAGAGTAACTTGGTGGGTGAGCACCCTTGCTATGCTCCAACGTCTAAAGGAGCAGCAGTTTGTTATTTCATCTGTCCTTGTCGAAGACAGCAACAATCATCACCTGATGCTTGAAGCAATGGAGTGGAACACTGTTGAGGGTCTCGTAGACTTGTTGCTGCCCTTCAAACAAGCAGCGGACATGATTACTGCCTGCAAATACCCAGCAATCAGCATGGTAAAACCTCTCCTGCATATGCTTTTAAACACAACACTAAAAGCCAAAGATAGTGATCTCAAAGAAATCAGCACAGCAAAGGAGGCAATAGCCAAAGAGCTATCCTCCACATACCAGCAGTCACCTGAGGTTGACATGTTCCTGAACGTGGCAACATTTATAGACCCCCGTTACAAAAAACTCCCCTTCCTTTCCCCCTTTGAGCGAGCCCAGGTTGAGACCAGAGTCACTGATGAAGCTAAGGCTTTGTTAGAAAAATGGAAAGAGAGTTCAAGGCCAGAGGACCCACCGTTCTCTGATGAACCCCCTTTTAAAAGACAAGCAACTTCCACCCCACCTCCTACAAGCAATGCCAGCAACATACTGTCTGTAATTTTCAGCCAAACAGGTGCAGATGAAAACCAAGAGGAACTGCACGCTCAGGTGATGGAGGAGTTGAGTAACTTTAAATCCCAAAAAGTCCTCGGACTCAATGAGGATCCCCTCAGGTGGTGGTCTGACCGGTTGGCCTTATTCCCAATCCTGCCAAAGTTACTGCAGAAGTACTGGTGTGTTCCAGCAACAAGTGTGTATCCTGAACGGCTGTTTAGTTCTTCAGGGAATGTGCTGAGGGGAAAAAGAAATCGCCTTGCCCCAGCTCATGTGGACCAGCAGGTCTTTCTGTATGAAAACACACGTAATGGCTACGAAGCAGAGCCCATGGATGAGGATGAGGGAGAGTGGGGCATAGAACATGATCAAGCATTAAGTGTAGGTGATACACTTGCCATGCAGACTAACGTGATTAACACAAAAGACACTGGCTTCTATTGAACTGTTGACTTTAAATGTTGTTTAGTCATTAGAAAAGTCAGTTGGACCTTTCAATTCATATATATATACAATTTTTAACCATGGGTATATCGACTAAAAAAGAAAATATGTCACTGTATCAGATTCTGTAAATAACAATTGGACCTTGCATTGTTTGAGTGCATTGAATACAGTAGCTTGCCCTATATGAAAGCATATACTGCACAATAAAGGCATAGCCTTGAATAAGTCAGATATATCTGTAACAGGACAGGGTTCTGGATGTTCTTCTCCAACTTTATCGGACATCCGTAAGCCCTCGCCTGGACTCTCCATATGCCAGATATGAGTATCAAAAGCATTTTTCCTGACAGTTCCACAGTGGAAATTTGAGAGAGAACTCATTACATTAAATGCAGAAGTACCTACAATTGTGGACATGAAAATACAACTGACGGGTGTAAGGAAACTTATATAATGTCTGTGAATTAGTGCGCACAATAACAATTGATGTGTTAGTGAGTTTACTTCCAATAATCAAAAGTCACACTTACAGCATAATCATTGTCATTAGGCACAATAATAAGGCCATTAGTTATTAGCTGAAGTCAGATATTGATCAGTTACCAGTTTCTGGGAGGGCATCAGACAAGACGCAGGTGTGTGTTCAAAGAGGATCTTGAATGCTTATCAAATCCACTCTCAAATCCACTCTTATATATCTTGTCTAATTGTGTGTGTGAAGCTCAACCTTGTTTTTGCTGGCTAGTTTCTTTGTGTCGGCAGTGTTCCAACCAAGAACAGTCAAGTTCCCACACCCCATTCAGTTCCTTCTTCATGTTGCAGCTGTGCTAAGCTAGTATTTGTTCGACCCTTCATTGTCCATACAGAGGGGTCTCCCTTGTTCATGGGATGATGTTTTATTTGTCAACCTGCAATATAAAAGCATTATGGATACATTTTTTAACCAATGTTTTTATATGGTTGATCCTTCTGTGTTTTGTAGAAATAAAATATGATTTTAAAATTAAGCCATTCTATTACATCAAACTTATAGCACTACTATAGCCACATTATTGAAAATAAAGACTACCATTATATGGTACAAAACCTTGCCATATCTACAGAAGTGATGCTTTTCTAGCAAGCTTTATATTCCTGTATACTATTTGCAGTATGTATCAAAAACAAACTTGTATATGGATTGCCCTGGGAAAAGGTAGAAAACAGCTCAAAGCATATGACATGTTGAATAGCTTCCAGGTGTGTGTAATGGCTAATCCCCCACAGCCCAGTGCAGCACAGCCTAGTACTTAAAAAGAGCCAGATAGATTCTCACAGCATCTTACTCAAAACAGTTTTCTCAAAGGAAAACATTTACCCAGTAAAGGTACCAAATTATTTTATGAAACATTTGTAAGCACTTTTAAGTAGTGTGAAGTTGTCTCCTACTAGATTAAGAATTGTAATTGTTGTTTTTTCCTTTACGAAAAAAGACTTTTAAGCTTTGAGTATCAATCCCATTTAGTTCTCTTTTTCCTGGGAAATAAGTTCAGTGAGTAAGTGTTGCCGGTGGATAACAAATGCTATTGTAAGTCTAAAGCTTTCATTACTTCTGTAAAATATGTTTAATAAAATGTTTGTGTTGGAATACTTTCTATTTATGGTTAAACATTGGATTTAATTTCTGAGAAAAATGTTTCTGTAATGTAGATGCAGTACTGAAATAACCTTCTGTTTGATATTGGGAGTATGGAAGCATTTGGCAGTAGGGGTTTACAATCTTCTAACTTTAAATCTTGATTAGACAGAGAGGAGATTTCCAAATAAACATTTGTGTTTTGTTTCTTAGAAAAACAGACTGGAATGATCAAATTTGGTCAAAAAAACATTTTGCAATGGCAAATTACTAATAAGACAATGTTTTAACTGCTGCCAATTACAACTGCTACAAAGTCACTTAAATCATGTTTAAATCTTAAATATGTGACTTTTTCTCTAGTTTGTAGTTCTGCCACACACTGTTTATTTCTGCCTGATTGTGATTTGTTAGCTTTTTCATAGCCTATACCACTGCTCTCACAAGAGTGGGGGGCTGAAATGAAAGCAATTTTCCAATGTCTAGTTTAATTAAATGCCCCCAGCATCTCTTTCTGGATAAATTGGTTTCCTGCAGTAAGAGAGGAGCAAAACATATCAGCTGCAGAGATGAGTCATTTACAGTTTGGAATAGCAAGTCTGCACATGTGAGTCAAGTGCATATTCGTTTTGAGTATTTTTTATTAGTATATCAGTATATCCTCATTTATTGGTGTAATTGTGACTTTCTAAGTGTAATGAAGTAAAAAAAATAAAATAAAAAAAGGGGTTAATAGTGGGAACTGATGTGAAGGTAAGTGAGTAATGTCCTTGAGTGGATTTTCTTCCTTAGAAGACAACAAAAAGTTACAGAAAAAAAGAAGAGATAAGAATATTATACAACAGCTGAATTTCAAGTGTTCAAAAGCCTGGAGGAATAAGCAAAATATATGCCATACACACAGACTATTTTTCTGTTCAGCACAATACCTTATGTGAGTACTAAGTACTAATTGACCTTTAAGCTCCAGGCATTTGCACTAAGTTTATCTTATCTGGGAGGTAATGCCACTGTGTCTGGAGCATATGCCTAAATCCTGAAAAGAAAAAAAATGACATGCATTATATTAGATGCAGCATGTTTTAGAAGCATTCATCCCATGTTTGATAAAATATAAACCAAATAGAGGGACTTAAACGGAATGAGAATACATTTCTCTGGAGTCAGATGAGTATAGGTATTAGTGTCCTTTTCCTACTGTGCTGATGTATTGTCGTCACCCCCCCCCCAATCAACATCGCTTAATACAATAAATAAAGCAAGGTAAAATAAGATCTGCAGTATATCTGGTGTAAAAGTTTTAGGGTATGGCCATATTTAGATGTGCCACAGGTTAGATCATTAAAATAAGGCATGGAAAACAATAAAATACTGTTTTAAAATAAGTTTGTTATGTCAAGGTCACAAAAGAATCCTCAGGATTTAAGCAAAACAAATATTATATTTGTATATATTGAATTGTGTAATGCTTATGGGTTTGTGTTGTTTATCGGAAGTGTGTACATGTGAAATAGTATAATAGTTTTAAGCAACAGGAGTGTGCAATCTTTGAACAAAACTTGTTGTCCAAGGGACAAAATGCTACAAAAATCTACATGCCCCCTACCCGTCGCACAAAACACATACAAAGAAGTAGACTTGTAGCATTTTCGTTTTATTTAAAGTGCACACAATGAATCAATTGATAACTAACGGGTAGATCTAGCCTTTTGGCTTCACTGTTCCACTAAATTCTTCAAGATACACAAAAGGTTCCCTGTGACCCCACCTCACTTCAACAAATTTATAACATACATTAAGGAAATGTTCCTTTTAGTGCAGTTTGGAACACATTTGCTAGTAAATTTAAGTAACATACTAAGGGTACAACTGTAATAAGCAATACTTGGAGTTATTCAAATATAAAAATAGCTTCTGCCTGTTTGTTTCCACTTTCTCTAAGCTAAATCCAACTCCTGATGTACATGTGTTTTAGTTTGTTGCATCACAGATACGAATGCTGGTCATTGATTGTAAGAGCACTTAAGTGCTCTCTGAAAAAATGCACTTGAAGTTCTTGACATTCTGTTGTTGTAATGTAATTTACATGTCCTTGCTCTGAGTAGAAACTATACAGTAGGTGTCTGGCAAAGGGATTGCCAAGGACAACACAACATTAAATATTGTACCAGTCTTGAGTCACCACTCTGGAAAATAGTGTTTTGGGTAAAACAGAGAACTAATGCTCCTCCCAGTCATTCAGTATTGGTAGTAAATTAATCATATTTAGGGTACCACTGAACGTGTGAGACGGGTTACTCATTAAAATCGTTAACATAGGCAATTATGTATTCAGGGATATGAAGATATTTAGTGAGCAACAAACTCCACAACCCCAGTTGTACTGGTTTCCTAGAAAAAGGAGAACATTTTGAGGTACTATTCTACTTCTGTGATGCCTTGCTCATTCAAATATTTAACATATTGTTAAAGAGCACACTGTTATCTACCCCCACCGCCAGTCATTGTCATTTGTTGTTTCAATTTGTGCCAGTACTCTATATAACTGTCGAGTTAAAGTTTTGTCACTATAAAACTTTAGATAACGGGTACTTGCACTAATGGACTGATAGCATGTGCTTTCACTGGTGGCTACAGTTGTGTTCACTGATTTAATTATTTATGTTGGGGTAAGGACACTACAGCTACTAAAGGATATACCAAACCATCTTGTTGATTCACATTTTGTATGCAATTACTCTCTTGTTTTGCTTAATATTCCACTCTTGGGTCCCCTCTTAAAAAAAAAAGTCGAGACTCTCATACCCTGTTGGAGTGATGTCTTTCGTAAGCTTAATCTAAATTACAGTGTTTTTTTTTAATCTGCTACTGTTTATATTTACATGATTTAAATTGAAAAGATTACCCCATAATAGAATAATATATGATTTTATTTATTGTTGTATACACCTCAGAAATGTCATGCTGCGAAAAAAAGACAAGTAGAGGC
The DNA here is from genome assembly GCA_030684275.1 of Acipenser oxyrinchus oxyrinchus. NCBI lineage: Eukaryota > Metazoa > Chordata > Actinopteri > Acipenseriformes > Acipenseridae > Acipenser > Acipenser oxyrinchus. The sequence continues at coordinate 17,300,540 of CM060255.1, forward strand.
CCAGTGAAGGTGCTTGTCGTTCACTGAAGGTCTACAAAGTATTATGGGTGTCTGAATTCATTATAAAACTCTATAATCATGGTATGAATGATATACTATATAACTTCTTTCTTTTATTCCCAAAACAAGCTTGCTTGTGGGCGAGTGTATGCATATGAGATTAGTCTGCTAATATGGACAACCACCTGTCCTTCCCTGGACTGCCCCCTGTTTTTGTTCTTATTTATTGCTCTTTTGAAATGTTTGGTATTTCCAGTAAGAAGTAACATCAATAGTTCTCTTTTTCTTTGTACAGTCTTTCCCAAACAAAATGGAAGAGTTGCCATAGTGACGGGAGGTGCCAAAGGGATTGGTTATGAAACTGCAAGGCATCTGGCAAGGCTTGGAATGCACATTATAATAGGTACAGTAAAAACGCATTCTAATAACATGGATTTGTTTTGTTTGGGGAGTAAACTTTGAGGATACAACATGAACATTCCTGCTGTAATAAACTTTATTTTGTATAGCACCCTTAAAAGCAGTCATCTCAGAGCGCTTCACAATTAATAGTACAGCAATAAATAAACCGATTATACATAAAAGCACAAGGAAATAAAACAATCATAAAAATCATAAAAGCCTTTCTAAAAAGTAAGTCTTTAAATTAGCTTTAAAACACTCAAAGAAGCTGAGTCCCTGATCTCTAGTGGAATAGAGTTCCATAATTTGGGGGCATAGCAACAGAAGGCCCTGTCGCCCATAGAGCGCAGGCGAGCAGGCGGGTCACACAGCAGTCTGAGATCAGCAGAGAGGAGGATGCGAGTGGGAGTGTAAAAAGATAAAAGATCTGACAGATAAGTCAGAGTTAGCCCATGAAGAGCCTTTTATATGTCAGCATTAAAATTTTAAAATCAATTACTGTACTGTACTGTAGTTATTCCAATCGATCTGACCGAATAAACCATGGAGCCCCAAAGGGGCTAGGGGTTGTCTACTGCCATCTTCATGACTGCAGTAACCGCAGCACTCCATGTACCTTCCTACAGTGTACTGTGAATGAATTTTCTTAGATCAGCTCTGAATCTTAGCAGTGTAATTTGGAATATTTATTTAACGATTTGAACATAGCATCCTATTTTTTCTACTGGTTGTCACATGTTATTCATTCCTTGTAAATGTGTAAGTTTGCTTTCCATCTGCCACTGATTTCTAAAAGTTGCTCTAAAACTCTGTACCTATTAGACCTCCCTTCAAACAGCCATTTGGAAATGACATGTAACACTATCCAGGCTGGTATGTTTTGTCGTTCTCTATTGCATATCTATGAACTGTTTTTTAACATGTAACCGAACTTCAGTAAGTCAGGTGATTCCATATGCAATCAATGCAAAATAAAGCGTAACCAAAATGGCCTCATTTATTTACGCATATATAAACTGTCTGGACACTTTTTTAGGACCTGTATCAAATATCGAGTAAGGCCACAATTTGTCCTGATCACAGCCTTGACACGACATGGCATAGTCTCCACAAGTTTCAGGAAGGTATCTTGAGGGATGTTAATCCATTCAGTTATTAATATTTCAGTCAGCTGGTACAGAGAGGTAACCATTTAAGTCCCAAATATGCTGAATTGGATTGAGATCTGGGGTATGGTATGGTGGATGGCTGTATTGTGTTAAAAGTAGCCATCCGGGTACAAGTGCAGCAATGTTGGATCAACTTGATCTGCAGTGATGCTGAAGTAAATTACGGCATTCATTCTAGTGTAATGAAGGGATCCAGATACACCAGAAAACATGCCTTGCACCAAGGCAATGCCAAAGCCAATCGAGTAGGCAAGCCCTGATAAAGTACCCAGGCAGTGTGTATGTATGTATATGTGTATATATATATATATATATATATATATATATATATATATATATATATATATATATTATATATATTATATATATATATATATATATATATATATATATATATATATATATATATATATATATATGCCTTCATGTGCATTATTCTTCTACAGAGTAGGGCTGTATTTGATGCATACAGCCATGAGGCCTGCATGATACAGATGGACTCTGCTGTGATGAAATGAGTTCCAAATTAAGTGTTTCTGAAATTCTCTGAAATATCTCTTAAATCTTCTTAAGAGAAAGGGATTCATCTTCCTGTGGCTGTTAAAAGCACTTCTGTCTATGGTTGCACTGCACAAGTACCACGAATGGCTGGTTGACAACCGCTAAATTGTCATGTCAATCCATTCATGCAATTTTATTAACTTCATCAGAAAACCACTTGCCTCGCACTCCTGCTGGAAAATGAGACTGTGTGTTGTGGTATAGTCCGAAGAAATCTCCTGACCTCTGCTTGAGTGATAAACAGTACAATCAATGTGATTGTTACAGCGTGTTTGTCATTTATCAGCGTCAAGCAAGTTACTTTACAGGAGTGAAAAATACAAAACACAAAATAACTAGACATTTAGTTGTAGCTAAGTAATTTGGTGATATGTAGGTCTCACATGCAGTTTTAAAATGTATTTTCATTAAAAAAAAAAGAAAGAAAAAAAACAACATATCTGATTCCCTAGTAATTTAAAGCTCTGTTTTCATGCCTTACTTTCAGGATGTCTTTCTTGGTCATTAAAGATCACACAATTTCTTTACAGTTAATTTACATTACCAGTGCTGTCCAGTAAAAAAATAACATTTCACTGCCACGTTGTGTCCTCTGGTCATATCAATGATGCGCTTTGCACACTAGGTTACTGTCTTTACAATTGGTACACAGCTGTTTTATATGATTCTGTCAACTTATCAAGTAAATATTAACCATTTCACGAACCATAGGCCACATCAATTTATCTGCACAGTAGTAGATCTAAATACCAATGTGATTTAAATCATGTTCTTTACAGTCCAGTACAGCTCAACAGTCCAGAATACAGATAAGCCACATACAAAATGTGGTAACATTTGAGAGCATGTTTAGACTTATTTCCAGCTACTAGAGAGAGGGAGAGCCACCATGCTAGGAGTCACTTATATAATATCAGTGGGCAGGACAATGGTCAACCATGGCCATTATACTACAATTATTTCCTGTTTTTTATATGATTGGGCAGTTGAACTTTTAATTTCAAATTAATTATTTTTCTTCACTTTGAAAAGTCTCTGATAGAACAGCACAATAGGTCAGTCCTCTCCTCCATCGTTAGATTCCCCAGGCTTTGTTTTCTGCTCAGAGACAAAATCCATTTCAAGTTAGAAATCCAGTTAACACAGATCCTCCTCACAGGAACTAAATGACGCTGTTAAGTTAAATCTGGAGCACTCAAAAACAAGTGGACCTACTTACAAAAAAAAAAAAAAAAAAATGTTTTTGAGTTCTAGAGATTTTAATATAGCTCTCCCTAGTTACAGACAATGTGACCAAAAGCTTCCCTATTTGCCCTGAACCTACCCCAACTTGTCTTTGTGTTCTCTCTCTCACGTCTGAAACTTTGGATCTCATTAACTAGCCTATCCAGTTTGGATGAACCTGTGGATTTGTTATGAGATTTTATAGATGTATGTCAGTGCGACCAACTTTTTCATGCTGTGCTAATTATATTTCACTGTCAGGAGATTTTTTTTTTTTCATTTAAGATGTGCTGTTGTAGACAATATCCCTAATACTGTACCCTGTCTTTTAAAAACAAAACAAACAAACAAAAAAAACAATCTTATAGCGTGTATGGGCCTACGACAGTCTGTTCATTCTTTTCACTCCTGGGGTTTTTATAACTCTTGTAAAGTAAATAGAAGAGGGAGAGGAGGCATTCCAAGAAAAGCTTCAAGATCCCAATAGTTTTCAAAAGTATGTCACGGAGTCACAGAGCCTGTGACACAATAAAGCTACGTTATTGATTGGTCAGATTTTGTGATTAGGCGGCAGTCTAGTGTAAATATTAGGGTAAATGATTTGAGTTATACTGGACCATCATGAGTCTTTGTGAGTGTAAACAACTGGGACATAAAGAAGAGTATTTATATTACGATTTTACTAACTAACGTGGAAAATGTTGCTTAAGCACCAATCAACACTCGTAGTGGAAAATTCAATATAACACCAAGGTATCAACCAGGGTGTATGCACTACTATGGGGCCAAAAATGTTCAAATATATTTCCAGAATAGTTCATTTGAACTGCAGAGACTTTTTGCACTGAATCAGTGGCATTCTGGCTGTCTGGAGGACCTCATACTCAATATTAAGAGTTCTCATTTTTTTGTTCTGCCCCTGTACAGTATGTGCACAGCCAATACATTTATTTTTGTATACAAAATCACCCTACTGTACTACGTGTAAGCGCCACAAAACAAACTAATTCAGTTTATAATAGTTCAGGCAGACTGGAGAATATTGTACGGCCCAGCTTAAAGTTGAATTGTGTTTCAAGCTGTTAGATCTACATGCAGTGATAAAAGCCTCTTTACAAATAATGATCAGAAAAATCTTGGGGCCAGTTAGACACTTGTAATCCTCTTCATGCTGAGAGCTCTCTGTAAGTATCAAAAGCACTCAAAGCAGTAGTCATTCTCACCATTCAGAATACAGGGGTTGTTTTTTTGCTGGGTTTTCTGTGTTGATGAGTTGTTCAAAGCATGTCATTTGCAATGTCATAGGCAGAATTTCCATTTTTTTCTGTGCAAATAAGGCTTGGTAGTACAACTGGCCTGCCAATATAACTGGCTACATGAATCAACAACATAGAACCAAGACATTGGGTTTAAGTTTGCTTTCAAATACCCTCAGATTATGATTTTCTAAATTACTTGTTTTATCACACATGAAAAAGCACTTCTCTAGATGCATGTAAAATCTTAGTGTTACATATGGATGGACATATTCATAATAACTGGGGCAAAAGAATGTCAAGTTTAATTATAACTGGGATAAGTTGTTCTCTAGATGTGCATAAAATGTAAACACGCAGACAGGAAGTTCAACAGACATTCATACTGCCTCCATACATCCCCAGAAAAGGACAGTAAAACCTTAGTACCATAAAATATAGGTTTCCAGAAGAACAAAAAAAATATATATATATTATTATAACTTCTAATTGTAAAACAGGATTTTAGTGCCAGCATTATTTTTTTTTATGTTGATGTCCATTCCCTTTCATTGCCTGCAAGATAATGCCTGGGGAGTCACAAATTCCCCCTGAGTATTTGTGAGTATATCTACAATGTTTTTGAGAATGCTTCACAATCTGTCTTGTCATTTTCTGTCACACTGCACCAAGCTATCAAGATGCTTCTTGGCGTGGATGTCTGTTTCATGATGTTCATTGCATCTATTGCCATCTTGTGTGGCCAGTGCACTCTGTTTCAACTACTCCTGAGGCTCTGTTTGAGGGAAGGGCATTTCTGTGTATAGTTTCTCATTCAAATCTAACTTTTTCTCATAGTCTTTTTAAACGCTTCTGTCATATCAATTGGAAATACATCTGGTGATAAATGAAGCACCTTGGTTTGCAATACTGTTAGGACCCGAGGCCTTATGGTTACTTCTACTCCAGATAATTTTTTTAAAGTCAGAAAAACATATTTTTTGGCACTTATTTCAGCACCAAAGTGGCCACATACAGTATTGTAATTAAGCTAATTAAGGGTAGTAAAACTAATGTTAGCATTAATGCATTGTGCACAACACTGTACACATTCTATAGTGCAGACAGGTATTACCATATACAAAGGAAATTATTTTCAACAGATCATGAAATATATAGTACAGTGTAATGATGAATTTATTTTACATGAATCTGATTACTGACACAAGCCTGGGGAACCGAGGAGCAAGGTTGTCTAAGAATGCTAACACTATTGTATGAAAGAGATGCTGTGCCTGTTCCTATGATGACTAATAATGGAGCCACTTGATCAAGTCAGATTGAAGGCTTTGTGCCGTGATTGTGACTGATTGAATGAGGGCAAGAAGTCCAGAAACAATAAGATTGTATGCAAAGGACTTTGTTTTTGTAAAGAATAGAAATGACAAGCTGGTGATACTTGTTTATTTAATAAACAATCTGTTGTTATGTGCACTATATTTAAAGCCTATTATAGGATATCACCAGGTTCATAAACATTGTTTTATACAGTTAAACATATATAATAGACCACCACACATGTAGATTGACTACCATATGTTTCTGTTGACCATGTATGATTTGCCTGGTGAATAAAAGTAGGTTTGACAAACTTGAAGCTGCTCATATCCCCGTCTCGCACTCTGAGACACTGGCCTTCTCTCATGGCCCCCAGTTTCAACGAGTCAGCTTGAGCTATGCTAGATATCTTTGTACCTGGAATCATTTTTGTACTGTAAAATCACTTGGGTTATTCGAACAAAATAGAAACCTATTTTGCTCAAGGGAAAGGATCATACAGCTAAGTTTTACAGGGAGGAGCAGTTCAATTATTGTATTCAATAGTTTCTTGCTAGTTTTATACTGTATATATATATATATATATATATATATATATATATATATATATATATATATATATATATATATATATATAAAATATAATGACATTTTAAAATGTGTCCTTGCACTAGCTTCAAAATCCAGAAAAAAAAAGAAAAATAAGAAATCTAAAATCATAATACATAGATCATTGTTTGTATCAGCAGTAAAACAATGCACCCTGCCTAATTGGCATATTTTGTTTAGCTGTGAATAGTGTTTGAGATAGGTGAACACACTGAACCATGTCTTAGAATCTATTACTGACCTTGACTTGTATTTAAAAATATGGTCTGTGGTTCCTTGTTTTCTCCCATGAATTAGTATTGCTTTTAGGGAAAAAAAAATAATTGTATCAACTCTGATTTGACTTAGCTGAGCAGTTTCTTTTCCTCATTTACTTCCTGTGTTACAGGTCATAGGAACCCTATCTGACCCTGTATATATTCTTGATGCAACATGGAGCATTGGGCTCAGGAGGGGCTCTAATAGCTAAGCACATAAAGTGAACAAGGAAGAGAAAAAAAAATCAAAATATTTTTTGGGAATGTTGTTAGTATGAATATTAAATGTACGATTAACTTTTTTTTTTTTTTTAAGCATGGTGATTTTATATTGCCCTTGTAAATGATTGTGTTACAGCTTCTTTTTTTAGCGATCAATGTCGGCGAATGGAGTGTAAAAGCTAATGAATTGGTAAAGGGTTAACTTGGTGTGAAACCTCCCCACACTTGATATAGTGTCGCTTAAAATCTATAGCAAGCATCTAATCTCATTAGTGTCGGAACATTTACAGGGGAATAGATCACAGTGTATATTTCCATTTGTTGGGAATTGATTTTCATTTAAACAAGCTACTCTTTGGATAAAAAAAAACAGTGTCACTTCACGTTCTCAAGAGGTCAGAGATAAATCTTATCAGCTTACCATACTGTCTGCCTGTGAATTTTACGTTGCTGTATTTATTGAGAGGGTAGCTATTTCAAGGAAGCACAGAGAAACTAGTTCATACTGTAAGATAACTGTAAATCACAGGTGGCTCTTGATAACGTCTTGTTAAGTTCCTTAAACGATATACTCACGTGCCAATGTTTTAAACCTGTCCGAGTAGCAGTTCTTTAGTACTTACTCAAAGCAAGAACTCTATTCCAAAAACCTAAAATGCTTATCAAATTATAAATGCTTCAGCTGTATTAAAGCAGACTCTTTTGAGCAAGACTATTAGTAGTTTAAGCTGTGAGGACACAATCTTCTTTCACCCCTATAACTTGACGTTGACTCAGTATGGCAGTTATAGCTCAAGTATAATAGAAATGAAAAGTATGATCACTGTACCGTTTTTGTTTTACTGGAAATATGTTATACTGACAACACATACTGCTGTAGTTGATAATAAAACAATAAAAAAATGAATGGCCACTGCTTCTAAATAACTACACAGTATACACTGTAAATTATAAAAGCATTTGACAGCATTGACACACTACAAAATATGATAAAGGCTTTGTGTATTTGTCAGAAGTATAAAAAACTACCTGTAAAAAAACAAATTGACAATTTTATTTGGAGTTCCTTTTCTGCCTTTATTTAAATCATTAAAACAGCAACATCCCAAGTATTTTACATACAGTTACAGAGAGAATTAAACAAGACACTCACATACTTGTGCTGATATTTTATTTGCATACCTTGTATTAATATCAGTGTTTAAACAGAGCTGTTTAGATCTGCTGCTTTTTAGATTATGGGTTTTACTCTAGTTGTATAAGTGCCTTTAAAATATTACTCTTAATAGCTACAAATTGAGCAAAAGATGGAAGATTATGGTACAAGGTATGAATCACTTATATTACAGTCATTTAAGGTACAATGACATTTTGTACTTAAGTGTATTATTCAATATGAAAATCCACAGAACATCAGGAGTGGAATTTTTTTTATTTTTTATTAAACCATTAGCCTAAAAGCATTTTTTTTATGTTTTTGTTTGTTTTTACTTGCAAGCATAATCTGAGCAGAATAATAATCCAAGGTCACCTTTCTAGCCCTGTACATTCATATAGTGGCCAGATTTTCACTAGATGTTTCTGCAGTACTGACCACACCAATGTGTATAAGACCATGCACTTGATTTTGGATTTTCTGCTACAAACCTTTTTACTGTAGCTTTCTGGGCATGTAGTACTGTACTTGCAGCCTGAGAAATACTGAACCATGCATCAATGGTTTCAGAGAGAATATACTGTCTCAGCTGCATGTAGCCAATACAGTATATTTCTCTGTCAAATCAAGCAGTGATGTATTAGACGGATAAATCATACCATCTGCATTTCTTGTCATTTATTTTCTTACCAGTTTAAAATCATATTACTTGTGTCCTCTGTCATTCTCTATTGTTGTTTCTGCTTAAACCATTATTTACCAGTTTTACTAATTATTTATTTCAGCAGAAAAGTCCCCTTTTAACCACTATGTCTGCGGCTGAATTTATGAAGCTTCTGTACTTTCTTTCCCCTCTGTAATATTATTGTTTGGAGATCAAATTTAATTCGAACTAGGAAATACATTTTTTTTTTAATAAAATAAAAATTGCTACATCTTTTAAAACTGAGTCGCACCTGTGTAAGTCACACCTGTCTTTTGCAGGCTGCCTAGAGACTCTTATACACCAGTATCATTACACTACATTTCCATTTTCAAAGTTGCACAAACCTGAAAGGACATTTTTATTACTTTAATGAAATTGTATCTTCGAGGAAATTGTTTTACTCGTTGGGATCTTTCCCAGGGATGTTCTATTAAGCCTTGTGGTTTTATTTTGTTGTCAACCAAAGAAAGACGAGTTTGGCTTATTTCTCTTTCAAAGACAAAATTAACAAATCATGGGGTGCTGGTTGAACAGCCAACTTTTATTGGTAAAGACAGTCATACAAACATGATAAACATGATAAAAATAGAACGTTAGTCAACGATAATTTCATTTTTTTTTTATTTTTAAACATACCTTTTTTTAAATTATTATACAAATGGGTAACATTCAATGAATATGTTGTTGTTTTTGGCCCCAAACTTTGATTCTGGTGATGTCTTCCACCACACAATTAATTAACTTCCTGTGCAGCAGTTATTGTGGGCCAAAAGGTAGGAATGTATGGTGCGGTAAATCCTTAGTGTTTTTTATATTCAATATTGTATCCTGCTTACATTCTTTAAAGCACAAAAGCAGAAACGACTATGAGCTATGTTCTCTCACGTAAGCTGTCCCTCTTTATCGGGCAACACTGTAGGAGGAATACGCTATTAAGTTTAAGGCAGTGGTTTTAAGTAATAATCCCCTTTGTCCTTCATATATAAATGTTGTCTAATAACATTTCCACTTGTGGTGTTATTTGAATCGGTTAGTGTTCAAGTGTTTAATGATTTAGTCATGCTCAAATGAAGGGATGCAGAGCATGCTAGGGCAAACGATGGTTAGCACACAAAGGTTAATTGGAATTTGCAGTCAAGTAAGTCATTTTTTTTTTTTTTTTTTTTTTTTTTTAAATCACATGCAGAGTCAGAACATCTGAATTATGTAGTCATTTTCCAGGAAAAGGTAATCCTTGATAGCAAAGTTCAAATGCTGAATTAAATATGGGCAAAATTATTAATATTTTAAAGCTTATTTCAAAATAAAGTATATGGAGCATACTTTATCACAGGACTATTTTTTAACCAATCATAAAATATAAATAACATTAACTACAGTACTGTGCAAAAGTTTTAGGCAGGTGTGAAAAAATGCTGTAAAGTAAGAATGCTTTCAAAAATAGACATGTTAATAGATTATATTTATCAATTAACTAAATGCAAAGTGAGTGAACAGAAGAAAAATCTAAATCAAATCCATATTTGGTGTGACCACCATTTGCCTTCAAAACAGCATCAAGCATCAATTCTTCTAGGTACACTTGCACACAGTTTTTGAAGGAACTCGGCAGGTAGGTTGGCCCAAACATCTTGGAGAACTAACCACAGTTCTTCTGTGGATTTAGGCAGCTTCAGTTGCTTCTCTCTCTTCATGTAATCCCAGACAGACTCGATGATGTTGAGATCAGGGCTCTGTGGGGGCCATACCATCACTTCCAGGACTCCTTGTTCTTCTTTACGCTGAAGATAGTTCTTAATGACTTTCGCTGTATGTTTGGGGTCGTTGTCATGCTGCAGAATAAATTTGGGGCCAATCAGATGCCTCCCTGATGGTATTGCATGATGGATAAGTATCTGCCTGTACTTCTCAGCATTGAGGAGACCATTAATTCTGACCAAATCCCCAACTCCATTTGCAGAAATGCAGCCCCAAACTTACAAGGAACCTCCACCATGCTTCACTGTTGCCCGCAGACACTCATTCGTTATGCGCTCTCCAGCCCTTCGCGAACAAACTGCCTTCTGCTACAGCCAAATATTTCAAATTTTGACTCATCAGTCCAGAGCACCTGCTGCCATTTTTCTGCACCCCAGTTCCTGTGTTTTCATGCATAGTTGAGTCGCTTGGCCTTGTTTCCACGTCGGAGGTATGGCTTTTTGGCGCAAGTCTTCCATGAAGGCCATTTCTGACCAGACATCTCCGGACAGTAGATGGGTGTACCAGGGTCCCACTGTTTTCTGCCAGTTCTGAGCTGATGGCACTGCTGGACATCTTCCGATTGCGAAGGGAAGTAAGCATGATGTGTCTTTCATCTGCTGCAGTAAGTTTCCTTGGCCGACCACTGCGTCTCACGGTCCTCAACGTTGCCCGTTTCTTTGTGCTTCTTCAAAAGAGCTTGGACAGCACATCTGGAAACCCCTGTCTGCCTTGAAATTTCTGCCTGGGAGAGACCTTGCTGATGCAGTATAACTACCTTGTGTCTTGTTGCTATGCTCAGTCTTGCCATGGTGTATGACTTTTGACAGTAAACTGTCTTCAGCAACCTCACCTTGTTAGCTGAGTTTGGCTGTTCCTCACCCAGTTTTATTCCTCCTACACAGCTGTTTCTGTTTCAGTTAATGATTGTGTTTCAACCTACATATTGAATTGATGATCATTAGCACCTGTTTGGTATAATTGTTTAATCATACACCTGACTATATGCCTACAAAATCCCTGACTTTGTGCAAGTGTACCTAGAAGAATTGATGCTGTTTTGAAGGCAAAGGGTTGTCACACCAAATATGGATTTGATTTAGATTTTTCTTCTGTTCACTCACTTTGCATTTAGTTAATTGATAAATATAATCTACTAACATGTCTATTTTTGAAAGCATTCTTACTTTACAGCATTTTTTCACACCTGCCTAAAACTTTTGCACAGTACTGTATATACATGTAAAAATAACTAATTTTAATACAGTTTTTATATACAGTAAAATATGCAGTACGGACACAAATTATGGCAACAACAAATGATATACAGAATGACTTGGGGTGGAGATTTTGTGGGCCATTTTACCTCACTGAGACCCCTTACTAAATATGTTGCTATCACTAAATAGTTCATCTCCAGTCTTACCAGCCTTGGCAGTCACATTTCAAAAAACTTTTTGGGGTAGAATAGAGAACAGATGTCATTAGGCATTGGTAATAAATGGGTCATATTTAGGGTACAAATGCGCAGACATTTTTTATAATTTTTTTTATATTTTTAATGATTATTATTATTTATTTATTTCTTAGCAGACGCCCTTATCCAGGGCGACTTACAATTGTTACAAGATATCACATTTATACAGTTGGGTTTTTACTGGAGCAATCTAGGTAAAGTACCTTGCTCAAGGGTACAGCAGCAGTGTCCCCCATCGGGGATTGAACCCACGACCCTCCAGTCAAGAGTCCAGAGCCCTAACCACTACTCCACACTGCTGCCCAAAAATGGAAGTTCAAGACAGTTGCTTCAAATGACTTTTGTATTTCTTTATTACATTTCAGTTCTGAGTGGTTCATGGATCTGTTGCTCCAATATTGAGTTACTGTTCTTTTAAATATGTCTTTACCTGGCTTTGAGCTGATTCGAGCTTGTCGATAAAACCCAGCAATGTGACCTTAACTCAGCCAGCCCCACCAACTTTTAAATTGATGTAAACTGGCAGAATTTAAAGGTCAAATGATTTGAATGAAATGAGGAACTGTTTTGTCACAGGATTCTCCAAGCAAGCTTAAAGCAACTTCCAATTGATTTTTGATCTGGTGTCAGTGTACGACCTCTACCCCTGAAGCCTAGATCTAAATGGCAAACGTTTTCAACACAATTACATAAAATCGTTAAAGTCTACTGGTTTGTGAACCACCAGCTAACATCTATTAAGTTAAATTCAGCTGTTTTAGTGATTTATTATCCTCGCTATAACTGGTTTAGGGATATGGCAGAGGCACCACTAACTGTATACAGCTTCTGTGTTGCACATCATAAATGTTTAACTGCACCTTGGACCAATAGACATTTCTTAGCAGTTCTAAGAAGTGGTAAAAACAATGTACAATGTTAGGGACGTCCATTGGACTGTGTTTTTTCTATGCAGAAATAACCAAATGATCATCATTACAAAAACCACACCGTTTTAATATTTACACGTTGACAAATTGAGGCTTTTTATAATAGTGCTTTTAAACTATTAAGCACCACAGGAGGGGGTATAATTCCTCTAATGAAGTGAAGCATGTTTTCTAGACTATAGAAATAATTCCTTTGATTTAAATGAAAATTATGAAATCTTTGCAACACTGATTATGAATTTGTAAAGCAAGATGAGATTCTAATCAGATTGAGCACTGTAATTTAGAGAAGACCAAGGTACTCTGCACTTTACTTTAAATTCACTATCTGCAATTAACCAAGATTTGAAATGCAGTGTTGTATGACAGTATTTAAGAGATACGGATACAACAAAAAAGATCATTTCCTTGATGTAAAATTGCACGGCCAAATAGAGATTTGCAATTTAATTATTGAACCAGCGAAGCGAAAAATATACAGTGGTTTCAGGGGCAGATATCCATTTGATTAACAAATTGATTTTTGAATATAGGTTCAAAACTCCTGCTCATTTGTATTCATCAAAAAATCTCTTTATTTTTTTAAAAAACATGGTCGTAAAACAGACAGACAGACAAGCGTGTTTCGACACCTAACGTGTCTTCATCAGGTTCACATTAGTGTGTGTATATATATATATATATATATATATATATATATATATATATATATATATATATATATATATATATATATATATATACAGTACTGTGCAAAAGTTTTAGGCAGGTGTGAAAAATGCTGTAAAGTAAGAATGTTTTCAAAAATAGACATGTTAATAGATTATATTTATCAATTAACTAAATGCAAAGTGAGTGAACAGAAGAAAAATCTAAATCAAATCCATATTTGGTGTGACCACCCTTTGCCTTCAAAACAGCATCAATTCTTCTAGGTACACTTGCACAAAGTCAGGGATTTTGTAGGCATATAGTCAGGTGTATGATTAAACAATTATACCAAACAGGTGCTAATGATCATCAATTCAATATGTAGGTTGAAACACAATTATTAACTGAAACAGAAACAGCTGTGTAGGAAGAATAAAACTGGGTGAGGAACAGCCAAACTCAGCTAACAAGGTGAGGTTGCTGAAGACAGTTTACTGTCAAAAGTCATACACCATGGCAAGACTGAGCACAGCAACAAGACACAAGGTAGTTATACTGCATCAGCAAGGTCTCTCCCAGGTAGAAATTCCAAGGCAGACAGGGGTTTCCAGATGTGCTGTCCAAGCTCTTTTGAAGAAGCACAAAGAAACGGGCAACGTTGAGGACCGTAGACGCAGTGGTCGGCCAAGGAAACTTACTGCAGCAGATGAAAGACACATCATGCTTATTTCCCGTCGCAATCGGAAGATGTCCAGCAGTGCCATCAGCTCAGAACTGGCAGAAAACAGTGGGACCCTGGTACACCCATCTACTGTCTGGAGAAGTCTGGTCAGAAGTGGCCTTCATGGAAGACTTGCGCCAAAAAGCCATACCTCCGGACGTGGAAACAAGGCCAAGCGACTCAACTATGCACGAAAAACACAGGAACTGGGGTGCAGAAAAATGGCAGCAGGTGCTCTGGACTGAGGAGTCAAAATTTGAAATATTTGGCTGTAGCAGAAGGCAGTTTGTTCAGCCGAAGGGCTGGAGAGCGTGCACGAATGAGTGTCTGCAGGCAACAGTGAAGCATGGTGGAGGTTCCTTGCAAGTTTGGGGCTGCATTTCTGCAAATGGAGTTGGGGATTTGGTCAGAATTAATGGTCTCCTCAATGCTGAGAAGTACAGGCAGATACTTATCCATCATGCAATACCATCAGGGAGGGATCTGATTGGCCCAAAATTTATTCTGCAGCATGACAACGACCCCAAACATACAGCTTAAAGTCATTAAGAACTATCTTCAGCGTAAAGAAGAACAAGGAGTCCTGGAAGTGATGGTATGGCCCCACAGAGCCCTGATCTCAACATCATCGAGTCTGTCTGGGATTACATGAAGAGAGAGAAGCAACTGAGGCTGCCTAAATCCACAGAAGAACTGTGGTTAGTTCTCCAAGATGTTTGGGCCAACCTACCTGCCGAGTTCCTTCAAAACTGTGTGCAAGTGTACCTAGAAGAATTGATGCTTGATGCTGTTTTGAAGGCAAAGGGTGGTCACACCAAATATGGATTTGATTTAGATTTTTCTTCTGTTCACTCACTTTGCATTTAGTTAATTGATAAATATAATCTATTAACATGTCTATTTTTGAAAGCATTCTTACTTTACAGCATTTTTCACACCTGCCTAAAACTTTTGCACAGTACTGTATATATATATATATATATATATATATATATATATATATATATATATATATATATATATATATAATGTGTGTGTTTGAAAGGAAGTATAACTGCAGTGTACAAAAAATTTGGTATGTACAATTTTTTATATAATTTATTTCAGCCCGCTTCGGACAAAATACCTTTTTCAGTTGTGTGTGTGTGATATATATATATATATATATATATATATATATATATATATATATATATATATATATATATATATATATATATATATTGGTCTAGAGAAAAGTATTGGCACCCTACACTTATTATACTATAATTTAAGGTAACAGATTTAGGACAAGCAATTTGTAAACTTTAATCACTTTTTATTAAAACAAAATAATACACCATTTCTAGTAATTTAACAAAAAATCTTCATCAAAAAACAAACTTATTTCATTTAAAGTATGAGTTCATGATAAAATAATTGGCACCCCTGCTTTAGTGTTTTGTGTGTCCTCCTTTTGCTTTTATTACAGCTTTCACATGTTTATGATAATTCTTAATCAGTATGTTACATCTTGTTGGTGAATGCTGGACCCATTCTGTCTGCATATTTCCTTCAGCTCAGACAGATTGGATACACAATGCTTGGCTACAGCTTTTTTCAAATCTGTCCAAAGAATTTCTGTTGGATTGAGAGCTGGTGATTGCCAAGGCCATTCCAGAAGTTGAATCTTTGTTTTCTTCAAGAATTCCAGTGTTGACGTAGCCGTATGCTTTGGGTTTTTATCTGCCAATCAGCCTATGAGCAGATGGTATCATTGTACTTTGTAGAACTTTTTGATACATGGCTGCATTCATTCGTTCTTCAATCACATTAATGTCTCCAGTCCCTGAACTGCTAAAACACCCCCATGTCATGATCAAACCACCTCCATGTTTAACTGTAGGTACAAGGTTTTCTTCTTATATGGCTTTCCTTTTTTTTCTCCAAACATACTGTGGTCCAATTTTGGGGAAAAGTTATATTTTAGTCTCATTGGACCAGAGAATTTTGTTGAAGAATGCTTCAGATTCTTGTTCATATTTTTTGGCAAATTTTAGACATTGTTTTATGAATTTTCTTTGAAAGTAGTTTGCAGCGAGGTCTACATGTATACACTCTTCTGTGTTCAGGTGTCTTTCTACAGTTCTTTTGTGCATTATTATGCATGATGCTTCTAAATCTTTCTTGAAATCCTTGGCTGTTAATCTTGAATTGTTCTAAGCTGTTTGGACAATTCTCCTACCTGCTAATGTTTTTTGGACATCCACTTCTTTCAATCGTTTCAGTTTAATTTGTTTTGTGGTACTTGGTTATTGATCTGATTGTGGTATTCCATATTTCATTGATACTGTTCTGTAGCCATTTCCTTTGTTGTAGTTTGCTATGAGTGCTTTTTCTCAAACGTGAATCCAATTCCTTTGTCTTGACCATCATCTCCAAAACATTCTTCTTCAACATAATCACCTCTGTTTCTGGCTACTGTGCAATGGTTTTCAATCAATGATTATATCGCTTAATTAGTTATATTTCATTTTCACAGTCTGGCACAAAGGTGCCAATACTTTTTTTTAAAAAAATTTATATAAAGATTGTTTGTTAAACTACCAGAAATTGTGTATTTTTGTCATGATTTGTGGCTAATGTACACTAAATGCTTGTATTTAACATGGTTCCTTGATATTATATATTGTGATAGCTGTAACAAACTTTTCTCCTTTCCGTATTTCTGTATTAATAATTTAGAGCAAACAGTGGCCTGTATGTGTTTCATTTTATAACAACCTGTTCTGCTGGTGTATACATCATACAATTGTCTTAATATAAATAACTGGACTGTTTTATTCTGTGTTTTAGCATGCATTAGACTCATATTTCTGCTGTGAGATCAACATATTTCTTTTACCACTGGAGACTACTTCCGGGGTTGGTAATTGGATTGCAATCAGGAGGGGGCCTTACTAAATTTTTGTCATTTATGTCTTGGCGTTCATTTGGGTGTCCCTCACAACACGGCTGGATCATTGGAGAGGGAGCACGGGGTGCAGGCAGGCAGGCAAGCAACATTCCTGATTTCTGGCAACTCTGGAAAACGGGACACATGCAGTATAAACTATTCGAACAACCATTGTTTCGCATTAAGAAGTGAGCCTGAAAAGAACCACTTTCACCCACTTAGACCCCTAGCGCCTATCTGCAGTGCCCAGGGTGGCAGTCAATACAAGCTGAAAGCTTGACTGAGAATCAGGAAAAAAAAAAGAGGATTGACTTCTCAGGTGGGATTCATCAAAGCCCAGAAGCCTCTTAGAGCCTTTTCTAAGTGGTGTCTATCACATTAAAGCAACAGGCTGATTCCCTGGTGATTGTAAATGAGGCTCAGCATCACCATTCCTCCCATATCTACAAGTGGCATGAGTCCAATAGGCCCCGGGGAGGGAAATACTAGCAGCCAATAGAAAAGGTAACTAAGCTCCATCCTACTGTAGGAACAACAAAGCTGTTACACTTGCACTCTTGTTTTCAGCACTGATTAAAACCTCTAAATAATAAATTCACCTGAACACGGCAGAGGATGCAAGTCAAATGGTCCCCTCTGTTTTGATCTTGCAGATTTCAGTGATACAATATGCCCATTGCATGCATATAGTTTGTTCTGTTTTTATGTGTATGGTACGCTGTTTACCATCATCCTACAATCTGTACCAACCTATACATTCATTTTTCTATAGTATATATTCTATTTAAGATGAGGGCTGAGATCTAGTTATTAAGGAAGCTCAAGCAAGTGTAATGGACAGTGTTGTGTGATGCATTCAGCCCTGTTAATCATTTTTATCTGTGAATTACCTTGTGAAATGGGACGTTC
Source organism: Acipenser oxyrinchus oxyrinchus (assembly GCA_030684275.1). NCBI lineage: Eukaryota > Metazoa > Chordata > Actinopteri > Acipenseriformes > Acipenseridae > Acipenser > Acipenser oxyrinchus. The sequence continues at coordinate 17,318,778 of CM060255.1, forward strand.
CAAACCTTTATAAAAACACTATACACACACTGCCTAGCCACTTTATTAGGACCTATATCGATTATCTGTTTGGGCCTCCGTTACCCTGATTCCAGCCATGAAGCCACAAGGTGCTGGAAGGTGTCTTGGGAGGTGTCACACAATTCTGCACGGTGGATGGATGCATTATTGACTTTAATCAGGGGACCCAGGATATACCTGGAGAACATGCCCCATTCCAGTCGGGTTAACAGGCCATAATAAAGTGGGCAGATAGTGTAGGTAGTAGGTAGTTATCTCTTGTTAACACACATGCTTATATATATATATATATATATATATATATATATATATATACACAGTACTGTGCAAAAGTTTTAGGCATGTGTGAAAAAATGCTGTAAAGTAAGAATGCTTTCAAAAATAGACATGTTAATAGATTATATTTATCAATTAACTAAATGCAAAGTGAGTGAACAGAAGAAAAATCTAAATCAAATCCATATTTGGTGTGACCACCCTTTGCCTTCAAAACAGCATCAAGCATCAATTCTTCTAGGTACACTTGCACACAGTTTTTGAAGGAACTCGGCAGGTAGGTTGGCCCAAACATCTTGGAGAACTAACCACAGTTCTTCTGTGGATTTAGGCAGCCTCGGTTGCTTCTCTCTCTTCATGTAATCCCAGACAGACTCGATGATGTTGAGATCAGGGCTCTGTGGGGCCATACCATCACTTCCAGGACTCCTTGTTCTTCTTTACGCTGAAGATAATTCTTAATGACTTTCGCTGTATGTTTGGGGTCGTTGTCATGCTGCAGAATAAATTTGGGGCCAATCAGATGCCTCCCTGATGGTATTGCATGATGGATAAGTATCCGCCTGTACTTCTCAGCATTGAGGAGACCATTAATTCTGACCAAATCCCCAACTCCATTTGCAGAAATGCAGCCCCAAACTTGCAAGGAACCTCCACCATGCTTCACTGTTGCCTTGCAGACACTCATTCGTGTACCACTCTCAGCCCTTCGGCGAACAAACTGCCTTCTGCTACAGCCAAATATTTCAAATTTTGACTCATCAGTCCAGAGCACCTGCTGCCATTTTTCTGCACCCCAGTTCCTGTGTTTTCGTGCATAGTTGAGTCGCTTGGCCTTGTTTCCACGTCGGAGGTATGGCTTTTTGGCCACGAGTCTTCCATGAAGGCCACTTCTGACCAGACTTCTCCGACAGTAGATGGGTGTACCAGGGTCCCACTGTTTTCTGCCAATTCTGAGCTGATGGCACTGCTGGACATCTTCTGATTGCGAAGGGAAGTAAGCATGATGTGTCTTTCATCTGCTGCAGTAAGTTTCCTTGGCCGACCACTGCGCTCACGGTCCTCAACGTTGCCCGTTTCTTTGTGCTTCTTCAAAAGAGCTTGGACAGCACATCTGGAAACCCCTGTCTGCCTTGAAATTTTTGCCTGGGAGAGACCTTGCTGATGCAGTATAACTACCTTGTGTCTTGTTGCTGTGCTCAGTCTTGCCATGGTGTATGACTTTTGACAGTAAACTGTCTTAAGCAACCTCACCTTGTTAGCTGAGTTTGGCTGTTCCTCACCCAGTTTTATTCCTCCTACACAGCTGTTTCTGTTTCAGTTAATGATTGTGTTTCAACCTACATATTGAATTGATGATCATAAGCACCTGTTTGGTATAATTGTTTAATCATACACCTGACTATATGCCTACAAAATCCCTGACTTTGTGCAAGTGTACCTAGAAGAATTGATGCTGTTTTGAAGGCAAAGGGTTGTCACACCAAATATGGATTTGATTTATATTTTTCTTCTGTTCACTCACTTTGCATTTAGTTAATTGATAAATATAATCTATTAACATGTCTATTTTTGAAAGCATTCTTACTTTATAGCATTTTTTCACACCTGCCTAAAACTTTTGCACAGTACTGTATATATATATATATATATATATATATATATATATATATAATAAAGACAACCATTTATGTTGCCATATTAGAAACAACCTTTTTATACAGTCTCTCAGGTTTTTTCTTTTTTTTTTTTTTTGTCAATATGAAAAATCCTCACTATATGAACCATATCCGTGAAATAGTTTGCCAGTTGGTTTGCAAAGGTGTGACAGCCATGCTAATTTGCCTTTGCGTTGAATCTTCTCTGGGCTTAATTACAAAACATGAATTGCTTTCATGTTATTAGGCTGTTATAAATAGCTACTTCATTAATCCTGACTTGTTGATTTTGACACTGACTACATGGGAGCTTGGTGACTCTTACCAGAATACAGGGCTTACAATCTAGCATTATAATGACCTTAAAATGACAGGGCCCATTGATATATGTATGCTGATAAAGTGTAGTATTTTTAAAGTTAAAGGAATATTGTAAATTATCTACATTTCTCTAATAGTGGTATTTAATATTATATTATTATGCATTCGGTATGATTGATTACCGTTGATTCTTCTTAGAACATTATTTACGATGCTTGCTAACTATTTCAGCAAATATTGCTTAGTTCAGCTGTGCACATAAGCACATTGATGAACTATTCTGCACTGAAGCCTGGGCAACACTGATACGTTTCCCCACCTCACTTTCCCACAAATAAGCCTTGAGTAGTCTTCTCAGAAGCATTTAGTGCTGGATTAGTTAGTAAGCATGGTAAATATTGAGAAATAACAGAAGAGAATCATACATAATATTAGGAAAATGTAGATTATTTGTTAACAATCTATGTAATGTCACACAGTCCAGTTCAATGTAAACTAAGTGAAATTCATTGATGTCTAATATCTACAGTGTATTCTTGTTTATCCGTCGGTGTGCTGTGCTTTATCAGAAAGGACACCTTGTTGACAGCCCACTTTATTTACGTTTTAAAAGGCAGTTTTAACTTAGAGGAGACAAGCTTCACCCCCATTGAAAACACTTTAGGGTTTGCCCTGTTCCTGTGCAGCCCAAGGAAGCCTCAATATGTTACATTGTGTTATAAAATATATGGTTACAAAATATTAAATATAGCCAGAGGGCACTGCATCTTCTTAATAGAAAACCATGAGCAAACAAACTGATGATGCACGTCATTGCCAATTTAAAATACTCCATGACGTATGTCTCCTGGAACAAATCATTGCATGATTTAAATTAATTTGATGAATTGTACATTGTTTGTTTATGAACATAAGTTTCTGCTGGATTAAAAAAATGGGAAGAAAAATGCATACAGTCATTTAGTCAAATAGAATTTAGCTGCAAAACATCATTTTTTACATTTTCTTTAATGTATTTGTATTGTTGGTACGAGGCAGAGAAGTCTAATATTCTTTGCGTTCAGTTTCACTCAGTTGATTTATGTGGTGTTGATTGTGCAGCGTGCTTGAGGGCTACCATTCAAAAGAAAATTCTCACCGGAATTGTACGGGTTTTTATTTCTTATTGAAAAAAATAAAGTGGTTCAGAAATTTAGTAAGGTTTTTTTTTTAATCTTTATACAAAGTACTCTTCATATGATGGTGGATTGTTGTAAAAATACAGATTTCCTGAGAGTAATTTTCTAGCTCATTGAATTCAATATATATGAGTCATAAAGATGAATGGTATGAAGTCAATTTTGTGTTTTCATAATAGCCCAGTATGTTTTTTTTCTTTTTGTTCTATTTTTACCAGAAGAAATGTAAATCCTACTCAACTTGTAAGAAACAACTTGGATCTTGTTAAAAGCAACTGACTTCCAAATTAAAGAGTAAGTAGCTGGGTTCTGAAAAATATAGCGTTACACGTCCCTACATGTTGCTACAACTGTTTAAATAATGTACCCCTATTTTTTTCTTTTCATTGTTAACATCCGGACAACTTTTTACACTTACAACTTTAAAGTCTGTTTTAAAGCTCTTTTCAACATGTCCGCTCTAGTGCACTGATAGTGTAAGGATTATTGCCCACATTGTCAAACAGGTAACACAGCAATAACAATCCAAAAGCCAGAACATTTGTTATGTTTTTTTGTTTTTTTCAATCGGTCTTCCTGTAGTGATTAGAGGACAGATCTCAAACCCCAGTGTGCTAGAGCGGCCATTTTGAAAAGATCTTCGAAACAGACTTTAAAGTGTAAAAAGTTACTGGTATGTTAGTTGTAGCAACACGTGAGGACGTGCAACGCTATATTTTTCGGAACCCGCTGTTTACTCTTTTTAATATGTTTTATTTATGGATTGTGCTTGCATCTTTCATGTTCATACTGTAGTTGATTAAAAGCTGAACTGAAGTATTTCATTGCTTTCTCAGTGGAGTTCATTCATCTTGACCTGACTTCCTTGAAGTCTGTTCATTGGTTTGTCAAGGAGTTCAACGACAGAGGGCTTCCACTTCACATTCTAGTCAATAATGGTAAGTACCACCACATGATGTGTGTTTTGTACAGTAGATATAGAATATCTTACTAGTGTGAAGGCAACACTGTTAATTGGGTGTAAGGCCACCATGATTCAGCATGATGTCTGCAATGTGTTTCAATTGTTCTGCAGTAAGGTCTGTTCTCCAAGTGATCATCACTATTGAGTCATGGGATAGTGAGCTTAGCGCAACGCAAGTAGAGTAAAAAAAGAAAAACCACTCAGAACTGCAAACAAGATGGCATCCCTCCATCTCTCTCTCTCTCTCTCTCTCTCTCTCTCTCTCTCTCTCTCATATATTTCTACATTAAGTCGAATGAAACCTGCTGAATAATGTTACATTAACATATTGAATTACAAACCACTTGGCAGTTTTCCATATACTTAACGAAAAACTGACAAAAATTGAAAGACATTTTGAAATCTAACATGAAATACTGTACTACTATTGTGGCTTCTGGTAGACTTTTGCAATATCATTTTATAGTTTATTTGATTACATGATGTTCATATAGTTTTATTTTTTATGTCTCCATCCTAAAATTCTAGGTGATGCAAAACTTTTGGCCATAGCTGAACAGTTCCCATCACCATTCCAGACAGTTCAGGCAAATCACACAGTCTGGAGATTTGCATGTAATCGCTTTGCTCACGCAGTAACCAAAACCTCTCCAGTACATATATATATATATAAAATAATTATGTTTTTACTCTGGTAAAATGTTTCTCATGAAACTTCCTGAAATCAAATGACACTACTTTAATCATTTGCAGACCCTTGTAGGTTAAAGCCATCTGTTTTGAAGTGTCAAATTTATGCAAAGTACAACATCCTTAGGCGTTTCTTTGCCTGTAAAGTATTATATGACTCCCATATAATTTGCAGATAGATTGATACATTTTTATTTCTGTTCCATTTTAACTAATATTAGACACCACAGTTGGAGGCAGGAAAGGGATGACTATTTATTCAACATCACAAAAAACTAATAACTGTATGTGCGAAAGGTTAAAAACCTTCCAGATTTTCAAAGCTGTGATTGCATTTTAGTCAAGCTACGGGCATTCTTCTAACAGCTTGTCTGAAGTACAGCAAGTAGAATGTCTTGGACAATCTGGCTTTAGCATACCCTAGCTGACTGTCTTGTGTGGTAGCTCTTCACCCAAGGGACAGACATTTGGCTGTGTTCTTTGTGATTAGAAAATCGAATTGATTTTAATATCTGACAAATAGAAGCCAGACAACATACAGCTGGCCAAAAGTTTTGTATCACCCTATAGCATTTTGCTTCATAGTCGAATGAAACCTGCTGAATAATGTTAACTTATTAACATATTGAATTACAAACCACTTGGTAGTTTTCCCATATATTTAATGAAAAACTGACAAATTCAAATTGAAATGCTGTACTACTATTTTGCCATATCATTTTGTAGTTTATTTGATTACATGATGTTCATATAGTTTTATTTTTTATGTCTCCATCCTAAAATTCTAGGTGATGCAAAACTTTAGGCCATAGCTGAACAGTTACCATCACCATTCCAGACAGTTCAGGCAAATCACACAGTCTGGAGATTTGCATGTAATCGCTTTGCTAACACAGTAACCAAAACCTCTCCAGTACATTTCAGTCGATGACATTTCCACACTTCACTGCTCATTTCCTTAGAAATAGTCATCTCTGGAATTGACTGGGATTGTAGTCCTGACCCAGATTGAATCCTTGATTAAACTCATATCCCAGTATGCACAGCAGCAGCTCTTAAGGCAGGGCTGAGGAAACGTCACGAGTATGTGATGAATCGGTTGAATTTGCAAGTTTTGTGATATATTTTCGTTGAAAGTTTATGGCCCCGGTATGGCAGTCCAGCAGTAAACATGTCAGCACTTTCAAGAGGTTTTTAAATCATTCCTCAGAAGATAATTACTCAGTTGTAAAGGTGAGGGAAAGGCAGCTTTTATTGTTGTGAAATGAACACACTATTTAATGGGCTTGTTGGGTCCATTAATGACCTAATGCCTACCAATGAAAAAACATCTTAAAGGACATCATTATCATCTATTAAGCAGGTAAAAAAAAGCATTTAGATACATTTAGGTAGTTTGAAAAGCTTCCCTGCTGTTTTTTGTTTACCCTTTTATGCATTAAAATTGATGTGCTGCTATATTTGTTTGTTACTTTATGCACGTTGATGCTTTGTCTCTATTAGCTTCAGGGTTTATTTATGGAAAAAGTTTTATGTATTTATTTATTTATTTTTCTTAAGGATGTTCATTGAGTTTCAACCAAAAAATAACAGGGAGCCAGATTTAAGTAGAGAAAATCACACTCGAGGTGTTTAGAATTCACAAAATACATCAAATACATCAAAACCCTTTGATGTATTCAGTACTGTTTGGCCTTGGCTGAATTTTAGAAGAAAAAACAAATAAGGAAAAAATCACATAGAGTCCATTCATTTTCAGATAAAATAGAATGCATATATAGAAATGTACAACATGTGTTAAATTAAGTTTGTGTGACGAGGTGGCAGCCATTGGTCCACCAGGGATTAAGCCACTCCTTTTAGAATATCTTTAGCCAATAAGATTGCTCCCTCAAACCACACAGTAATAAGCATTTATGCTACCACAACTCATTAATCAACCTTCAAGTGTTCATTAATTTATGTTTGAGAACAAAGGGTTTTGTTTCAAAACCAAGAATGAGACACAGTGAAGAGCACAGGATTCAAATATTGAATTTATTTTTTAGGCCATGCCCCTAACTTTTTTGGTACCCTTTGCTTCTTTGTTTATGTTTAGTACTGTACTGTAGTGTGTGTGTGTGTGTGTGTGCATGTTTTTTGAGACAGAAATGTAATCTTTTGATTTGAGGTCATGTCTCCCCCTAGGTATTCAGCAAGTTCAGGGTGTGTATTACATGTAATAACTACATTCAGACAGCTAAATGATTGATTGAGTAATTTAAACCAAAGTGTTTTGTTTTATGTAAACAGTCTACTTGGCTGATATATCAGATAAAATACATGCTTGAACTCCTTTTTTTTTCTTTCCCAGCGGGGGTCATGTTGGTTCCAGAGAGAACAACGCAGGATGGCTTTGAAGAGCACATCGGTTTGAACTACCTGGGGCACTTCCTTCTCACAAAGCTGCTCCTGGACAAGCTAAAGCAGTCTGGGTGCCAAGAGTCCAGCGCCCGCATCGTCACAGTATCCTCAGTCACTCATTACTGTGGAGAACTGGACCTGGAGGACCTGCAGAGCTGGTATGGAAATCCTGAACTGCTCCAATAACGTCTGTCCCTTATGGAAATAAAATATATTTAGAAATATATTAGAACACAATGTGTTATATAAAGAATAATGCATGGTGTAGTGTGTTCTATGAGAATGTAATGCACACCCGAGGGTGTTTGTGCTTGCTAACATTTCTGTGTAGCTTTTTGTGAGATGTGGCTTATCTTCAGTCAGACTGCAAAGCATCTTCGTATGTGGATGGAAGATTTTCTGGGTGGCCGATTTATAGATGTTTACAGTGACTCCCTCATGGAAAATGCAGTTTGGTCCGAAGATTGAATGCAGAGAGCCTGTTGCCGAGGTAGTTTTGATGTTGGAAACACGGGTTTCTCTTTGATTTACCTGATTTACACAGGACATCTGGAGGGTTTTCTTTATCAAGTACACACTAGAGAATTGTGGAGATCTGTTGCTGTTTGACAGCTCGCACTGGGGTAGCACTCTGTTGCTGGTATTAATGAGCGTGTGTTTCCCGTATCACAGGGCTGTGTAACAATACGGGAAATATCAACTGGATGAGCCCATTGAAAGAAATCCTCACCAGTTATTATATAATAATATGTAATACTTTGGGGTATTATTATTATTAGTATTATTATTATTATTATTATTATTATTATTATTTATTTATTTATTTATTTATTTATTTATTTTATATTTCCCCAGTTCTGTTTGTCTTGGCTCTAATTCTATGTAGCTATATCTATCCAAGAGCTGCTTGGTACCACCCTGCCCTGCTGCTTTTATACCATATATATATATATATATATATATATATATATATATATATATATATATATATATATATATATATATATATATATATATATATATATAATATTGGTCGCAGAGAAAAGTATTGGCACCCTACACTTATTATACTATAATTTAAGGTAACAGTAAAGAAATGCATATGCAGACTCAGTAAAGAAATGTTTAAGCCATGCTTCTTGCTGCAAGTTTCTGAAGCTCAGAGCAGCTTAAGTGGCTCTGCTCCATAATACCAAAAATAGGACAATTGAGATATATTCCAGTGTGCAGTGCTGGGGATGTGCCTTTGCTCGTGCAGATGTAATTTACTATCCACGTGAGGACCAGCCAGCTTTCCAGTCAAACTGATTAGAGTGACTTAAACATTATTTTGGGTTATGCTCATAAGTACCATATACTGTACTGTATACAAAAAATAGACATCAATGCATTCTGAATTTTAAATGTTTCTAAATGATGAGGAAACATCATTTGGTACAACGTTTGTATCTTGGCCTTTTCTTGAACGTCATTTATATGGCTGATGAAATGTAATAGATACTAACTTTAGGATTCAATTAAATGATTGTGCTGCCTGCAATCCTTATTGAGCCCAATTACCATAAACTATAGTAACTATGTGCACCTGTGTTCTAGACAAAAATCATCATCACAATCATCATTATGATAGTTGTTGTTGTGGTAGGTGTTGCCCCGGTAACACAGAAAATTAAAAAAGACAAATAAGTCCAGCTGGCTGTGAGTTGGATTCATCCTCAAACCAGACCAGAAACTAGTGCTGGAAACAGGGCGGCTTGTGAGACTAATAACCCTTTAATTTAGTCACATAATCCCCCAGGACCGCTACACTATATTTCATGATAATATGTCTTTCAAAACTGTAATGAAGTCTTGTTATTCATTCAAAACTGTTCACAGTATCTCCCCCATCACCTTGCTTGTAAATGTTAAAGTGTCTGCTTTCCCAGTGAGATTCATATGTAGGCCTGCAAACTCTGATGCACAACAGAAGATTGACTGGGAAAATACAAACCAATCTAGCCTTAGGCACTGTTCTCTCTTTATAACATAATGGTTTTAATTTTTTTTTCTTTTTTTTTTTTTTAATACTGTAATGTTTTAAACATAATCGTAAGTTTGATAAGAAAAGTCTGCGGATTGAAACCTATGGCAATAGTTTCAGTGGAAAGAACTGGGTCGCGTTTTGAAAGGGGTGGGGGAGGTATGAGTTTTAAGGCAAGATCACAAACTTTACAAAATAACGTAATTACTTGAGCTTTTTTGCTAATTCCAGTAGCCTTTTATTAAGAGTTGTGCTTCAAATGACCTGCTAAAATGAGTGACAAGATTCCCCTTCTTGTCTACTTCTTAAATACATCAAAAGCAAAGCATCTGTAATCTACTGCAGTGTCTGTATACTGTATGTTTGTGTGGTAGGGTAGTGTTTCAGCCCAGCAGCAGGAATAGCAGAGGTGGAAGACTGCAGTTCAACGCTTCTCGCACACTATATGAAAAATTAACAGTTAAACACAATAAAGATGCACACAAGCTAAGGCTATCTCGGTGCAGGACAGAGTGCACAGCCTGCAGCTCTCAGTCCTCTCTCTAAACTAAATGAGCCCCAGAACAAAGGAACTTTCTCCTCTTATGTACAGGTGGCCATCTCCAGATTGGCAACCAATTAACCAATTTAGGAATGGCCATATTCCACACTTATTTTTGCAAGGATGGGATTTTAATCCAAATTTAAATTAAAAATAAGCCAAACTTCATTTACATAAATTACACACACAATATGTACAAGTGCTGGCTCTCAGCCATGCCAGAGTATTATCCCATTATATGTGTTTTAATCATTTTTGTACTCATGGATACTTGGCATGATTTAATAAAGTCATCAGCATATTTTACCTTATGAGGCAAGGTGTAATGAGGCCAGTATAAAATGCCCACTAGTAAGTGTTTACCAGTAATTTCATCCCACCTTGTCAGTCTTAGGGGTGAAGACATTTCTGGGCACCCCTCTTTTCACAAATTCCACCTTGGTCAGGCTTGCCCAAAGAGACTTCCCCAAAGGTAAGACATGCTGATGATTTTATTAAACATGGATGTGAGAAGAAACAATAATGACACACTTAATAAATATTAGAAAACGATTGAGTGCGAACAGCCAATCTGCTTCCAGTTCTACCGTGCTTCTATTTTGCATAGATGCCCACTGGAACATTGAAGTGCTTAAATGTGAATTTAAATTTTAAATCAATCTGTGCATAAATATTGGCTTTTTCCCTTAACATTCTAATCTACAACTAATCTGATAACATAAAAAGCTACTTAAACAAAATCATGTCTGTGACAGGACACTGTAATGAAGGCTCAATTCGCAGCTACTGGACAGCAAATCAACAGGAAAGACATGATTGGTCCACCATTCTGTTATCAGCTGGATCCAAACAACACTCTCCCTCAAAACCAGCCAGTCAAACTGCCAACCCTGTTTCAGTTGTTTCTGCACCAGCCAATTCACTCCCTGCCAGCTTGAATGCCGCCCCGCCTCCAACATTTTGAGTCTGTCTCTATACTACATGGACTGTTCAACAGTTGTACAGTTAATTTATCTGGCAATGATAAATTATAATAAGAAAGAATAAGACCCCAATAAATAAATAATAATAATAATAATACCCGTTTTCTCTACATCGTTTTTCTATTCTAATTATGTTAGGGACTATTTTCTTCAGCGGAAGGTTACCTGACGAAATATCAGAAGTTCAAAGTAAATCTAGGTTTTAAAGTTTTGGTTTTTTTTGTTTGTTTTTTTAAAGAGAATATAAAGAAATAAATCATTTTCTAATAGCGACATTGCCCTCTCGATACGTGCTGTACCGTGTGGTGGATGACCTTGACTTTCGTTGGCGTCCTCTCCTATGCCTCGGGACGCATAACTCCAGTCACACTCGTCTATCACACCTCGCTTAAGTAGATAAATAAGCAGATAAAATAGCATTAAATCCAAAGAGCATAAACCATTCCTTTAAGACAGTGAGCTGGCCAGTTTCAGATGAAAACAGTTCACAGAACAGTGACAGATGGTTTATGGGTTTAAACCAAACAGTAAAGTTGAATTGCTGTCAAGTTCATTGATGTTGGCACTTTTAACTCCACTTCTTTCTACATTATCATTATATTGTATTATCATACATCTTGGGGATATATTATTTGTATGTGTGTATTTTTTTGTATTGCAGTTAGCTGTGACAGCACACCACTTTTAATTTGATTTATTCACAATAAGATTTCCATTTTTATATTTGACTATTTTGCACTAGTTGGCAGATGGTATTTACATGAACAAAAAGCCAGCTTCCTCTTCTCCACCCTGGGGCTGGTTTTTCAAAACTTTTATCTGGATCATTTTGATCCGGTTTTTCAGAAAATGTCACTGCTGGATTACATTTATCCAGATAACAAATAATCATGATTACGAATTCTAGTTTTTGAATAGGCTAGTTTTTAATCTTTTTTTTTTTTTTAAGGGGGCCTGATTTATGATATAACCTAATTTAACAAAATAAATAAGATTGTGGTAATAATGATTAATACACAACTTGTAATCTTAGCGCACCTATAACACATGCACTTTTTATTTATGCCTACTTAGCAGAAATTAAATAACTAAATCTAAATTGAACAAAAATAAAACTTTTGAAAAAAGGCTATGTGTTTTTAGACATCTTCGTCGCTCGGGAGTCCTGTATCTCTCAGGCGAGCTTTAAGGAGACGTATGTGAAGGCGTATTCGTACGCTTTTTTTTATTTTTTATTAAAGCTATACCACTAAATACATGTTTTCTGTTTTGCTTGCATGGATACAAAACTTAAAAATAAATAAATATGTAAATATTATATTCTAACACTCTATGTGGACATATAGCGTGTGTTTGCTATGACAATTCTAAACAAACTATCGATGTTCTATGATCATTTAAAAGTCGGATCGCAATAATCCTGGTATTTTGGATCAAAGTAATCCTGATCTCATCTTTAAATTCTGAAAAAACCCAATTGCAACATTTAATCATGATTAAAAGTGCAATCGGATTACCAAAACGAAATCCGGATCACAGTAATCCCGATCGCATTTCGATGTTTTGAAAAACCCAATTGCATAATCCAGATCAAACACGGGAATCCGATTACCAAAATTTTGAAAAAAACGCTCACTGGAGATTAGAGCAATTCATCCTCATCATTCTGTTTAAACTTATGCTATGTGTCTTCAGATTTATTTAAGCTAAATGTTAAGAATGGGTCTCTTTTCAAAGATTCCATAGATTGATGTACTTTTGTTGTAATTATTTAATTAATTATTTAATGTACATAATATATATTTTTATGATACTGAGTTTATATATGACCATTCTTATCAGCTGATTTTTTTTTACATTTGATTACTGGATAATTAACTAATTTGTATTCAGCATGGTAAATCTTATTGAATTAACAGAGTCTCAAACAGAGCTTAATGGATATGAATAAGAGCCTATAAAAAGAGAGTGAGAGTGCTTTATTTTTTACTTGGAGTTTTAATGGGTCCTCTTGGGCAAGTATGTGCTGTATACACGTATTTGGTTTATTGAGTGTTTGGGCTCATTGCTATCAGTGTGGATACATGCCTGTTCAGATGCCGGTGTTTAAGAATCCAGTGGTAACATTTTGAAGAATTTACCACTCAAGTTATACAGGACACTGAGTCTATTCAGCTGATCCAAGAGATCTCAATATGGCCATTGTTAAAATCATTAAAAAAAATAAGGTTGAAAACCAACATCTCTCTTTAGTGAATTTTTGTCACTGATAGTAAGTAAAATCCCTGTTCTGGTCCTGTTTTAAAGTGGCAGTGTTTAGATCCACCTTGATAAATACAAATGACAACTGATTCAGCTAGTGTTTGAGACTGGATTGTTCAATGCAACACAGGGTTAATAAGCCGTTGCCAGAGCCCTGGTCAGTCTGGTGATTTACACATACAGTTCAGATATACATACTGTATGGAGTTTTAACATTTTTATTATTTTAAGCCAAACTAATTACTGAAGTGGGTGTAAGAAATAGTATGAATACAATTGCTAAATGTTCTAGAATAGATATTGAGGTCCCTCAGTGCAGGGTACCAAAGGTTTATCAGGCATATTATTAACTCCAATCAATTTAAGCATTTAATTCATTTGGCAAGCATGTGGATCAGCTGGGTTTTTTTTTGTTGTTTTTTAATAATTTAGAAATAAAATAAATAAATGTGGTGAATCAAGGTTCAGTCCATCAGACAACTTTTTATCAGAAAAAATGGAAGTCAAAGGTCACAGCACCAGAACTGTGACAGTGATATTGTAAAACTGGATGGTTAACGGTTGACGAGATTAGTTTTTGTCAGTTTTGTCAAACAGCTGTCCTTTTCAGTTACAGCAGCATAAGGCAACACCAGAAGGATTTTTCGCCAAATTTCAAATGTTGACATTCTAATTAGAACTACCAAATTAATATTTGCTTTCTCAATTATTGTGATGCAGATTTAAGGGGGGGTTATTAGCATAGTACAGCCTCTGCCAAGAAGATTTAGGAGTACTGAGCCAATTTCTATATTGACTATGCTGTTGTGAAGGACAAGGCGGAGATTGAAGTTAGCTAGGGTGATGGCACTGTGATTTCAAGGCCAGAGAGCCTGGGACTCCACAGACTGTGGTTTCACAATGCTTGTGGACAATTACTTGGATGTAAACAGCTCCCAGAACTGGGTAACGCATAGCACAGCATTCTGGATGCTGAATTCTAATTCATATACTTATTACATAGACTTCAGTTGCAATTCATTTATGAAAAATGGTTGCAACTATTCATGTTGTCTGCACACTGAACTAAACCAATCTCTACCGTAGTTCCACTTTCATCCAGTGGCTAACACCAATAATTCTTAAGATGGATTTTGCATTCTATTTTGTGTTCCACTGTCATTTTAGATTCTGTCGCCTGTTGGAGAGATTCATTTAAAAGCTGTATAACCATTAATGCTGCTGAGCCTGGTGCTTGGGTTGATGAATTGTGCTTAGCCTTCTTTGTTACATTGGTGTCGTGACCCGGCTCTCATTGGCTGCAGTCGATTGCCGAGGTTAAAGGTGGAAGAGTGTTGTGTGGTGCCCTGCCTTTACTGTTGTATATAGATGGAATAAAAGTGGATTATCACACACACGTCTATTTTCCTTGCCTCCGACATTGTTTCATTTAGATTATTATGTGAAATGCAACTTGAGCACCACTCTGTATGCTGCTGCCTGTGCTCAGAATGGCACAGATCGAGATAGAAGATTTGAAACCAGATTATAAAGATTTCTTCCTCGTCTTTTTTTTATCAGTTCTTTTAATTTACAACGTCAATTGCCTGACAAAAATGTAGTTCTTGTTATAGTTATCTTTCAGTCTATGGTATAAAAGGAAATTAAACTACTGCAGTGTCATGTTTCTTTTGTGCGAGGGGCTGTTGATGCTGAGAAGGGAAACACAATTTCACAAAGTAACATGTTTTCAAATTTCAAATTCTGTATTTTGATTTAGTAATGTGTACTGCCTGTGTTCAATGGATTATAGTTTATATAAGCAACAGTCTTTTGAATTGTTTAACATGGTGATTTATCTAGATACACTAAGTTAAATTAGGCCTCTCTGCTCTCTCAGATTCATCTTTGTGGTAATTAGCGTTAATTACATGCTGTAGTATTATGTTGTTAATGACCTTTGTTATTTGATGGTAAATTGCACCTGTTACAGCATCTGAAGCAGAGGAAATGAATACTGCAAAGAGGCTGCATAGGTACCCAGCAACATAAATCAACATTCTCTGAGTTTTCAAAGCTCCTTGGTGTGCTCAACCATGAAGGAAATTCAAATTGTGTTACCCTATAATAAGACAATGATTAGAACAAATAGCATTTACCAGCACTGGCAATGCGGTGAGCAGTAACCTTATTTCAGCAATTAGATAGTGAGTTCTGTCTTTACCTCCTCCCAAATGAGGTTCTGTTTGTAGTAGTAGCTAACACTGTATTGGACCATAATGAATTAAGTAAGAATATACACAAGCATGTACTCTACAGTCAAACTGAGCTTGTGACATCAACATTTTAACTGTTTGAAGCATAACAAAAGATTAAAAAACAAATCCAATTATCAAATTAACAATCAAGTGAATCTCATTATCGAACAGTATTAATTAGGAAGAAATGTTTGAAGTGGCATAAACAATTCAAAGTCTAACAGCACTCAAACAGGGAGTTATTTTTACCAATTCAACCGTCTCCCTTACATAATAATGGTGCCAGGTTTGTTTGTAACATCGGGTTTTTAACTTTGTTAAAACCGTTACCATTGTTTTTTAATGTTTAAACATGTCACTACATGGCCAATGTCCTCAAAAGGTAAGTTTTGTCAGGTTTTTATACTTTGTGGGCACTTTTTTTGACCCAGTAAGCAATATAAAGTAGCCCCTCACACACACACATACACACACATATAAATGTGGCTTAAGTGCTGTATTACTAACCTTGCCTTATTATCTATTTTTCTTCTCACTTACAGTAGCTGTTACTCATCACACCGTGCATATGCCCAAAGCAAGCTTGCCCTTGTGCTGTTTACCTACTACCTGCAGCAGCGCCTGACAGCAGAGGGGAGCCATGTAACGACCAATGCAGTGGACCCAGGAGTGGTGAACACAGACCTCTACCAGAATATCTGCTGGCCGGCTCAACTCCTCAAGGGGCTGATGGCTGGGCTGCTCTTCAGGGTATTGTTGGATTCATTACTTGACATGCGGAAGCCTTATTTAAAATTTTAAGAAACACTTTTGGAATTAGCATGCTCTGCAATGAGAAGGACAAACATGAATCCATTCAGGTATTTCATTTTTGGCTTATGGATGTACATATACAGTACTGTGCAAAAGTTTTAGGCAGGTGTGAAAAAATGCTGTAAAGTAAGAATGCTTTCAAAAATAGACATGTTAATAGATTATATTTATCAATTAACTAAATGCAAAGTGAGTGAACAGAAGAAAAATCTAAATCAAATCCATATTTGGTGTGACCACCCTTGCCTTCAAAACAGCATCAATTCTTCTAGGTACACTTGCACAAAGTCAGGATTTTGTAGGCATATAGTCAGGTGTATGATTAAACAATTATACCAAACAGGTGCTAATGATCATCAATTCAATATGTAGGTTGAAACACAATCATTAACTGAAACAGAAACAGCTGTGTAGGAGGAATAAAACTGGGTGAGGAACAGCCAAACTCAGCTAACAAGGTGAGGTTGCTGAAGACAGTTTACTGTCAAAAGTCATACACCATGGCAAGACTGAGCACAGCAACAAGACTCAAGGTAGTTATACTGCATCAGCAAGGTCTCTCCCAGGCAGAAATTTCAAGGCAGACAGGGGTTTCCAGATGTGCTGTCCAAGCTCTTTTGAAGAAGCACAAAGAAACGGGCAACGTTGAGGACCGTAGACGCAGTGGTCGGCCAAGGAAACTTAATGCAGCAGATGAAAGACACATCATGCTTACTTCCCTTCGCAATCGGAAGATGTCCAGCAGTGCCATCAGCTCAGAACGGGCAGAAAACAGTGGGACCCTGGTACACCCATCTACTGTCCGGAGAAGTCTGGTCAGAAGTGGCCTTCATGGAAGACTTGCAGCCAAAAAGCCATACCTCCACGTGGAAACAAGGCCAAGCTTAATCAACTATGCACGAAAACACAGGAACTGGGGTGCAGAAAAATGGCAGCAGGTGCTCTGGACTGATGAGTCAAAATTTGAAATATTTGGCTGTAGCAGAAGGCAGTTTGTTCCAAGGGCTGGAGAGCGCATACGAATGAGTGTCTGCAGGCAACAGTGAAGCATGGTGGAGGTTCCTTGCAAGTTTGGGGCTGCATTTCTGCAAATGGAGTTGGGGATTTGGTCAGAATTAATGGTCTCCTCAATGCTGAGAAGTACAGGCAGATACTTATCCATCATGCAATACCATCAGGGAGTCATCTGATTGGCCCCAAATTTATTCTGCAGCATGACAACGACCCCAAACATACAGCGAAAGTCATTAAGAACTATCTTCAGCGTAAAGAAGAACAAGGAGTCCTGGAAGTGATGGTATGGCCCCACAGAGCCCTGATCTCAACATCATCGAAGTCTGTCTGGGATTACATGAAGAGAGAGAAGCAACTGAGGCTGCCTAAATCCACAGAAGAACTGTGGTTAGTTCTCCAAGATGTTTGGGCCAACCTACCTGCCGAGTTCCTTCAAAAACTGTGTGCAAGTGTACCTAGAAGAATTGATGCTTGATGCTGTTTGAAGGCAAAGGGTTGTCACACCAAATATGGATTTGATTTAGATTTTTCTTCTGTTCACTCACTTTGCATTTAGTTAATTGATAAATATAATCTATTAACATGTCTATTTTTGAAAGCATTCTTACTTTACAGCATTTTTTCACCCCTGCCTAAAACTTTTGCACAATACTGTACATGTCAAGAATAACTTTGTTTTTTAAGCACCAGCAGATTCTCCTGTTCCCAATTGGCATATTCACATCAGTCCTATCAATCCTAGCTTATACTTTCTCCAGTGTTGGCTGCTTTCCCTAATTTAAGCCACTGAATTAAGCCTCTTTCAGTATGCAAGCAAAAGAACACCCTTGCATACATGCTCTCATGGCCAGCATCTGTATAGCATATTATTTTCAAATGTTATAATGTAACAGGTATCTGTAATGCTGTAGAAAAACAAAAGTTTATTTCCAAAGTAACTATTAAGCCTGACTTTTAGGTGCGTAATACTAAGTTTTGATTCACTAAACATAATAAATAGTAAAACTACTTTGGGAAAATGAAGTGACCTCTTTGAATGACATCACACCATTTTAGTGGCTAAAAGATCAAAGAAACAAGCACTAGCAAAGGCAAGAATTGCAACGGCTCTATTAGCATATAAAATAAATTACTTTCCACACTTAAAAAAGGTATCAGTTTTCAAAAGCGGTGTTTGAGTACTTTTGCGTTTTAGTTTCTTGGGAAGCAACTTCAAACGAAAAACACTTCAAACAGTGAGCCAGCTTTGATCACATTCATGAAGAGTAAAGTTATGTCCCTCTGCATTTTAGAACTAGACTTTTTATTCTTGAAAGCTATTGAAAGCCATATATACTGGGAAGCACTGATCTGATTTTGATGACACTATTTCTGGGGATTTCTTATGAGAGGCTACACATGCTGTGAATGTGGCTGCAAGGTGACCTCTTTTTGTTTTGGTATTGACATCTGTAATGAGTCATTAATCTCTGTTTTTTTTTTGTTTGTTTGTTGAATGAATATGCATTTATCTAGCATTCATTCAAACCCAGCAAAATAATTACTGGGCACATTTGCACTGTTCCAAATGATGCTACGTTGCATCTGTTTGATTTGGGTTTAATCTATCTTGCATTCATTCAAATCCAATGGAAGAATGACCTGGCGAATCACATTTAATATATCATTTGATTAGTCGTGTTCCCTTCTGTTAACACCAATTACCTTTTGAAATGATAGCTCTGGGGATATCATTCTTTTTGGTGCCTGCCTATACATGCAACTGCAAGTACACATTTGTACATATCGCAGATGCAAGTCGTGGTGATCTTCTTTATCACAATACTAATGGCTTTAATTCTGTGTAGACATCAGTAGTGGCAGATATACATTACTTCATTGTTTTATACTATTTATTACTTTGCCTTTTTAATAGAGGTTGATGATAGTACAATACATCCCAATTCGTTGTTTTGGATGGATCGTTCCGTCTGATATCATCACTCAGACAGCAGCTGCTAGGAAAGGGAGATTCCTTCTTGAATCGCAGCCTGCTGATATTGTGCTGTCTTCAGGAATCCACTGCTGTGGTTATATTTAAGAGGGTTGTTTACAAGTGGCAGCTTGGTGAACATCTAAGGTGCCTGTTTTTCCTGTGCATGCTCTAGCCCCAGAGCACCCACTGACTCCACCTGTATGGTTTATTTAGATAATATCACCATAAATATTTTTTATTTTGGCCATAGCATGCTGCATTTATCCATCTCTTCAGCAAAATAAATGCTTAACATCTTGATATACTGTAGCCTTCAGCATATTCGAGCTGTTACTGCAGTCTTACAGTACAGTATAAAAATGAATTTAACTCAATGTAAGCTTTGTGCTTCTATTATTCACGAGTTTCATCGCATGACACACGCTGGTGAAACACTATTTCAGTAGTAATCTGTGACAAACCAGTTTCTAGTCAGATAAGGCCTCTAGTGTGCAGAATATGCAGGGCAGGTTAACTAAACTGCATATCACATTGATTTCAGTTTTATGGTAGAGAGTACCGTGCCATATTTCACCATTTTTGTAGCTGGTTTCGGCTACCACTGTATACAGTATACTGTAATGGTCATTCTCTGCAGTACAGGTACAAAAGAATCTGTCCAATGTATAGTAACATACACACATGGTCTAAAAATGTTCTCTGGCAAATGCACTTACCTTTTAATCAAGTTAAGAGAAGTAATATAAATGATACCAAACCGTATTAGAAAATATGTTTTGCAGTTTTAAATTGTGAAAAAGGCTGTTTATCAAAAAGATCTGTTTTATGGTGAGATGCATCCATAACTAGAAGGAATATTAAAAGTCAAAAAATTCTGAATATTAATATAAAAGATTAAAAGTAAAATTTAAAATTCTTAAATTTTATTCTTAACGTTTAATCAGTCGTCAGTGTGTGTTTGTCTTCGTACGATTCATGGTATATTTTAAGTGTGTGTTACTTTAGAGAGACTAATACAATTTAGTTATTAGTGTTGAGAAATAAATCCATTTCTACATTCAGTTCTGACATCTGTCTGCAATTCGTCATTGTCAAGACGATTTTACAAATGTGAACCTCTGCAATTATCTTTCCGTTTATACACTTGTGAATCAGTAAGAACAGCTCTGATAGTGCAGTGACTGACAGGAAATCCGCTCACACTCTCCAGTCCAAGTGAGAAATGTCCTTGAGGGAACCTGTCTGTAATAACATCTCAGCGATGGCACTGTCTGCAGTCCTTCTAATGACACCCTTTCCATGGACACCTGCAACCCTCTTTTTATATTAAAGCAGCAATGACGTGGCTATTAACTAAATAAGAAGAATAACCTTTCTTTTCTAGCTTAAATAATCACTGAGGATTAGTGCAGTCAGTATCTGCTGTGTTATCAAAAATCGTTCCATTATATTTAACTGTTAACCTACTTGGTAATATATCAGTTCCTATAGCTATATAAATGCCTTTCCCCACCACAAATAAAGCCTTAAATCAGCTCTTTCCACTACTTTTTTTTCAGTGGTGGTGCGTTTTGTTTTCCCAAGTTCTGCTTCTGTCCACAGACTGATATTCAAAGCTTGTCTGTCATTTTTCAGTCAAGTCTTATTGTATCATAATGACAACAGAGTAATCTGGAGGCAAACTGGGGATGAAAATCTTAGGCCTGGTGTTGAGCTCACATTTTGGACATGAAGCCATCGTTTAGCTTGTATGACATCAAGCTAAACTGTCTGCTCAAAAAAACGTTGTTTATTTACTTTATATTCTGGATTTGGGGGGGGGGGGTGTATAGAAATTAGTGATTCACCAATTTAAGAAGTAAATCAGAATTGCCTTTGAGGTCAGGCACGGGAAATTGAATTAATCAGTTTTGATTATTTTTATGATTTGTAACCCTCAGGTCATTAAACTCCAGTGTGCAATTGTGGCAGTACTAATATTAACCTGAGGTTATGGTTAATGATTTCTCTTTGTAAGCAGTCTGAATCTGACAGTGTGGGCGCAATCTATAATTATAAAAGTAGCAGTCTCTTAGATTTTCTGCCTTTAAAAAATAAATAAATAAATGAATACAATTTTTGTATAGCTATTTTATTTCTGAGTAATATGCTTTGACTTTCAATCAACCAATTTATTTTACCAGTTCAGATGTCATTTTAATACTTCAGAACAGATGGAACCAGTGAAACCTAAAGGTTTCCAGTTAACATCAGCATCGAATTAGCTGAAAGCTGTTTAGAAACAGTTATAATAAAATACGAGAGGAACAACATTCTGAGAAACTCATAACTACAAGAATTTTTAGCTATTTACTCTTTAATGTTCATCCATGTTGCAGAACCTACGTTTGTTTTCAGTCCCCAGCTGTTTAGACTGTTTGCGTCATATAAACTGCTTTGTCAGCGTCTATATTCATCATTACATGTCAGAGAATTATTTAGCAGTTTTAGTGAGAGGCAAATGATGATAATTTGATCTTCATTTCATCCTTTAAATTCAGAAAGTAAAGCTGTGTTTTTTCACCAGAAACTACAATTTCTAAAATCAAGGAATGCATAAACTGATTTAAGCTAAGAATGTTCATTGTAGTCCTGGATGTCCAGTTATGTAGACGGTTTCTTTTCAGATTCCTAATGATCAGGTTCAACCTCATGGCTGTCATCTCAAACCTCACACTGCCCTAAATAAAACACAGAAAGCAAATAAAGTATTCAGCAAACAGCCTATAGCTATTAATGTTCTGTTTATTTTCTTGTTGTGTTTGTTTCCTTGGTCTCCTTTTCTTGACAGACCCCAGAGGAGGGAGCCTCAATTTCAATATATGCAGCAGCTGCACCAGAGCTGGAGGGAGTCGGAGGCTGTTATCTCTACAATGGTCAAAGGACAAAGTCTGCAGATGCCTCGTACGATGAGGAACTTCAAAGCCGACTCTGGACTCTGAGCTGCAGCCTTGTTGGGATTCCGGAGCAGCACCGCAAGGTTTACTGAGTAGTCCAGTTCAATCATTCCAAATGGAAGTTGACATAAAAAGTGCTTTTACTTGGCGTTCCTCCTGCTGTTGATTGTCCATGAGGGGCTGCCCTTTCTGCTTTTGTGCATAGACAAGACAATCTTATATTACTGTTGTCAGAGCCAATAAACAAAAAAAACATATCAGAACATACTGGCTGGTGTTGGGGAAAACAAAAAATACATGTTAATCCATCCAAAGCCACTGCTAGGATAAACACTGATCGAACCTTGCCATCATGTGCAATATTATAATATGAATTCTGCCTACAACCTGCCTCTATTGTAGCGCAGATTTACATGGAATAAATTACCAAGTGATAGCAGGGTCCTCAGAAACAACTAGGAGCTCCTGGATCTCATATATAGCTGCATCTGTCATGGTTGCATCTTACAAAATATTTTCATATGAAGTAAATCTCTCTATAGGTACAGTGTTATTCTTCCTCTTTGATTTCTGAGTTTCAAACAACATCAATACAATGTATAATCCTCCATCTTCTACAGTTTTGTATAGATTAGTTATCAGTTGCTGGGGGAACCGCATGAAACGTACCGGATAGAGGCGGTTGCAGAGGCAATCAGGGTTGTTTTTGGAAGTAAAGTAATTGAAAGTTGCCGTAGGCCTGCTACCAGCCGGTGTTCTTTCTCTCTGCTGCACTGTGAACAGACGTAGCTACAAGCTTCCCCACAGCAAGTGCCTGTCAGTTCTGTGGCCTGGGAAGGGTTAGTAGGACACTTAACTGTGCAGACAATAGACTCTCTTCTTAATATCCTGCCATATTAGAAATGATTCACTCAGCGAGATGCTGTTTCTATAGAGGTGATATTGGGATTTCAAGCCATTTCTTTAGCATGCTCATAGACTCCTAGCATCTGTTTTTCATTCATCGTTTTTATATGTGTTATGAAATGAAAGGATCCGGGTCACACGCTGTTGTTACCTATGCATTGTATACTGCAGTTTCATGAATACACTACAGTATATGATTTTGATATTCATGCATATCATTTTCAAGATCACCTCAAATTATAAAGAAATCAAGCATTGCAGCAAATCCAGGGCTTGATAAGGATGACATTTTTTTGTAGAAGGGTTATAATAAGAGTATACTTTTCTAATCAAGGACACTTTTAAATATGCTCTAGAACTGCATCATGGTTCTATTGGCATTTCATTTTAGCACCCGCTTCATGTATTAATACCTTTAAACAGGTACGTTCATTTATATTGAGAATTGTAGTGTCTATGAATGGTAGTAGCTGTATCAAGATGCCACTCTGTTTTCTAATGTACTGCACTGTAATGATATTTGCTTTGCAAATCTAGCTGTTAAAAAAGAAAGGGAATAGCTATGGGAGCTATAGGCCAGGAGCCAGTAACGTGGTAAAAAGTAAAATGTCAGACAACATGTTTTAAATATTTTGACAAGCACTGTGATATTCTCCTATGTACTGCTGTAAATCTTCATTAATAATGCATGCAGATCTGGGGCATGGCTTTCATAACAATAGCTCAAAGCCCTGGCCAAAACAGACAGCTTTCATCAAATTAAAAAAAACAATGATGCACCATTCAACTTTAAATTGGTGACTTTATTTAATCTTTTGATATATTTTTTCCAGAATAATAATTTGTTTCTCTGAAACCTGTTTTTTCTGTAAAAGGTAAAGTTAGAACATTACAACTTATGATTCAACAGTGTAAAATATACTGCTTCGTAGACAGACCTGGAGAGAATCTCTTTGTCCGTTTTCATTATAATACCATGTGAAACGTCACCTATGTGAAAAGCAAAATATAGGCTTGGTAGTTGTTTGTTTGTTTTCTTATAAACCCTGTTTGTCCATCATGAAGTCCTTATGTTGATGTAGCACATGGGAACTGCTGTCAAAATGTATGCTGCAGTCACGTACAGTTTGAGAGTATGAACAATAATAGATTGTGAACATGCACACAGGTGTTAAAAGTCATAACCAGAGAGACAATACTGAGGGGCTTGTTTTAAAATATGTCTCCCCATCTGCTGGTAAATGTCTGTAAAACATTCATAGCCAGTTGCTCTACACAGCTCTGACCCACAGAAGCCTATACAACACTCAGTTTTATTTCCTTTTAAACCAAACAATATACATATTTATTCTGCCTGTTCCATGATAAACTGTGAACCACCAGAAACATTTTCTCCAAGAAAGAGTTATTTTCTTCCATCTCTATTTTCAATAAAATACATTTTTGGATTTGTATTTTTACAGAGAAACATACTCGGTAGTTTTTAATGTCTCCTATTAAATGCAGTCTAAAAACACCAGTACTGAAAAAAACCTACAGTGGTTCACGTGTACTAAAAGTACATCTGTTTATATAAATATGAAGGAAATAGTAAGCACAAGGTTTCTTGCATTGTAAGCGTCTACTCTTTGTAAAATATCTGGGCAGCATGACCATGTTATCTTTCCTGAAATGTTATACCACTTTGTTTGCTGTGTGTGTGTTTTTTTTTTAACTGAACTGCATTTGCCTTCATACACAGGATTGGTTTCATTTAATGGAGATCCTACAGAGCACAGGTGTGTCCTTTTTATGTAGAGAACGTTGTGTCCTTTTTATGTATCGAATGGGAAATAATGGTGGTCTTTAATTGACACTGTAATTTTAATTGGCATATATTATTTATCTCAAGTAGTCATATAACACACAATATTAGTAGCTGTCAGACTTCATCAGCTCTACTGTGAAATATTTAGCTGTGAAACATTTTGGTTGGGCTGGACAAAGGTAAGACCCTAACATGTAAGTAACCACACACAGAGCGTTACCTTTACAGAAGGAACAGGTGTCCGTTAGTACCCCAGGCTGCAATGCCCTTGCTGGAAATTATGAAGCAGACGCTGGGGCCTGACACAAAGGACACATGGGGAAACACTTTGCCGGAGGCCCACATCAGTTTTGCACAGAATAAATCAGATCTGCTTTCACTTCTAGCATCCTTTCCAGCACATATTTAATGTCACTTTGCCAGTCTGAGTTGTGTATCCCTAATTAAAACAGAATAATGTTTTACCTAAATGCAGACCACCATGTACATACTGCCTATCTCGGACACTCAAGGACATTGCTGTATTTTTGGGCTGAGATCCAAGATGCTTTGCAAAATGTACTAAATGTTCTGTCTCCTCCAAAATACCGTGCCTTTGGATTGGGTACATTCATTGTTAGCAAAATTACACTTTTGTAGTCCGTGCTTCTGTCACACTTCCAATTATTCAAGTGATGAAACTAGTTAAGGACATCCTTCAGCACAAGTTATTGAGCTTGTCAGCATCTCAAATAAATACTGTATGTAGGCCCCATGTCCGTCAGTCTGTATGTACATACATTCATCCTTAAAGAACATGTTTATTAATGCTGGTTTGTTTGCACAGCATGTTCCATTTAAACGCTGCTCCTGCAAACGCTACAGGTGTTGCCTCTTAATTGTGCAAATTGTTTTCCCCTTTGATCACAATTCTGATTTCCACATTAATTTATAAAGTATTTACAGTGTGTTAACCTGAATTAAACATTCATTTAAAATATAACTTATTAATGAGTCGGCGTGTCTTAGAGAAATTGTCCTGAAAACAGGTTTGAAGTTTATTTTTTACCTTTATCAAATATTATTTTTTAATCAATATTCTCAGTTGTATCTGAATGTTTTTCTATAGAAAACAAGTTATTCTTGCACTTTAATTAACTAATAGATTATATCAAATGATTTCAAGTGAGGACCAAAGTGAGGTACTGTGTGTATTAACCTTTTCAGATGAGTATGTAATAAGCATACTCAAAGTGGTGTGTACTATTATTGTGATGAGAAAAATGATCATGAAAAGTCGGTGTTGGTTCATTGCTGTTCTGTTGCCACTTAAACGTTCTTCTCGAGAGGTAGAATTGTGTTTTACTTCTAGCGTCCTTTCACTTATTGTGATTGTCAGTATTTTATTTTTAATGAAAAATCAAAGACATGGTTCAGGTAAATTCTGACCCATATTATTTTCTGACTGTATTCATCTTTTACTTCCAGACATTCCTTAAATAAAACTTCATATCAACCACTTTTATCAATACTTTGACATTTATGGGAACCTGAAGTTGGCAAAGAATATTCTCTCACCTTTTATATGGTCTGTAAACTGCAGTTGTTTTAATTCACAATTCGAAGCCTGGCAGAATGTTGGTAACTGAAATAAGTAGATGCATTAGTTACTGCACACAGGTATGTACAGATTGCACTGTGTAAGATATTGCTTCTGCAGATTCCCTTTAGGACAAAAAAGGATTAACCTATAAGCAGTGTGTGCAACACCTGTGCCACATTTGGTTTTCACAATTCATATTTATTCAAAAATAATGGTCAATGGAAGTTAAATGTAGACCTGTAAGGGGACGGGAAATCAAGTAAGCAGGAAAATAACACTTTTAAAAGTACCAGGAAGTAAAAGGTTAAAGTCCTGGGAATTATAGGGTCATCGTCAACCCCAGAAGAGCCTGCAACAATGTGTGCCATGTGTGCTATTTCAATGTCTGTATATCTATGTATTTATATATTATGTATGTTCTATAGATACACCGTCTGGCTACTTTATTAGAACCTATATACCCGATTGGATTTGGATTAGCTTAAGTTTACTTCAGCATCTATGAGGATCAAGTCCACCCAAAAATGTTGCAGCTGTACCCTAATGGCGATGGCTTCAAGATGGTAATCCACCCATCAAATTGTGCCAGTACTGACTAATGGTTTGGGGCATTATAGAGACTTCAGGCATCTTCCATGGCCACCGCAATCCCTGGATCTCAATCCATTTGAGCATGTTTTGGGTGGCCTTGAATGACACATTCATTATCAAGATCATCTGCCTACCTCTCTGCACCTATTGCATGAAACATAACTGAATGGATTCGAGACACCTTCCAGCACTGTGATCAGGACATACGGTGGCCCAGCACTGTATTAGGTAAAGGTCCTAATAATGTGGACAGTCGGTGTAAATATACAGTATATATGTATATATTTGTATATCACAAATTTTGACAGCAAATCGCAACACTGATCCAGGTATTTACTGTATCATCTTGTGTGGATGTCTACGTGTGTAACAATAACTGTCGTCTGTAGTGAATTTGTATATAACAATTAGCCGCATCTTTAACGAAGAAGTCATGCAAGGTTCCATTTCCGAGATGCTGGCAGAGTGCTTTCTAATACGTTGTACCTACAAGCTTTTGTCAACATAGTGGAGTTGTCACAGTGATTCTATCTTTGTTAAACCAAAATTAAGTCTTTTACCCATGATTTTTAAAATGTTTACCACACCAAAATGTTGTAACTTATCAACTTATGATTGTTGTATTTGTGTAAGATTTTGAGGCGTAATATATATGTGCAGTCAGACACTCAAAGTTAAGTATATTAATAAACCTTTTTTTTTTTTTTTTGTAAAACAGGTGTGTGTGTGTGTGTGTGTTTTTTTTTTATATATACCATGGTTACTTATTGCCTTTGAAAAACTTTAGTGTCCTTTTCACCCTGTTCCCAATGAGTTGTGTACGTTTTATAACGATTCTCCATGCAGCAGGATTCATTACACTGGAGTAGAGTCCTGCAGCATTATTTCACTATCTTTACATTCTACAGCTTGTCTCATGTGTTTGTACCCTTAAGGATAGTAGCTCTTGTCTTGGATTTACATTGAGTTCCTCATCACTCTTAAAGGAGCTTTAACCAAAGATTTTAAATGCATTTTTTTTACCTCTTATTCGCATGAGCAATCACTGCCCATCCCTCCCCCCATTTGTTAAACCTGGAATATGCAGATATTTCAAAGTCAATGCTATTGATAAGTTGCTGCAGCTTTCAATACCTAATCACTCAATGTGTTGAAGTTGAAAATTACTCCAATAATCTAGCAGCAAATAATACATGCAGTTCTGTATCTATATAGCTGTACTTTAAATATTTGTGGTGAAATAAAGTAATCAGGGAAAGGAGGGCCTGTAATAATGTTAATAAAGAGTTTTGTAGCACAAGTCCTGCAATGTCTGTTATCTTTCCAGATGTATTTGCTCTGTTAGCACAAAGCAGAGGAAAGGTAGGCTATACTCTGTTGCTGGCAGGGGTGTTGTGGGACTTGAGCAGACCACAGGGCT
Organism: Acipenser oxyrinchus oxyrinchus; assembly: GCA_030684275.1. Classification (NCBI taxonomy): domain Eukaryota; kingdom Metazoa; phylum Chordata; class Actinopteri; order Acipenseriformes; family Acipenseridae; genus Acipenser; species Acipenser oxyrinchus. The sequence continues at coordinate 17,347,379 of CM060255.1, forward strand.
GTTCTGGTACCTTTGCTTGTTGGGGAGCACTGCTTTGCAACTTATTTATTGCCTGAAGTCAACATTTTATTTTTGGCATTTGTAATACAGACACTTTTCCTTGTTTTCAAAAACAACCAAAACCGACAACTTTATCAGAACGAGCAGGAAAAACACCAAAAGAACATCTTACAAAATGAAAATGTCACTTTATTGTATCTTTGCATTGCTATCTTTTTGTCCATGTATTTCAATTTGTTTTAGTTTGTAATACATATGACTGACATGCTTTGGGCTTGATGGCACAGCCAACTCCCAAATATCTTAAATGGGCCATTGGCTTTACAGCAGAAATGGAGGTTGCCCGTTGACCTTCAGTTCTCTTAAACCATTAAGTGGGTTGTAGCTGTGAGGCGAAATTGGGGAGAGTCAAATAATTGGAGACTGTTAAAGGGCATTTAACTTCAAGAGAAAGCATCAAATTACATTGATTATTTTTTAAATTTATTTTTACTGTTCCTTTATCTTTCTATGATGTTTGCAATCATGCTGAATGGTTCTTATAAAAATGACTCAAATATTGTGTTTTTTATATATCAGTCTGTGTTAAGGTGCTTTCAGTTGAGTGCAGGAGTCAGTTCTAGTTGCCTGTTATAGATATATGTAACCAGATGAGCAAATGCATCTTCATAAAAATAAGAGCCAACCCCACCAAGTGAACTGCTTCCTTATGTTGTTCTGATGGTGCTGGTGCTTACTAATATAAAGACACTTCAGTGGATCTAGCTTACATTACAGCTGTCTATAGCAGGCAATTAGAAGTGAAGAGCAGCTCCTGAACTCCGTCAAAGCAAAGCAGACTTACATTTGAGAAATTTCAAAAAGAACCATTCCGAATGATTGCACACATCATAACAACGTCAAGTAATAGTAAAGAAAGAAAAGGTTGTTCAAGCTATTTACTCCTAATCTAAAACAGCAAAAAAAGACAAATACATCTCAATATATGTGATAAAAGCACCAATTAGCTCATTGTGCAGAAACATTCCAAAGAGTATAATTATGAAATATTTTTGATGACTCTTTATATAAACTGGAAAAGACAAACTGTACAAACAACAGTTAGATTCCAGGCAATTTGCTTCTACCTGAGGGTGGGCGTGTTATAAAGTTTTGCTAATTCACTGTGGCAATGTGTCATTGAAGATTACCAAAGCTGGAAATCCCAGGCCAATTGAGTAATAGGATTGTAGAATCTGTTACTATACCATTGCCTCATAAGCCCATATTTTTGCATGTTTTGGAGGAAATTATGGTAGCTTGATTTTCAGTACTGACATACATTGCTCCCAGCTGTCCTTTACCAAAAGGCTTTTTTTTTTTTTTTTTTGCACATGAATAATTTTTGAATGCCGAATAAAGTGTGACTTAGGACTATAACTATCATTTTATATGAAGTCAATGGATTTAGATGGCCAATCAGGTTAGGTTAGAATGTACTGTAGGTACATGACATGGCAGTAAAGTAGCAAGCTTTGGGCTAATTTTTTCTTCATTGCTCATATGAATTTAAATATAATACCATAACCCCTGCTAAATAATACAGAGAAACGTGTACTGGAGAAGGATATAGAGCTGCAAATTTCTACATGCTACAAATTGTGCTGTGACAAACCAGCAACCAGTTGTGCGGTATATAAAAACCACTTGAGAACCTGCTGCAAGGTTAATATAATGTTCAAATGGGAAACAACAAGAACATGAAAATGCAAAGACATTATATAATCATAGGCGGCGCGTGAGTCTTTCATTTGGGGAGGCTATCTTGTACTTTTGCCCTGTATTTACTAAACTGAATGACGTACAGTAAGATTAACCCCCCCACCCGTTGAAGCAGCTGCCTTTCAAGAGTGATGTCTGTGTTATGTAAATCCGTTTTAATCAAATCCATCTCTGTGTATACAAGTTTCGAATTGATTGAAAGGGCACTTCCAAGCAGTCCATCGATGCCCCCTGGATCACATTTTATCACTGCATCCACGCTTTTAGCTATATCCATTAACTGGGATGAAAACCTTGAACTTTGCGACCTTGTTGCCACATTTCAGGCTTCAAACATAAAGATATGAAACTGTAATTTTTGTGAAGAATCAACAACAAGTGGGACACAATCATGAAGTGGAGCGAAATTTATTGGATATTTCAAACTTTTTAACAAATAAAAACTGAAAAATTGGACGTGCAAAATTATTCAGCCCCTTTACTTTCAGTGCAGCAAACTCTCTCCAGAAGTTCAGTGAGGATCTCTGAATGATCCAATGTTGACCTAAATGACTAATGATGATAAATAGAATCCACCTGTGTGTAATCAAGTCTCCGTTATAAATGCACCTGCACTGTGATAGTCTCAGAGGTCCGTTTAAAGCGCAGAGAGCATCATGAAGAACAAGGAACACACCAGGCAGGTCGAGATACTGTTGTGGAGAAGTTTAAAGCGGTTTGGATACAAAAGATTTCCCAAGCTTTAAACATCCCAAGGAGCACTGTGCAAGCGATAATATTGAAATGGAAGGAGTATCAGACCACTGCAAATCTACCAAGACCTGGCCGTCCCTCTAAACTTTCAGCTCATACAAGGAGAAGACTGATCAGAGATGCAGCCAAGAGGCCCATGATCACTCTGGATGAACTGCAGAGATCTACAGCTGAGGTGGGAGACTCTGTCCATAGGACAACAATCAGTCGTATACTGCACAAATCTGGCCTTTATGGAAGAGTGGCAAGAAGAAAGCCATTTCTTAAAGATATCCATAAAAAGTGTCGTTTACAGTTTGCCACAAGCCACCTGGGAGACACACCAAACATGTGGAAGAAGGTGCTCTGGTCAGATGAAACCAAAATCGAACTTTTGGCAACAATGCAAAAGCGTTATGTTTGGCGTAAAAGCAACACAGCTCATCACCCTGAACACACCATCCCCACTGTCAAACATGGTGGTGGCAGCATCATGGTTTGGGCCTGCTTTTCTTCAGCAGGGACAGGGAAGATGGTTAAAATTGATGGGAAGATGGATGGAGCCAAATACAGGACCATTCTGGAAGAAAACCTGATGGAGTCTGCAAAGACCTGAGACTGGGGCGGAGATTTGTCTTCCAACAAGACAATGATCCAAAACATAAAGCAAAATCTACAATGGAATGGTTCACAAATAAACATATCCAGGTGTTAGAATGGCCAAGTCAAAGTCAGACCTGAATCAATCGAGAATCTGTGGAAAGAACTGAAAACTGCTGTTCACAAATGCTCTCCATCCAACCTCACTGAGCTCGAGCTGTTTTGCAAGGAGGAATGGGCAAAAATTTCAGTCTCTCGATGTGCAAAACTGATAGAGACATACCCCAAGCGACTTACAGCTGTAATCGCAGCAAAGGTGGCGCTACAAAGTATTAACTTAAGGGGCTGAATAATTTTGCAGCCCAATTTTTCAGTTTTTATTTGTTAAAAAGTTTGAAATATCCAATAAATTTCGTTCCACTTCATGATTGTGTCCCACTTGTTGTTGATTCTTCACAAAAAATTACAGTTTCATATCTTTATGTTTGAAGCCTGAAATGTGGCAAAAGGTCGCAAAGTTCAAGGGGGCCGAATACTTTCGCAAGGCACTGTATATCCATTAACTGGGATGAAAACCTGCGATTACATTCACCAACCTGTGTGTTGAACAAATAAAAATACAGTTCTCTGGCCCATTTTTACTTAGCACTTTCATTTTTACCTGACTGATAAATTCCCGTTGTCCGAGTGTGCTTGTAACAGCTGAGCAGTCAAGTGAACCTGTTTTTTTCACAGGTTGTTTGTGAACATACTCTTCATCTGCATCAGGATTAACAGGCACATCATACAGCTCACAGAACTTTTGGGTTTCCTCCCAAACATCATCTCATTTAGCGCTGGTTCGCATACCCTCTAACGTTTTCACAGTTCTTTGCAAATACACTGAAAGCCTGAGAACGTGTCGTGTCTTGTGTCTGCAGTGCTTTATGTGCTACGTGAATCGTATGTGATAAAAATAAAAAAAACGATCAAACAAACAGAAAATCCTATTTTGTGCACATGCTTCAAAAGACCTGATGCTTGAACGAATCTTCGGCACGGAGACTCAGACAGTCCCGACAGACTGCTACGAAGTGCTCTCATTGAGTTTTTTTACAGCACTTACATTCTTCCATCTGCATGCCCATCTCGTGTCACTTAAGCTAGACAGTTCCAGTTTCAATCCAAGTGTCTTCTGAGCCTCTAAGTAAGTGAGTGCCAGGCTATGAAAAAAATGTAAATAAGATTGAATTGCCTTGATGATATATTAACTGGAGCAGAAATCACATTAATTTATTCTGGATCTAAGTTTTACTCCCCACAGGCGTTTTTTTAATATATTTTTAATTAATTAATTAATGTCAGGATTCGCATGCTATAAATGGTATGTAAAGTTTATTTATATTTTTAAAAGGTCAGGAACTGTCCAGTTGTTTTTGAGAAGCTTGAAAGCTACTGTGAGGCAAATGTATTGGAGCATTGCCTGGCCTGTGTGCGTGATGCTCTGCTGTTATGGAACCAAAACCCTGCAGGTGGGATGAGGCTACAAGCCTGTCGCTTTTGTACAGGTGGTTGAAAACCTTGTTTGGGTAGTGTGTGGCTGCTGGCTCGTACCTGGAGCATCTCAGATCTAATATGGTAACAAAGTGAATACTGGATGGGTTTCTCAAACTAGAGTGCAGTCTTCATAGAAGTCAATATTAATCAGAATAGACCAGACAGTGGATGAATAATGATTTGAAAGCAATATGAGCAAACTTTATAACAAACATACAAGATGCCTTTTTACACAAAACGTGAACCAAACATCGCTGTCTACAAAGGTTTGACATTTTTACAAGGCTTTAAAATATTTTTCTCTGGTTTTTACATTGATGTTGTACATGACTACAGTATTGTAGTAGTAGAATATTTAAGAACTGCACATGTTCCAGACACAGAGCATGATGGCACAGCACCAATTTGACCTCCTTTATGATCTTTTGGAGATGCCTTCTTTGTGTCTTGTCCCTGCTAAGGTGTTTTGGCAGACAGCCATTCGGTGAGATGAAGAAGAATTGCAGTACATTTTTAATCTCATGTCAAGGGTAACCATTGACTTTATCACCCAGTCTAAATCATCTTGGCTTTTTAAGACCACCTCCTCATAAAGATTGCCTTCCATAGAGTACTTTGCATAAAAGCAATATATAAAATATAAATCAAATTGAATCGCAGACATTTTGTCTATATAAAAAAAGCATGCTTTATTATCCCATTCTTCGTTTCACTAACTATCATTCTATTTCAGCTGCAAAATTATCTTCACACATAGTACTTCTTGCATTAATTAAAATATCCCATAAATCATACCTGTAATACAACACCTTTGTCTATTTGGGTCTCACATATTCTGCTTTGAAAAAAATATGAATATTTTAAACTGCTATGGAATGGTAGCCACTTATTTTAATGCATTTGGATTGGGAAGAGTCTCAGGGTCTTAGCAACAAATCTACCTCCATACTAAGTAAACAGTTTATATATATATATATATATATATATATATATATATATATATATATATATATATATATATATATATATATATATATATATCTTTTTTTTAATAAATAAGTCAGGAGGTTAAGGAGGTTAACTTCCTCAGTTGTGTCTTGCTAGATCTATAAAACGAGCAGCCTTTTTGATTCTCCAACAAAGGGTGCAAATTTAAAATAATTGCTTTATACTGTAAACATAGCCTTCAGTGGCTGGCTGTAAAGCATGTCACTGGCTGCCTCAGGATCCAGTACACAATAACCTCAGGAACTACATGGAATGCAGATTTACTTAAATGAGCTTTTGTCAACCTCAATCTGTGCATTATGTACAGTAAGGCTGTACATTATGTACATTATGGCTAAGTAATGTGTTATCCTACTTGTAAGAAGGGAGTTACCCCTTCCGGAAGTTTCTTTTCTGAGTGTTCTGTTGATTTTTATCGATAGTAATGGGCTTTGCATTGTAGATTTCATTATGATTGTTGTTTAGAACATACACTATAGCATGCCACACTAGCTAAATCTGCACTGTTTAAATCTAACACAATCCTATTTTGCATGGAGTCTTATCACTGTTCTGAAAAAAAAAAATCACAGTAGTCCTGGGCAAATTTTACATAATAAAATATCTACTTAGATATTCATATTTTGTACAGAAAAAACGGAGGCCCATTTTAATTAAATTTGATCTGGGAAAGGCATTTTAGGAAAATATAAATTCATGGAGAATTCACGCAGAGCATGTGCCTTATGTTTATTTCATGTTTGTGTTTTTCCAACAGTCTTGTCCCAGCTAAAAGATAAATGAATATGTTTGAGGGCATGTCTTGGAAGATACAGTGTCTCTAAGAAGATATATGCTCTTTTTAAACGGTTGAAGCATACAGTATGAGGAGAGTGTCTGCTTCAGAACCCAGTTTCCCACCACCTTGAAATGAGCACTTAAAATGCCTGACCTTGATTTAGCAACAGTAACCAACCCCCTGCAATACAGAGCATGAGGAGAACAGAAACTGGTCACGTTGCCTACTAACAACGTGCCTTGGTTGGCTAATTTAAAAACGACAATTTACAGGCTAGGAAGTCTGCACTGACTCTTGTCATTCCTGATGAACTGAGAAATAATAAAAGAAAATGAATGACCAACCAGCTGACAGGTTAAAAAATGGCAGAAATGGGAAATCACAAGCAAAATAAGGATATAATATAAAAGGCTACCAGCGCAGCAGGTAAGGGTGCAAAGCTGCCTAAGACCAGACTCACATTACTTCCAAGCTGCTGCGTTTCAAAGATAAGACTTGATCCGGCTTTGACTTGACTTGCTAATCACAACATGAGAGGCACATCCTGATCAAAATGGCTGACATCCCTGAGGCTTTCAACTTTTGCTGCAGGATAAACATTTTGCTGTATCAGATACTTACTGAAAGTATTTAGCAACTTCAGATTATACTAGCGTTTAGTGGTAAGTGGAAAAATCCAAGTTTACTTTGGTTTAAAACGGTGTGATGTATTTCCAATAGAGGAAGCAAAGAGATTGCAGAATGGTACCACAGATGGCTCAATATCAAACCAAACAATATCAGAATAAGAAAGTCCTCAAAATGCCCCAATCATAGATGCTTATCAGGATTTGAAAATAAATTTAGCATAGTGATATGGTTTCATTTTACAAAATGCATTTTTTCATCACTACATACTTTGTGACCCCCCACTCACCTTATGTTACTGAGGACATTGAAGCTGGCCATTACAGCTCATTGCACGCAGCTCATTTTACAAACCTACTGACTCTGGTACTACAGTGGGAATGCATATGCAGCAAGAGATGATGAGATCAAAAGGGTAACGATGTATGTACTGAGCCACTGATAAAATGGTACCACAGCGGTACTGTAATATTTGCGTATGTTTCCATTGATAATGGCAATGCTTTGGTCTGCTAATTGTTGTAAGAGTTCCTTCAGGATAACACACTGATTTTATAATTGTAACCGAAAGCTTTCATTATCACCACAAATGTTTGAATTGTGTAACTACTGTTGTTATTTCGAATAATAAACTAGTAAATAAATTCTGACTTGGTCCTACATATAATAAAAGCTTTCCCGTTGTCCATGTGGAAGACAGACTTGGGGCCATATTATGGTCTGTGCTGGAGAAATCCCTGTTCAAAAATTGATAGAGACAGATCAAAATAACTATATTTTTCATATCAGGTTCATCTGCCAACCGACTCCCTCCTATAAAAGTCAGAACCTCTGTATAAGCAGTCAGGCTTGTTTGGTACAGTAATTATTAGAATATAACATGTCCCCTTTTTTGGGCGAATTTCTGCATGTTATAACAAGTTGCACAGTAGATGTAACTTGCACATTATACTCAGGTTATAGTATTCCATATACTATTGTGTTTTTCACAGTTTATCGGCAGTCATGAGCATACATCTATGTTTGTTGATTATCTACAACCATAAAGGAGATTCGTGGTAGTGTCAAATTCATTCTTAGATCCAGCTGGTGGAGCCAATTCCTCTATTACATGAAATAACAGATGCACTGACCGCACAAGCACTGACTTCATACAGTGTGCTACCTAGAACAAAAACTGGGGTTCTCTAAAAACAGTGAGGATGCACAGAAACATTTTCCCCTGTACATATTGTCAAGGTTTAAAGCATTAATGCAAGCCTGCATACTGATTTACTCCATTACTAATGGCTTTTCAAATGTGAAGACTTCCACTCTCCTCTCTCTCCATAAGAAAATATACCAACAGTTCAATATAGTAAAAGGCCAGTCTACTACATAATACTTAAATGTCAAATCTTCGCTTTTGAAGTCCTCATAACTCTCCCTTCTGTATCACCAGATACTGCAACCGCCCAACTGACAAAGTGCTTTTCCGCATTTTTTTTTTTTTTGCCACTAGCAAAAATGTTGCAGTCACCAGCAATTAGTTGAATGGGCTCTAGTTAATTTTAGAACCTTAAACAGACGGCTGCCAGGTTGATAAATGTGCTTCTCCTGCCCATGCTGTCTGGTCCTTGACAGGGCCTGGCTACAAGGGGATGGCATTAGCAGCCCATTAACGATCAATGAGAGTAGAACTGGGAGGCTGATGAATATCGACCACTGATTCCACAGGGGAAGCCCGTTTATCAGATGATGCTGAGTGACTCTGACACTAGTTTGTTCTGTGGGCAACCTTTATCTCTGTTGTGATAGAGCTTGGCTTTTCTTAAGGTGACCAAAGGAAAAGGGAAACAAAAAAGAAGGTCTATCGCTTTTCATAGAACTCTTCAACAGACTGGAGCATTGCAGAGGGAGGTCTATGTCTGGACACAGTGACCAGTGGATAACTCAGGGGTCACAGCATTGCAGAGGGAGGTCTGTGTCTTGTCAGAAGTCAGAGTATCAACTCATACTGAAGAAAAGAAAGAACCAGTTAAATGTACTATTTAGACACCTTAGCATGCAAAAGAAATGAGGTTTGAATTATGACAAAGTGACGAATCACAATGTTGGCAACATTTACAACTAACACAGAGGTAGCACACTATGACTGTAGCACTATTATTCCAGAAAAGAAAAAATCTTCACCCTGTGCTTTTTTATTTTAACAAGGATTTACAAGAAACTTCTAAGTACTGGGTGTCATCTTATGGTAACTAAGGAGGGACTATGATATTTTATATATCAAGCATAATTCTTTGTTAACGTTGTGCCAATATGCTACCGCTATTACTAATTAAATGTTTGTTTGTTTTTTTAACTAAGTTAATATGTGCTTACTTAGCTTTGCGAAGAAAGACTATAACTTCTCAGCCAGTCTGGAGGTATGTATATCAACTTGAATATTGCATTGCTAATTTATATGTATGTATAAAAAGTACTAAATAAACAGATTAACCTGTTTTGTGATTATTCAGAGAGGTCTGTTGTGAAATTACTAACAATGAACTTTCACAATCATGGGGAAGCCCTGATGTAGCGCTGTGCCCTTTTTAATTTCATTGGCCCTTGAGTTATTTGTTTATCAGCATTTGGAGTGTGATTATATTTTCGGTTTTCGTTTTGTGTTTTTATTTTATTTTTTTCTTGTATTTTTTGGTGTTGTTTTTATAGTCCTTTTTACTTATTTGACTGTGAAGTGCTTGGGATGGCTCGCCATGAAAAGCGCATATAATACTAATTTGATTGATTGATAGATTGATTTGTTCAGAAGAGCTATAAACATTTCTTGACTTGCACTGGGATTACAGGAGATAAGGAAGTGTATTTCTGTCTCAGTGAGATGACGATTCTTAAATGTGTCCCTTTATTTCTGATGTATTTTGATACAAGGAACAATGTTAATTGTACTAAAATGGCACTGGCCTACACCCCCAGGTGCTCCACGATTGAAAATCTAGAAAAGTATAGTATGATGACGGTATGATGTTATCCCAAATCTAGAAAAAGAACGTTCCATTCTGAGTCCCAAAAGTCATTATAAATGTAACCAATGACAGTTTTTGGAAAAAATATAATTTCCAAAAATATGCACTATAATTTCCAAAAAATCAATTACGGTACAAAATAACTTATTTCACAGCATTTCACTTTCTAAAAATAGGTATTTCAAGACATTTTACGATTAAACACAATATTTATTAAAGCAGAAAATGTATCATTTTCTCCAGTTATTAGACAACAAATGTTCCTAAATATTTAACTGCTTACCTGAAAAACAGTAAATGCTAAATTGTAAAATATTTAATTTTTTTATGTCAAAATAAAAAAACCATAAATAAATCTAAAAATAACAACAGACACATGAAATGGCCCTTTGTTGTACTGGACAGCGCAATTATAGCAGAAATATTTGATCTTTGATGTACCTGGTGTCTTTTTTGTTGAAGACATAAGAAATCATGCAGCTCTATGCAATGTGTTCTGTCATTTACCGGAAGCAAAATTAACCAGCTGCCAGGTTCCTAAATGCAGTGCAACAGGTAGTACGTCAGTAAGACACATGGTTACTGTATTTATTTTAAGTGATAAAACATCCACAGTATATATATATATATATATATATATATATATATATATATATATATATATATATATATATATATATACACTATTATTTCAGAAATGGGAGTTTTCACAGGGAACTACATATGGTAATGGGTTAATTTCATGGAAATCATGAAATCTGTGAGAAAAATACAGCCTTACCTATAACTAGTTTACCTGTACTTGCAAATTCTCAGAAATAAGTAAGTAAAAATTCACTAAATGGTGGCCGTTATCTATAACATGGCTGATAGCCTGGGCTGCAAAAGGGAGATCAGAAAATGTAATTATATTAGCAGTACACATTATTAATATGTGTCTAGTTGGAATCCATTACTAAAACTGCTATCAGGTTAACCCTACTGTTTCCATCATGAATGAGCATCGCTGCCTCCAATAATACAATGACATGTACAGTAGTATTATAGTTCTGCCAAACTAGCTGATACATTCACATAAGTCAAAATACACTTATTTAACCTATTTATTTAATACTGTTTCATTGTATGTTTTATTTGGCATACCACTGTAAATAGTTAATCCATTGTTCCTGCCTGCTCCTGTTTGTTTGTGAAAATAGACACCGCCATTTTGTTTGCAATACTCTCGTGCCATTGCCTTCTCCTTGTGACACAACATCCAGCACATCGGTCGCTTAAAAATCTCCTTCATAATCTTATGTCTAGGTTTTTGCTGCAAACCGTACCATGATTACTGGTTGAAAGTATTGCTTCAGACATTTTAATCAGTTTTCAAACTTCAAGTCATGATGTTTTCTGTACCAGTAATATATTTTTTTTAATCTTCAGGAGGCTTAGTCACCTGGAAGCTAGGGGATTTAATCGGAGGCCTTTTACATACAGCAAGTTTGTTCATGCAGGTTAGGAAAACACTTCTTGTTCAATGTTCCCACTTGATTAAATTATTTTTAGTTATTTTATTTATTTATTAAAACTTTTTGTTTCAGTCAGGGTGGTGTTGAAACCTTTGTCTTGAAAGTTTATTTTAGTATGTTCAGCAATATTGAGTGTTTAATAGTCATGGATGACCAGGGTAGTTTTACCATTAATACCACAGTAAACTTCTATAATGACAGAGGTGATCAGATACTTTTCCAGGTACATCGTGTCCTATTTAAAAAAAAGAACAAAGAGTTCCTGAAAGCTGATTGGTCAGCACCTGGCCTATTAAGAGCACATGCACTAATTTGAACAAGATTTTTTTGTTATACAGTGCTCCCCCTTTATAAGGCAGCCCTTTCTAACACAGAAACCGTTATAAAGGGACATACCTATGGATCCCGACTAGAGCGTTATAAAGGAAGAGCACTGTTATGCTTACTTGCTTTCTGTGTCTGAACAGCTGTCATCCACAACAATGCCACCAATTTATATAGAAAAGGATGACTTGCATAATCATCCATAACTACAAATGTCCTATGGAACCTGCACAGGTATAAGAATGTGACCCAAAACTCATTTGAGACTCGAGTGAGACTGATAGTTGAACTGAGATCGTCAGATTGCAGTGAACAGGCTCACCACCAACATATCAATTGGCCTGATGAAAAACTGATTGTTGAAATGCCAGTTTTAGCAAATGAACTTGAACTTTGATAATGGTGTGCCTCTAAAGGACTGAAATAAAAAAAGTACTACAAATATTTAGCATCAACAAAGAATTCTAAACAGACTGCCCAAAAATAGCTTTAATATTACTCGCCCATTTGCAAATAGCATTAATGCATAGCATGCTGAATTGATTGGCTTATACAAGGTAGATTTAGCCAGCAGATGAATAGAAAAGGACAACATATGAATAGCTTATTAAGGTAGACCGTCTTTCACTTCAGCACCTGGAAATGTTTGGGCAAGGAATCAATAAGATGACCCTGCCTTGGCAATCTGCAGGAATTGGAAGGTGTTTTCCTGAACATCTGGCATAACTTGGACCAAGCTGTGAAGCAGGCCCTCATCAAATCCTTGCCCACTTATCTTTATGCACTAGTATAGTGACTATGGTTATATAAAGCAACGCATTGCACCATAACAAACGTATAAACTAACAAACTATTAACTATACGAGGAAACCTAGCACTCAGCTAAATGGCCTTAACCAGATAAGTGAATTTAGAAAGCAGTACCAGTTATTTTTCAATGTCATTTTGTTATACAACACAGACCTATTATGTTCAGTAGATGACAAACCAAGTCTACCACTCCACAGTATCCCCCTCATTAGTATCTTCCTAATTGTAGTGATTATGAATGGTTAAATAGTGTCTCATCACCATTGTCTACACTCGTGGAAATACAGTCTTTAATTGCTGATTGTGGATGTCCACAGTACAGTCCATCATCACGACAGGGATCCTGTTTCTGTCGTTTGTCTAGATGAGATTACAGAGCTGCCAGTGTTGAGGGCTGCAATCAGAACCAAAAGCATGACATATGATAGAACTTCATAGCTCATGACTGAAATGAATACATTTTTTACATTTTAACAGAAGCGCAGCATCACAACAAGATATAAAAAAAGTCACATTTATTTATTTTTTTCTGCTTTTTTTGGCCTTTCTGCACAGGGCACAGCTGTCCAAAGTTTTATTTTTATTGCACTTGCCAACCTGGCATTGGCGTCTCTTGCGGCTCTCAGCAGGGTTGCCAGCTTCAGTTGTGGGTACACACTTGGCAGTTTCTCTCTGTTCCAAATGCTTCTTGCGAAGTTCCTGTGCTAACTGTAAAATATATTCTCTCCTTGGTAAATTCTTCTCTGTGTATTCTTTGTAAAGTACCCAGGAGTTGATGGCTGCTAGGTCCAATACATTTGTAAAACACCTGAACAGGCCATCGTCGGGAGCCAGCTTTCACAGAATACTGCCATGCCATCTGATCCAAACATCAACTTGTAATATTTTGTTGCGTTGTAAAACTCCACGGTCTCTGGTATTTTTTTTTCACTAAGCCCGATGGTAATTGACTGATCAAAAAAGCGCACCTGGCAAGCAGGCACCAGCCTTTGAAAAACAATAGACTGTCAGTCATTCGCTCAGGCAGAGAGTAGAGACTAATCTAATTACAGCTAAACACATTGACTGGTAACTAAAAATAATAAAGTTGAATACCGTTCTGTATAATCAGAATACAGTTGTTTTCTGTGTGGCTGTCAATATGACTGCTCCCGGGGCTTTTAGGTATAACGTAATATATCTACTTTATTTCTGCACTCCCGTGTTTCATGCTTTGTGAGAATATGTAATACATATGGACAGAAAGGTATGTGAACGCACAGCCCCATATGTGTTACACGACTGGAGAAAATTACATTTTAAAACCAAAAACCGCCAAAATGACTGCCGCGGGGCTTCTGGTGTTAACAGAATAGGTGTGATTCCTATTCCTATACAGATGCTCACAATCTGCTGGAGGGTGTCATGTTCGTGCCTCATAATGGTAGCCACAGGATGGGCATTTATCCTGGTGGGTTAGTGGATTATATATTTGTGCTCTAGGCTTGAGTGAAATGAATTTAAGCAACCCAATAAACCTTTTAAGAGGAACAAAAAAAAAACAGTCACAACACTATAATAGGATAACAGTCTCTTTCGGAGAGAGACCTTGTTTATTAAGACTACACACTCGATTTTAAAACATTTCTAGTTTAAAACATGATCCTATCTTTCAAGAGCGAAATCCTATTTTAAAAGCTTGTAATTGTAAGAGGAGAGCAATTTCCCTTGGAGAGACCATGTTTATCAAGAGTCCAAGTCCTCAATTAAAAAATACGAAGTTTAAAACATAATCCTATCTTTCAGGAGAGCAATTCTATTAAAAGCTTAGTACTATATTATTCAGGCATACAAAACAATCTTATTCACCCATCTAAAACTTACAGTATTAGTATATTCTACTTAAATAAGACATCTATTTTTCAGGCAGATAATTTTTGCTTGCCCTCTTCTTTTGAAAAGTTATTATTTCAGAGCAGGCCGGTGATGTCAAGTAGGTGAGAGTTTTCAGACACTTTCTTATTCAGGATTCAAAACTGCAAAGGCTGGATTCAGCAACACACAAGCTCGGGTTGAGATCTAAGATTGAGAACAATTTTGTGTCAATTGATTCTGATAAGTATTTCTGTCTGACAGCTGCCAACTTACTCTAATTGATGTCACTGAATTTGCTTATGCTCTGTGGTTACAATGTGTTTGAAAACTAATAAGCCTACTATGCATTAATAAAGATGTGCTAAAAAATACTTATAATGCATTTAGTTAAAATGCATTTAGTAAATGCGTTAAGTAAAAATGTATATAATGCATTAGCTTGGTTTATATGAATAATATGCCTTTTCAACATTTTAACAAGAATAATAATTTTATTCAGGAATATGGATCGGTCAGGCTACCGAGTGGCGCATCCGGTAAAGGCGCTCTGCGTGGAGTGCACTATGAACTCTATAGCCTGGACGTCACCAGTTCGAGTCCAGGCTATTCCATAGGCGACCGTGGACGGAAGCTTCCAGGAGGTGGCGCTCAATTGGCCGAGCGTCGCCTGGGGGAAGGAGGGTTATATCGGCCAGGGTGTCCTCGGCTCACAGTGCACTAGCGACCCCTGTAGTCTGGCTGGGCGCCTGCGGGCTTGCCTGTAAGCTGCTCGAGAGCTGCGTTGTCCTCCGACGCTGTAGCTCTTGGATGACTGCATGGTGAGTCCGCACTGTGAAAAAAAGCAGTTGGCCGACGGCGCACGCTTCGTAGGACAGCGTGTGTTCGTCTTCGCCCTCCAGAGTCAGCGCAGGGGTGGTAGCGGTGAGCTGAGCCTAAAAAATAACTGAACATTCTAAATTGGGAGAAAAAATAAAAATTAATTGGCAACGACTAAATTTATTAAATAAATAAATAAAAAAAAGGAATATGGATTGGTTCTCCTGAGCTAATTCTGGTATAAGCATGGTACCGTCTGGGAAAACAATCTCCCTTCTCAACTGTGCCCTTTCTTTTCTGACATCTGTCACAATCATGATCTTAATCTTTTTATCTCTGAGAGGCCTGCATCTTTCTAGAATATATTACCCTTAGCCCAGATCTGAATCTCCCGCAGGACAGATATGAAAAGTCCTGTACCTATCCATCTCAATCTGTTCACACAAATATATCATTATAGGTACTTGTGACAAAGTGGCTGAATGGATACAGGTGCAGGAGTGATGCAGTGCGTCAATGAAGCAGACAGAGATAATTGGAAAGGATTTTATTGATAGATTCCAGGTCTGGCGACCAAACAATAATCCCCCGGCAATACACAGCAATGTGTACTGCACGGGGTAAACAATAACGGGTTTGCAGTCCCAAATAATAAACAATAATATCCGCCCCACAATAATACGTACACAGTCACCAGTCCTGGGTGCTGCAGTAGTGCTCGTGGTGGGTGATACAAGTTTATTTCATGATAGTGGTGCAGTGTTGTTCCGGCTTTGTGCTGGCCCAAGGCGACAGCTCCAGAAACGTGTTTAGCTGTCTGGCAATTTACAACAAGACAAATTACTAACAGACAAAAACAAACAAAACACTCACAAGACTGTTACATTCTTTGGGGTCTCTCACAGTCCTTCTAGGTTATAACACAAACCAAAGCAAAGGAACAGATTGCGATTTTCTGTCCCCCTTATGCCGTCACACAGGACCCCTTGGTAAACGAATGCAACCGCCTCTCCAATCTGCGGTCAATGCGTTATTGCAATGGAGTCTCGCCCCCTTCCTGGCCGACTTCCCTTGAACCCTGGGAAAGAACTGTCAGGCCAGCCTGTCCAAGGAACTCCTTCTTGCTACAATCACAGTGGCCATGGTTAGGGGATAGTATTTTACATACTGCCTTTAAAGGTTTGCTAATTGCGATTGTTAAAACATGCTTACAAAAGTTGTTAACAAATTGATGCAATTGTAAGTGTCGCAATTGCCAGCAGCTTTAGTACATCTCATTATAAAATTGGAGAAGCCTAATTTCCACCCCATTTTTGCGAATTTATGCAGTAACACCCATAATTACATATTCATATAAGGCTGAACTGCAAAGAAAAACTACTGCGCTTGTTTAGTACATTTCACTCTAGACTTCTGACTCGTTTGCAACTGGTTTGTGACTATTGCAACAGCCGCAACACTTTAGTATATCTACCCATGAGTATCAAAAAGCACGTACTGTATTGAATTACAAAGGGGACTTTTTCCAAAAGCCGACACAAAAGTGATTTAATGAGGCCTTGACTATCTCAATTAAAATGTAATTTAGTGGTTGAATGCTTTCCTAAAGCTGTGTTAAAATGTAAAAACACACTTCTGTAGTGCAGAGTGACATGAATTGATATGTATTGAGATATTCAGACATTGATTTGTGCACTAAGATCTGTCAGCGGCATCAAATACACCTGTCAGCAGCATTAAATAAAGGAAGCTTGGTTTTCTGTGCTTTAGGAAACTGCCCTCTGGTTGTGGAGACTGAATTGCAGCATCAACAGAGAACAACATATTGATGGCAAGTTAGTAATGTGCAGTGTCCAGACATGTTGTTCTTAGTGCTGATTGTTTCAGTTCTAATACAGTGTACCACTCAAAATGAACCATATGCAATAAACATGATAGTTTTCTCATTCACTTATGAATTCCTGGTTTGTGCAATTATGAGAGAATCACATAATCATGTGGGACACATCGACTGGAAGGGAGTTTAGTCTCTGTGTCTCCTGTGAGTCACATGATTACTGGCATTGCGTCTGCTTAGGACTCAAGAGTAAACATTCCAAACACTGATTGCACATGAAGTCATTCACATCACACCTCAGTACACCTGTAACCTCCCAGGAGTAACCTTTCCCCATCTTGAGTGTATCCAGATTACAAAGACACTCAATTATTTCCCTGGAGAATGTTTGAAGGATTACATCTGCCTGTATTAGACTGAAGCTCAACTACTTGAACTATTCAAAGCCAGGGATAAATATAATAAAGACACTAACTGCAGTTGTACAGTGTTGCTGCGCTCGGATGCATTCTTATTGAGCATGGTGCGTGTGAGCCTATAATGAACAATAATCTTTTCCACTGACAGGAAGACGCAGACTCAAACTGAAACCTGTGTTGAGATTTGGAAATGACTGGTATGCGTGTTAAAATATATATTATTATTATTATTATTATTATTATTATTATTATTATTATTATTATTGTTTTATTTGCTGGCGGGTGCTACCCCTCCGCTCCCAATTAAGTTTCCACTAAAGCCAAAAATATCCAGTCCACTTTGATTTATTAAACCTTGAAAGACAGCTTTATCTCCATTCGGTTTCTAGGCATTCAGATCTTGAGGCTTGTATTTCTCCACCACAATTCTCTGTGTAAAAAAGTGCCTCCTATTTTCTGTTCTGAATGCCCCTTTATCTAATCTCCATTTGTGACCTGTGGTCCTTGTTTCTTTTTCAGGTCGAAAAAGTCCCTTGGGTCGACATTGTCAATACCTTTTAGAATTTTGAATGCTTGAATCAGATCGCCATGTAGTCTTCTTTGTTCAAGACTGAATAGATTCCATTCTTTAAGCCTGTCTGCATATGATATGCCTTTTAAACCCTGAATAATTCTGGTAGCACTTCTTTGCAACTCTTTCTAGAGCAGCAATATCCTTTTTGTAGTGAGGTGACCAGAACTGAACACAATATTCTAGATGAGGTCTTACTAATGCATTGTAAAGTTTTAACATTACTTCCCTTGATTTAAATTCAACACTTTTCACTATATATCCGAGCATGTTTTTGGCCTTTTTTATAGCTTCCCCACATTGTCTAGATGAAGCCATTTCTGAGTCAACATAAACTGCTGTCTTTTTCATAGATTCCTCCTATTTTTGTGGCCTCTGCAAATTTAACAAGTTTGCTTACTATACCAGAATCTAAGTCATTAATGTAGATTAGGAATAGCAAAGGACCTAATACTGATCCCTGTGGTACTCCACTGGTTACCTCGTTCCATTTTGAGGTTCCTCCTCTAATCAGTACTTTGTGTTTTCTACATGTTAACCACTCATTAATCCATGTGCATGCATTTCCTTGAATCCCTACAATATAAATTGAGCTGACCTAGAGAATTGGAGAGTTATCCGCCATACTTCAGTCAGTAACGCTATGGATTGTGATAATTATCTCTATAGCCTGGTTGGACTGATATAAATCTATGATCAACTATCTATATTCTCTTGCTGTTTTGGGAATTATATAATATGTATGTAGGATGTAATATATAAGAACAGAAATGTAGTTATTTAGATGTATATGCTCTTTGTCAGCCATGTAGTGCAGGTAATATTTAAAAATTCAATCTACAGCAATGAAAAAAATGGTTTACATATACAATAAAACAATGCATACATTATGTATCATGATAGTTAATCTTCCATTTTCTGATACATTTGTCATCTTTCACTTGAGATTTAGCTGCCCTTTTTTAACAGGATTGACCTTGAATAAACCAGACTCCATATCAATAAAGGTTTAGCAATAAAAGCAATTTGTACATAAACAAGAAAATATCTTGGCCATTCAGGCTTTGAATATTAAAATCAGTATATATTTGATAAACCTCTGTATTGTATATAAAACTGTACATCCTAGCAATGACATTGGTGGATTCCAACCTTTAAACAACATGCTGGGAATACGTGGGGCTGATACAGGTAATAAAACCTCAGGCAATTCTATTAAATCATAAATGACCTACCTTCTAGAGGTCAAATGTAGACATTTGTTTGAATGGACAGTAAAGGTTTGACATTAATAGTCTCTGTGCCTGGTAGCACAATGATTCATGTTTATTCATAATGTCTCTCTTCCAAAGCACTCCAAGCTTAAGGTTTTGTCGGCATGTATTTTTTTTTTAATGTTTTATTTTTTATCTGGTGCTAAATGATTCACAAAAAATATTGATCATGCATCAACCAATATTTTGTGGAGTACTTCTAGAATACATTAGTACTTTCAAATGTAAATCATATAAAGAACTGTATTAGAACTAAGACAACACAGTTGATCATAACGAAAACATAGAGTGGATCAAAACTGCCAAAGAAAAGGAAGTTTAACAATAAGAAAAATGTAACATTACGGCAGAAATAATCAAGACAGGACTGAAGAGGGCTAAGAACTGGAAAGCACCAGGGCCAGATGGCAGCCATGGTTTCTAGCTCAAATATTTTACATCTTTACACCCGAGACTACAACTACACATTCAGACAGTTCTCGCAGGAGAACTCCCTGAATGGATAACACGTGGAATAACAGTGCTAATAATGAAAAACAAAAATGTGGGTCATCAGGTTATTCCCAACTACCTGCCAATCACATGTCTCCCAACCCTATGGAAACTGTTAATCTCCATAATAGCAGATTATGTCTATGATCTAGATTGACATGGATAGCTCAGATGGGAGCAAAAAGGATGCCAACAAAATGCAAGAGGCACCAAAGACCAGCTACTGATTGACAAGTTAATTATAAAGATTGCCAAGTCCAAGCAAATAAACCCTAGAGTAGTATGGATACACTGCAAGAAGATGATTCAGTTCTGCATTCATGGATACGAAAGACACTGAAGAAGTATGGCATTGCAAATAACATCATCAATTTCTTAGAACTAGCCATGAATATGTGGAAGACAGACCTCACCACACAAGGTCATACCCTAGGCACTGTCTAGGGAATCTTCCAAGGTGATGCTTTGTCACCCATGCTCTTCCTCATTTGCCTCCTACCTCTGACTATCTGTGGCAGGGCGAAACCCCTAAAATGTAAATAGGCTGTAAAAAATGTAAGGTTGGCAGGGATGGTGCTGTGAGTTGTGAACTGTTTTGTTTAGGGTAGTGAAGGTGAATCCCCACGCTACTGATTACTCTTTTGTTATTTTGGCACTTGTGCCCTGTTTGTCTTGTTTCTATCTGTGTAATAAATGTGTGCTTTAGTGCTTGGTCTGCAGCTTCTGTCTCAGAGTCTCTAATTCCTGTCGGTAACATCTTGGGCCACAGTGCTATCCTTTCACACCACCCTTGTGAAGAAAAGTGGACTGGGCTTCATCATTCATAATGTTAGCGTCAGCCACCTCCCCTGTATAAATGATTTGAAATGGTATGCACAGTCAGACAAAGACATTTTAGCCCTGACAAAAATTGTTAAAACCTTCTCAGATGAAGTCTATATGCAGTTTGTAATGGACAAATGTGCCATTGTGACCATCAGCAGGGGCCGAGTGGTAAGAGAAGACCTCATTTTGCCACCTGACAAGGTCATTGACCCATTGCCATTTGAAGAAAGCTACAAGTACCTTGGCATTCTACAGTCTATGCCAACTCCTGCAATCCAAGCTCAAGGTCTTCCTGGAAATCAATCCCTATGCCATACCAGTCATGTCATACACTGCTGGTATAGTAGACTCTGGATGAACTGAAACAATTAGACAGGATCACCAGAAAACAGCTCAGCATACATGGATCTTTCCACCCAAAAGCAAACATGGACAGACTCTGTGCACCTAGAAAAGGAAAGATGGAGAGTGTTATCGAGTATTGAAGCACAACACCTGCACCAACACCTTAGTGAGCAAAGGAAAAATAGTGGAGAAAGCCATGAGGGAAAATTAAATAGATCATGAAGACCATCTCAGGAAGTGGGGGGCAAAGGCCCTTCATTGAAAATGGACAAAGTTTTCAAAATTGTTGATGAAGATTCTTAAGTGGCTAATAACATTTCACTTAAAGTATCCTACTGAAGCCGTCATCATAGCTGCTCCAGGCTCTGCTTACCAACTGTCAGGGGTACCACGTCTTAAAAACCAGTGAATCCACTGACAAATGTAAAAAATGCAGAACATTTACTGTAATGCATATTGTCAGCGGTTGTCCAATGCTGGCAAAAAGTGTGTACCGTGAAAGACACAATCAAGAAATAATAGTTGTCGAAATAATCAATGGAAAACGATGAACGATCAATCAAAAATGAATGAATGCCTTCAATGCCTTGAGTGCGAGCAATTACGCCACATAGCAACCATCATCAACTTCATTCTGGATCCGGGTTAGATTAGAAAAGAATGTTTGACAAACTTATTTTATTTGTTTGTGAAGAAAACTTTACATTATGTGTCGGGGGTCAAAAGTGGAAGATAATGCCACATATATCTGCCCCCCTGACCCTGGGGCACTGTAATAAATGTGGCCAACACTGTAAGCAAGCAAAGAAACAATAAATAAATGTATTTCATGCATATAAACATAATATACTGTGTGTTTCCTTACAATAATGTTGCATTATGAAGAGAAAATGATAGTTACATACAAAAGTTATAGAATTCAATATAATAATGAACAGCAAATCAACAATAACAAAAAAAGTCTATAGAAAAACTGATTATATGGTGATCACAAAGCAGTAATCATACAAATAATGGGGTAGTGCAATAAATGTGGCCACCACTGTAAGCAAATAAACAAACCACCCAACAAATAAATAAATAATACGTGGTGTAGTGTGGTGTATGTACCGTCTTGTAGTACAAGACTCCTCTCAATCTAATTTTTTTACTTCAAAATATGCGCTTCAAAAAATGGCATGCAGGGATACACATTTTGTGCTCCTAGTGCCTAGCCTGATTCAATGACAAGGCTCAGAAGGACTGATTTGACTGCCTCACGGCTTACTATTGACGTGAGACATCCCGGAAGAGAGATTGCTTCGTTGGGTCTTAGGCACCGAAATTAGAGCGGTCCGGCACGTAGGGGTTAATGAAGCGGAAGCGGAACTTCTCTTTAGCGGAGCGATTAAATCCTATTTTCGGCAAATATGTCACATGGCAGAGAGGGGACTGAGCAATCACAGTTCTCCATCCAAGCACTGAGTTCTACCAGGAAATAATAGAAAAAAATGTATTTCAAAAAATTCTCTGCGATATACTGGTAAAAAGCTTTTAAAATTACTAGTATGTTTTTTTTTTTTTTTTTTATCACACATATTATTTTATTTTAGTTTTTACTGTGATTGACTATGAATAATCATTTAAAAAAAAAAAGTCTGTTTGCAAACAAAACCAGAAAGTGACAACTGAAGACTGCTCTGTTTAAAGATCTCAATTTGAATGACAGGGAGCCAAGCATGGCTAACTACAGCAAAGTGATATGATTTCATAATTAATAATCTTCACCAAGTCGCAACACTAAAAATCCAGACAAATCCATATTTTGATATGCCTTTTTTCACTTTATATGTATGATGTGTTAGCATCTAACTGTTTTTTTTTCTTCAGAAAAGGACATTAAAAACATGAAATGTTCAGTCTTTACAAATCACCTGACATTTAAAATCCACTGCAATCTATCTGGTCCTACATCTGTGGTCTGCAGACTTGTTTAATATTCAGTCTTAACCTTTTTTTTTTAATAAGAAAGAGATACAGACAGGGTCTTAAATATCATAGTCCTATCTATTATACAATAGCGTTTACAGATTTAATTAGATTTTTTACAAGTATTATAACAGGTGCTCAGTGAGCACTATGTAAATAGTGCTTTAATAAAAACAATATCAAGATAATGCACCATTTTTTTTTCACTAAAGGACTGTGATTGGGCCACTCTCACAAATGTATCTATATATATAATTATTTATTTCTTAGCAAACACCCTTATCCAGGGCGACTTACAATTGTTACAAGATTTCACATTATTTTTATGTACAATTACCCATTTATACAGCTGGGTTTTTACTGGAGCAATCTAGGTACCTTGCTCAAGGGTACAACAGCAGTGTCGCCGACCAGGGATTGAACCCATGACCTTCCGGTCAAGAGTCCAGAGCCCTAACCACTATTCCACACTGCTGCCCAGTTAAGGAGAGGCTATAGCAGCCACAATAAAGTATGCTTTTATGTATGTATGTATGTCTACTTTTGTATGGCACAGGGTAAGACGTGTCAGTACAAGACTGATGCGTCTTACCCTGTGCCATCATTCCTCTTTACCTCAACACACTGAGCATACTGACGCAAAATAATGGATTTACTTGAAATAAAGAAGTCACCACCACCAACACTGCCACGCAGACTAATTTACACTCCAGTAATGGCTATGTTTTTGTGGAGGGCCTGGCCACCCTCATCAACAGAAGCAACCCCACATACAAGACGAGATTATGCAGAAGGGTTTCGCTGAGGCGTGCCTCTCCTATCTGTCTGTTCACAGAACAGAAGAGCCATGCCATGCACATACAGCAGGTGACCAACTTTCTAAAAGAAATATTGCCCTTAGGTTTAGAGAAAATGTGGTTATATTAAAAAAAATCAAATTAGAGGTCAAAGTTAAGAATTTAGCAGGTAGCTTGAAAAGGTTTTCACTGACTAAAATCAGGGCCTTAGGTTAAGAGAAAGTGGATAGTGACAAGCTGAGGGAATATCTGACAAACTATTCCAATTTAGGGGTAGGGGTAAAATTAGGATCCAGTGTTATCAGTATGTTTGTAATTGACAACTAAGTGAGTAACAGCTTTCTGACCTGATATAACAAGCTTGTAAAGTTACTCAGATTTATTTTAAATTCTTTTACGTCCAGACAAAACATGTGGCCGATTTGGAATCACTTGTGTACAGCCACAGCATAAACATTGCCTTTCACACAGCTCAAGCTCCTGCCATCAAGTCATTAACATAATAGAACCTCTTTAATCCTGACATCACCTCCCTTACCTCAACAGTCCAAGCACCATGAACACGTGTCACCCTTCACATAACCTCTGCTTTAATGGAAGTATATTGGGAAATGTGTCAAAGTCAAAAACCGTAAAGCGTTGCAAGGATTCATTTCATTAAGCTACTAATGAGATAGTATATGCTTAATTAAGTAATGGCCCAAATTGACAACCAACTTGTGGCTTCAAGAAATGCTATTACTGCTTTCTGTTTTAAAGATGCAATATACAACAGTCATTATTCCATGTGCATATATATATATATATATATATAAATATATACTCAAAAGTATTCACCCCCCTTGGACTTTTCCACATTTTGTGTTACAACATGGAATCAAAATGGATTTAATTAGGAGTTTTTGCCACTGATCAACACAAAAAAAGTCCACAATGTCAAAGTGAAAAATAAAATCTGCAAATTGTTCTAAATTAATTACAAATACAAAACAGAAAATAATTGATTGCATAAGTATTCACCCCCTTGAGTCAATATTTGGTAGAGGCACCTTTGGCAGCAATTACAGCCATGAGTCTATTTGGATAAGTCTCTACCAGCTTTGCACATCTGGACACTGCAATTTTTGCCCATTCTTCTTTGCAAAATTGCTCAAGCTCCGTCCAGTTGGATAGGGACCTTTGGTGAACAGCAATTTTCAGTTCTTTCCACATATTCTCAATTGGATTGAGGTCCGGGCTTTGACTGGGCCACTCCAGGACATTGACCTTTTTGTTTTTAAGCCGCTCTAGTGTGACTTTGGCTGTATGTTTGGGGTCATTGTCCTGCTGGAAGATGAATCTTCTCCCAAGTCCCAGGTCTCTTGCAGACTTCAGCAGGTTTTCCTCCAGGATTTCTCTGTACTTTGCTGCATCCATTTTGCCCTCCATCTTCACGAGCTTTCCAGGCCCTGACGCAGAGAAGCATCCCCATAGCATGATGCTGCCACCACCATGCTTCACGATAAGGATGGTGTTCTCAGGATGATGTGCGGTGTTAGGCTTGCGCCAAACAATGGCTTTCTTTTTGCCACTCTCCCATAAAATAGGATAAACCCTTAGGTGGCTCATTGAGGATATTAAAGAAAAAATAAATATTTGTTATGCCAAGACCACAAGATAAATTCTCAGGATCTCGACATTTCAAACTACCATTATCACATGGCGTGTCTCAGATCAGGGCCAGTTAGCTACCTTACTGGAGTGTATAAACTAGGATGACCCGATATTGCACATTGCCAGACACACATTATTTTAATTTCAATTTTATAAAATTAGAACAATTACCTTTTTTTTTTACTGTAACAAATAACTATAATATATAACTATTTCCATGTCAAACTGATTTCCAGGTGCACAAAGCGTATCAAGGTTTATGGCTGGCTAAGCAGCAATAGCTTGCTAAATAACTGAAACTGAGCGAGAGCTCATTTGCAGAGGATACTGCTTTGTTAATTAGTGTTTCAGGTGACATGGCTAGGAATTAGGTAATGTGTCTCTCATTGTAATTCAAAGAACGGATATTGGAGTATCCACTCAGGGCTGGCGTCATAAATATCCTTTTCATACTGAAAGATTATTTTGTATTGCACATGAAAAACCATTTACCCTCCTATAACTAAAGCATAAGATAGATTGTCTTAAAGCTTATTAATCGAATGTTTCCTCATGGGAAAAAGTTTTGCTGTCTGCTTGTGCAATTATTTACTCAACCAGAGCTTTGTTGCTGTTGATGTCTGAGACTCAGAGGAAGCATTTGACCTTGAAAGTAAAGGCGCACTCCTGACAAAGAGAATTTACGTTTCTTCTTGGCCCTGAAACTTTGTTGTTATGTCATTTAACAATGGATTCACAAAGTGACTGCTGATTTTTATATATTACAAACCTCTTTCAAATGCAAATTAGCATGCTTTTGTGATAAAGGAATTAACATATACTAGTGGAATGATGTGAAACTTACTAATGCTTAGACTAGTGATAACAGAGGGAATTGGGTGTGTGTCGTGGTAATACAAAAATAAACTTATTCTAATTATTTCTCAATGTTCCTTTCTCTTGTAGATTCTATAGATTAGTGCCTGTATTTCTGGATATGGTGGTGTCTAATAAAGGTTGTTGTGTTAGGGTGTATTGTGAATACCCTCTTACTTTGACAAGGCTGTAAAAAGGTCTCTCCTGTATTGTCTTGACTGCAGGTTGAGAACAGAACACCTGATTATTGTCATTAGAGTAGCATGAGGGGTTGTAGGAACTTGTATTTTGGGCCTCAGGAGGCTGGGGGAAGTTTGGGAAGGACACGATTAGTGTGTAACTTCAGGCCTGCTACCCACATTTGGGGAGGGGGTTGTTATTTTGAAGCCTAATAACCAAGAATGTTCAGTGGTCCTTATGAGGCGGGGGAACGACTGAAAGTGACATTTATGAGACCTGGGAGTAGACTTTTGACTATTCTAGGAAGCACAAGATGTTGTGAGTAAACCAAATTGGATATATCTTTGTTATCTCTTCTTTTTAGCTACAGCCACATCTGTCTGTCTGAGTAAATCCCTAAGGGAAGTGACTAGTGAAACATACTGTTTGACTGTTTGTGAAGATTTAGTTTCTGCCCTTTATCACTCAGTTTATTTTATTTGGGACCCCATAACTGCAGAACCACTCTTTCACCAACACTCAAGCAACTGTAGTAGCCAGCTGGTCTTTGGCAGGTATGACACAAGTGAATTCTGAAAACTCATTTGTCATCACAGCCCGTTCTAAACCAGTGAAATCTATAAAACTTCAATGAGTTTTAAAGCAAGAAGTTTTCCTATCAGAGCTCTTTCCCCAGCTCACAGCGCTGGCACCGATGTTCCTCATCTGTCTTCATTCCAGGCCAAATATATCTGGCTTGAATCAAGTGTAGTGGTGTATTCAACACCTCGATGACCCATCTGATCATGTACTTGACAAAGCACCTCTTCTTTCAGACTGGTGGGCAAAACCAGCTGCCTTTTCTGTTCCTCTTGATTATCTAGTATCATGCGATTCAGAACACAGTTGATCTGTTGCATCCTTCTCTTTGTTTTACTAACTTGGGCTCATCTTGTCGTGATCGAGCATTAAAACCCGACCCGAACTTTTACGATATATTGAACTTGTAATACAGCCAGATTGACCCTATTATAAGTATGCATAGCTTATCAAAATATTAGCTTATGTAGCACCTAGGTAAGCATGTTGCTACATAAGCAAACATTTTGATAAGCGACATAATACTTTATACTTTAGTGTGGTAAACTTCTCTAGAAGGTCTTTATGATAAATTATACACTGATTCAATGTGACCTCCTATTGTGGTGTAAACTGTTTTTCTTTTAGGTGCCCTACTTCTGCTTCCTTTGTGTAAAGTGATGGGCTGGCAAGCTGGAGGAGGCATGCTTCAAAGTCACAGCAATGAAAACTATCTATTAGCATCAGTCTCACAAATTTCTGTTTCTATCCGCTCTTTCTAATGACAAATACATTGGGTATCATGAATTAGAAATCCACAATGACACGTCTGACAAGACTACAAACCAGCCTGTAATTAAAACTTGTGATTGATCTAAAAAGCTGTTTCAAAAGACAGTTTCTAATGGTATTATTATGCTGTTGGGTCTTCGGAGAGATTTGGTTCAGGTTACAGCATATTATGTTAACAAAAATTACCACAAAATACAATGTTTTGATGTGTCTGAAGATTAAGCAGATTCCCCAATAGCCAAAGGGAGGGTTCCAGCTTGGCTTAAAACTGAAACTGAAACTGAAACCGCCAAGACTGCATCTGCAGTTTTCTGCACAAACAGAAGCAAAGGATATTGTTTAAACCAATTCATCATAATATTCATGAAATGTCATTTAAGTTCAAATGTTACTAGATCAGTCAAGGAAAGGTGGTTTATTACATGTTTCTTATTGAGTGTAATATGAGAATACTGCTATTGTTATGTATTAATTTATTTTTACTAAATGTTATGCATTGCTTCTGAAATTTAAATAAGGTTAAATACACTTATCACGTTGTATAAACCCACTGCCATGCTTTCAAAGCCACACATTCATATGCATCAATTGCATAACCAAGTAAATTCTGTTAAAGGGAAACAGACTTAGCATTAGGGGCTCCAGCTGTCAGAAGAGAATTCATTATCATTGCAGAACTGCCACCGCTCACAATGTCACACAAAGCATCCCACAGTTAATATTCTCTATAGTATTATTTTAATCTTAAATAAAAATATAATTCATACTAATTGTACAGTGTTCAAACAGTCACTTGTGATTCCCTCCAGAACCCTGAACAAGCGTGTCTCTGCATGTTTATAATTTGAATCCCTCCGGGTCGATGCGGTGAGGTGTCTTGTAATTGAAAAAATGCAGATGAGCCTGGCAACAATTGGCAGGCCAAGCACTGTCATCTGCAGTACATGTTACCAAGGAACGAATGCAATGACATTAAAAACGGATTGAGCTCATAACAATCCTTGCAGACTCATCTGAGTAATCCCTTTTCTCAGTGCCTTGCAGTTTAATCACTTTTTGGCTATGTCAAGACATCCCTGGTGGTAATCCAGTAGACAACAACAGAATTTATGAAAAGGCCAAACTGCTATTTTGTTGACATCAGTTGTAATAATTATCATCAGTTGATTTATTATGTGGCCATCCTGCTGATGCTTATGGTAGAGGTTCACAAAGGACACTTTATTTCTTAGTCACCTACAGTACCACGTTGCATATCAACACTGCCTTGGGATTTAAAGGCCCTTGGATCAGTGTCAGACTCTGGGTGATACTGCAAAACCTTTGCTTAGTCAGACATACAGTCTGTCATACAAATAGTGCAAGAGTAGCTTGATTAGATGTAGAAACCAAACTCTTATAAACAATATTTGAGTCATTAAATATGAATAAAAAACAGATGAAAACCTGATATTAATGTACTTAATCTGTTTATGCTTTCTCATAGACATTCTACAAAATTATAAGTATAGTTGCTGTTATTAGGTTTCAATGGGAATGTGATTTATGATATACAGCATATGATTGTAGATCCTACCAAAGTTTTCGTATTTTTGTATGTGCTCTGTGTGCTACCATTGCTGGTAGTGTCACAAGAGCTGTTCAGTGTGTTTATGTAAATAAATCCTGTTCGCCTGCGGGGCGTATCAACTTCAACCTCCGTCTCGATCTCCTGCCTGTCACTCAGCAGTGAATGCACGCATCCACACGGCAGACGGCTACCCTGTCACAAGCATTAATACCCTGTATCTTTCTAAAAAGGAGTTTAGGGAGCTCCCTAATAAAAGCTGAATCTCAAAACAGTAATTGTGTGAATATAGTAATTTTTACAGCTATGTATAATGGTATTTAAAACAAGATCCATTTATCCGACTTTTTACATATCTGCCCTTACTCTGGTCCCACCACAGTCGGATATGCGATGGACTACTGTATAATAAAAAAACTGCTGAAGCATCTAAAAGTAAAATGTTTGTAAAAAGTATGGGAAATAAGACTGAAAAAATAACAGCAATAAATACATATGAACAGCCACAGAGCAGCACTATTGAATAAAAAAATATATATATTATAAGTAATTGATGAAATACTTTAGAATGATACCTCAGCCTAGTGAGGGCCCTGGATTGTGCTGTGACAATAGTGTCATCACTGGAGACTCCCCATTAGATTAGATGTCCGTAGTGTTTATTTGACTCTTTTAGAGGAAGAATACCCTGCTTTCTTAAATGCTTATTCTAAAAATAAATTTCAGTTTTAGAAATGCACTCAAACAATCCTAATACCTGTCTCCTGGATCTGTTCCAAGGGAAATTAGACTGATGTGTCAATGCACTGATTTCTTCAGAGAAAACATGTGCTACAATGATATTGTCGTGGGCTGGTAGTGTAATTATTTTCTGGGGATATACACACACTCTGTACTGTGTTTGCCTGGGAGCAATCTGTTTCTACCTGGTAAACCATCAATGCCATCTACAATGATTAAAGCAGAGTAGTTTCACACAACCTCCTTACACCACAGCTTTTCTCTGCCAATCTGTGTTGATGGAGTGTGGGCTTCATGTCAGGTACGTGGAATGAATATATAAATCAAAATAAATCATTTAAAATGTCCATGATCATAACTTCTGGTTGTGCTGTAGCAATTTTACAGAATGGGCCTTTTCACAAAGCTTTCACTCATCGGTCTACAACACTCGTGAATAGCAAACTGTATTCAGTATTTTGATATTCATGGCATGCAGCATACATGCCAACAGTCCCTATATGGTCGGGACAGTCCCGATTTCCTAGCAAATGTCCCGCGTCCCGATGCATAGGAAGAAAGTCCCGATATTTACACATAGAAAAAAATTCATTTATTCTGCACAGTAGAGTTAGTGAAAACTACACGCTGTGCTCTTCTTGTGGCTGACACATCTGCTGATCACTAACTTACCGGTATACAAAGGTAAGAACACTTCATTGTGTCTGTGTTTAATGTCATGCTGGTCGAGTGGTGTTGAGTTGAGGACATACGTCCATTATTATATGATAGAGTGTTTTTTGCGTATGACCCCTCCCATGTGTATGATGCGTATAACACCCCCCACAGTTTCCAAATTTTGGCAAGTATGCATGCAGTACTCTTTGACAGCACAGCAATGTGGTTTTGTTCTGCAGTGGCAGGCTGGGTGAAAAACAAAAGGTTTCAAGCGGTTCTTTCTTGTTACTTCACTACACAAGCCTCTGTTGCCTTCTGTCACAAGGATGGCTGTAGTGGCGATGTCAGACCTGGAACATAAACACACAGAGTGGTGAGTGAATGTGAATTGCGCTGTTTGACAAAACAAAAAAAAACTTAAAGCAAACGGCGCGGTGGCCAAGATCTCTATTACATGAGAGTAGATGTTAGAACTTCATGCTGATTTGAACTTGGCTCTTGCCAAGATAAGCACCAACTAAGACGTAGCTTTACAGTAAACTAATGTGATCCATCTGCATCTTCATCCATTTGCGTTTCTTTCCACCTGATGATGTAGATATCCTTCTGTCTGGTTTTGATGGCTGAAGTGTAATGCTGGCTCCAGGGATCAGCTTATTTTGCCTCCCCAGCCCATCTCATCCATTCTCCCTGCTTGGCCTGGGAAACTGCCTTTACACCCCTCATCCTCTCCTCCTGCTTTTGCACCCCGTTGACTACCAGCATCCTCCGTTGAGGTTGCCTTGTGCCATGTAGGAGGAGCTGAACTGAAACCAAGACCCCCTCTTCCATGCTGAACTTGCCCCATAATATCACCGATTCGAAGGGCAGCCTTTGCATCTTCCACGGCTTTCTTTGCTGCCCACTTTCTTCCAGTTTTCCACACAGGTGCTGCTTCCCTTACACATTTGTCGTGTGAATCTACAAATCTAATTTCCAGTCGGACCTTGGCGAACTTAAACTCCTTGGTTAGAGCAGAGACTGGTAGCTGCAGTATTCCTTTACCATAAAGTCCCACTCTGCTGAGACCAGTGTGGAACTCCCAACCATTTCCTGACGTATGAACTGATTAAAACTTCCAGCTTCTCAACTGTTGTCAAAGAAACCTCGTACACAGTCAGTGGCCACAGCAGCCTTGGCAGTAGACCAAACTGAAAGCACCAGAGTTTCAGTTTGCCCGGTAAAGCGCTGCTGTCTATGCTCTTCACCCCTTCCACTGCTTGTTGTCTAACTTCTCCCACACAAACTGTGTCTTTTAGATCCCTGTCGTACTATTTCCCAAGTCTTTTCACTGGCTTCTCAGACACTGTTGGTACTGCCTTACCATTAATGTAGAACCTTTTGTCTACTACTTTACCTTTAATTATATAGATGCTCCTTGATTTAGTGAGCTTGAATTGCATTCGTGCCCATTCAATGTTATTGGTTAATTTGCCCTATAACCGATTAGTGCAGGCTAAAGTTGTAGTCATGGTTGTCATGTCATCCATGTATGCTCGAATTAGTGGTAGTCACATTCCAGAAGCCAAGCGCTCTCCTCCCACTACCCATTTTGATGTCCTAATAATTACTTCCATTGCCATGGTAAAAGCCAGTGGAGTGGCCAAAACAAATAGACAAACAAACGGTGGACGAACCCCAAAATAGTTTACTCCGTACTTTCTCTCTCCCGTTCTCCACTCTCGAACACACAACCCCGAGTGAGTGAAACGTGCACCTATATATACAGTTGGGCCGGGATTTAATTACTAATTAATTATTTACTTGAATCCCAGCACGTGAACTAATCTGTGCACTCCCCGTGCTCACATACTAATACACATTTTATCTGCACGTAAAGTGATTGTGCAATCCCTGTGCCTAAATACAACCATATAATTTAAAACACTCGTGCTACATAACCCCACATTATATCCCGTGCACTTATACATACACCAGCAATAACACACTACATAAAACATATAAACATAAAATACACACAGGGGCGGGGCACACTGCCACACCTTCTCATACAGCTTCCAGTCCCCATTGTAATGTCAAGCCACCAGCTTTTCCCAACTCCAATCCAAGCCTCTTGTATCTATTCTGTAGTCATACACTGCAATGCAACTCACAGATAACCAAAGCTACTTTTCCACTGCCACATACCCCGTTCTGAAAACCATTCTCGATGAACATGCTGATCCAATAACTGCCCTCCCTTCCTTTACAGCAAGTTATTCTCATGGCAGGCTGAGGGGGGCCCACTTTAAAATCTATGCCCAGTTTTCAGGTATAATGACACAGAAACGATTACTAGGCTCAAAAGCACAGTTCTCAGAAACAGCGCATCTCATCACGCACCTGATAATGGCAAAATTAAGCAGAGGAAACGTAGCACAACTAAACTGACAACCGGGGACTTTATTGGTAGGGGTAGATTGATAGCTACTGTGGCAAAGATAATGAAACAAGGGAAATGAAACAAGCTCAAAGATGAGAATCGGTGATGACATTAGCCTCCTATTAAAACCCATCTTGATGAAAGTTAACTGTAAAGACATGTTAATCACAACATTTCAGTTAATGCAAATAACCGGAAAGCGTTTTTTTTCCCCAAAGGCCAGCTGCTATAGTGAGTATAATCTAATTGTAATTTCCCTTTAGCCTTTACAGTAAAGATGATGAGTATCTCTTCTTGTAAATACTACAATAAAATCTGATTAAAAATAAATACAAAAACTGCTGTTTATTTCAGCATCATAAAGCCAGTAATTTTGTTTGAGGTAAAGCAGAACCTGTTTACCTGGAGCCAGGACCGCAATACTGTGCTGGATTAGCCAGTTCACAACATTCTAGTGTATTGACCTTTTAAAATCTCTCTTACTTTATGATTGCGTTTCTGGAAATGTGAACACAGGCTTCCCAGACATAATTAAGAACATATATGACAGTAATACATTCTTTCTGTATTTGTATGATCCTTGTGAGGTATTGCAACTCAAGGGGCTATCCATGCATGAACATCTTAAATAAAAAAGGAGATCACTCAATTATCGATCAATTCTTTGTTTAATTTCATGTGTTGCAGCTGATTGGTTATTTATTTTTATACAACCCACGTGGGCTTTAGAGCTTATTGCCTGTGCTGCACTGATTAGGGTGTCATTAAATGCAGGTTTGATTTAGTTTCGCTTAAACCTCCATGCTTAGCAGATCTCAGATTCGGAATATATATTCAGAGCATGGATTTTTTTTTTTTTTAAATGATCAACTGTGCTCTCCCCACAAGATTGTCAACTCCAAATGAAACTGTAATCTGAACCTGGGTTCTGGTGTCTATGAGAATAAGCTTACAGAAATGTAGCACAGCACACTTGATGCTAAATCTAATAAAAATGAATTCTGAATCAACAGCACAGACAGCACATGCAATGGATAATGATGGGAAAGTGGGTACAGTTGATGACAGGCAGTACAATGGTTTAATGGTACAGTGCAAAACAACCCAAAATGCTTGAATGCTGGCAATCAGCCGTAATGGCAGCTTAAGAGTTTAAAAAAAAAAAATCCTGCATTTGCCAACAGATGAGTGGGATCTAGCTGCTAGTATCTGGAGGTGAATTTTCTGGCTGAAATGAGGAGTACCAGTCAAACAGCTGCTTCCAATGTGTAGCCTGGCTAAATAAAGCCACTGCTCCAGATTCAGAGGCACCCAGCAGGATCTTCATTGGGGACCACAGGGGAAGACCAGATGTCACACTATAACAGCAGAAATTAAATAGATACACATGCCAATACAATAGTATTGATTATGCAAGCAATTGTATATGCCCCTGTGGAAGGGTGGTGGGCAATTCACTGACACACAAGGGAAACAGAAGTTTTATTTGAAAACACCACACTGGTGCCCAGTTTTATTATTTTAGATACTTTCTTTTAGCCCGCAGAGGACGCTGTTGTCCGTGGCCTGAGTACTGGCAATGGTGAACAGGACCACAGAAATACCAATACTGGTAAACAGTTAAAAGCTGGCGCACTCACGGGTGCTCTGAAATAATAAATAACCAAAGGCGAAAGAAAACGGAAAATAAAACACAATAATAAAACTACAAAATAAAGGTGCTGCTTATGCAGTACCCCCACTGCCGCTAAGCCGTTCAGCTCGGGTCTCCGTCCTACGCTGTTATGCACTATACACTGAGGTGGCCAAGGTTCCTCTTCTACTCACACACGTTCCCTGGGATGCGTAACAATTTATTTTCTATATTATTTTCTTTCTCTAGGCTGGCTGTCTTCCTCAGCTGTGCTTGCCTATTTTGTCCTCTCGCTCCAACCACTGGCGTTCCTGCCTGGTCTATGTTTACACTGGCCTTCTCAGCCAGCGTCTCTGTGTATTCCCAATCACGGCCACCCGCATGCATAACCAAGCGCAGTACTTATGGGCCGAACAATCCCCCAAGGCCCGCCTCTCAGCCACTCAGAGAGAGGGAAAGCCAACACACCCTCTCCCCACCTCTCCGTGTCATCACCATGACTGGCAGGCGGATCTTACAAGGTTGCTGCCCCCTTCCTGCAGTACCACGCATGCACCAGATAGTCAGCACAGATCCCCCCCCGTTTCAGCCCCATATTCAAACTGGGTAACATGCATAAATGTATACTTAATTGGCATACATTCTGTAAGTTTAGTAATAGGATCATCTTATGAACACACAATGAGTATTTCTGGCTTGATAATTGTGTGGTGAGAAAATCTGCTCAATAAATACATTAAAAAATCCCATTCTAGGAGGTCCACATACTTTAGTAGATGACAATTGTCCAGGAGAAATACAATAACTTGACTGCATTAGAATAGATTAAAAAAGCAGGCTGCATTATGATGTATTATCGTCATTTAGGGATTAAATTTAAAATATGTACTGTAATTACAGACAAAGGTATAGTTGTTATGTGCATCTCAATCCTTGTTATCAACAATAAGATACTATGACAATGATTTCATTCAATTGGCACTAATTTTGTTTATTAACTGCTCATAACTAGGTAACCAGTATGTTATTATCAATTCAAGTGCAGGACCCAACTTGATGTTTTTATTCACTTTTTCAAACCACATACTTTTTCATAGTTTATAAAAGGTTGGTATATGTTTGCTAACCATCAAGACAACATTTTAGTAAGCTAGTTGTTAACAGTGAATAAACATAAAAATGGAGGTTAAGATGAAGATCGACATAGTACTTTCACCTAAGCCTTCTTTTGTGACAGTTGTACTCTCTGTATTCCTTAAAGCTAACATCATGCTGACTGTATTGTTTTTAGTACTACTACTGCTATTAGTTTACACTTGTGACATGAAATCACAGCACAGGAATGGTTTTGTAATTAAGGAGCCACAAACTGTTTGTTTTTCCTCAGATCAGGTATTTCATGCATTTTATGTTTCCCACCACCACCACCACCATTAACATTGGTTTTATTTATTTTGTGGATTGCCATATTTGCATCTTCAGGAAGAAGATGGTTTGCTTATTTTATCAACTGTGGGGGCTGTGTATCTCTACAATGTGACAAACGCATATGAAGAATACATCTTAGAAACAGGCAGCATCACTTTTTATGAAAGTATTCATTTACATTTGTTACCATGTTATTCATCATATTGTGAATGTAGGTCATAGTACACTCAGCTTGAACGCAAGCTTGTTAAATGAAGGCTATACTGTATCTTGGTACATTTTTCTATGAAGTTCATTTTGAGAAGAATACAGACTATGAAAACGGTATAATTTATTTTCAAAGTATGATAATTAAGCGACATCCCAGAGGGATGAGAATCGAAAGTTTCACAGCAGTAAAACAGGCCAATTCAATCAGTTAGTTCCATTTGCAACGGTCGGTATACGATAGCCCAATTACTGTATCATTGACAATGTGGCATTGTAAGTGACAGACGTGTAAGGATGAAGAAATGCTAATGATCACAATAGAAATACTCCCTTTGTCAGCTTTGTTTCTTTAAATACTCCCTTTGTCAGCTTTGTTTCTTTAAATACTCCCTTTGTCAGCTTTGTTTCTTTTATATTTTTACATTTTGAAAGAGAAATGCAAATGTAATTTCATTCTAAAATGTAATTTATGATAAATACATTCAGTATGAAGATCCTGCTTCTGGCTGCAAAATGGCTAAATCATGCGATTGGAGTACTTATTGAGGACTATTGAATACAGGATTTACAGTATATTACTACATCTGAGAAACAGGCTGGACAGCTGAGAATATTGGTAGCATCTCTAGTCAATAGCAGAAGCAATTTTCTGTAGAGTACAACAGTGGCACCTCGAGCCCTTCTACTCCAGGTCTGTGTTCCAACCATGATCTTAATTGTTTAATTAAACCAAATAAAAATATAAGAAAATTTACAAACAAGAAGAGACCATTTTGGCCCATCCAGTTCCTAGTATTCCAGTAAGGTCTCAGAGAATCCCAATGATTCAGCACCCACAACATGGTTTGGTAATCTATTCACTCCACAATCTCTGTTCCTGGGTTTGTATTAATTTAAAGTATTATTTTAAGATTATAAACGCTTCAATCTTCAATCCCCGCCTAATGAGAGAAATTTGATTTTAGCACTCCTTTAAAGGGGACATAAGGACCTTTTTTATTTTATTGTGTTAAATGAATAAATAAAGTTCCCATGAGTTCCTTGCCTCAAGATGGCTTCACATGTACCCGCATGGACCTCTCATAACTACATTTCCCATCATCCTCCTGCTCACATATGTAACTGAGATGGATTTACCAGTGAGCAGGAGGATGATAGGAAATGTAATTCTGAGAGGTCCGTACATGTGAAGCCATCTTGAGGTAAGGAAATAGGGAATGAAATTTAAAAGTTTGAAAAAGTGGTCAAAATGTAAAAAAGATAAAAATAAAACAATACACACACCTTACGTAAACAGTTGTAGCAAGACATGGGAACATGTAACACAATAAAATAAAAAGGTCCTTATTTACCCTTTAAGATGTCTTTGAATAGAGACCTGTACAGATTAAATAAAGTTGAACTGCATTCATCAAATGATGCTGAAGCTACTTCTGTGAATAATTTAGCATTTGCGAAATTTAGCATTTGCAAAAGCATTGTTGAGGTGTAGAGGTGCCAGATTGTATTAGCTGTCTGAATAATGTATAAAGTGGTTTGCTGCACACAGTAGCAGGGTCCTGCAACACCAAACGCAAAGTCTTCTTTTTCAAATTGTTTTCCTTGTAATAATATGAGCTTTGATATTGTGTGAACATGCATTGAAATTAATCCTCCCCATTGAATGGTTTATTTTTTTTTAAATATGTAATG
The DNA here is from genome assembly GCA_030684275.1 of Acipenser oxyrinchus oxyrinchus. Lineage (NCBI taxonomy): Eukaryota > Metazoa > Chordata > Actinopteri > Acipenseriformes > Acipenseridae > Acipenser > Acipenser oxyrinchus. The sequence continues at coordinate 17,385,666 of CM060255.1, forward strand.
CTTATATGGTACTGATGCTGTGCAATGATAACTGCACCCTCAACCAGGTTGAATCTGTTTAATATTTTAAATATATAACCTAGAACTGGTATTATTGAACTAAACTCCTGCTAAACCCACTTCTGTTGAGTTCAACATCAGCCATTAATATACACAGGTATCTTCTTGGTCTTAAGGTAGCTTGCAAAATCATATTAAATCTGGGGCTTTGAGCCTAATTTGTTACCACTATTTTAGGGTTCTAAATCAATCATGTATCTCTGTCTGAGTTTTTTTATTTGCTTTCTTGAAGAAAATAATGTATGAGATAGACTTGTCCAGAGAATCACAGCAAATGTAAAATACCCAGGTGCTCTAAGAACACATAAAAAACCTCAACACTAAGAAGTCCCTTTTCTCATATCATTCCAGCAGATACTACTCATCCTTGATGATTGATTCCTACAAACACATACAAAATAATACTGTGTTTATTATATTAGTCTTCAGTGGAAGGCCTGAGTCAGAATATTATTCCCTAACGACAAAGATATCATACAACATTACTGTTGTGAGCCAGACACCTTCATATATTGAATATATTGAAGTTTTAGTCTTATTGGTTTATGACCCCATAACCTATACCCAGGAAATTCACCTGGATTGAATTACCCACTTATTTTAGGTATCACGGGATAACCACAGGTATGTGGTTGAGGTAATCCTGTATGATTCCTCACTTCTGTAAAATGTTCTAAAAAACAGCGGTGGCTTATCACAATGGGGGTTAGGTTGATCCAATTAAGTGTTGTCAGTTTAAGATACTGCTTTCATAAGTTTATCAGTTTTACCTTGGTTTTGGTTTAGGGCAGCAGTGTGGAGTAGTGGTTAGGGCTCTGGACTCTTGACCGGAGGGTCGTGGGTTCAATCCCAGGTGGGGGACACTGCTGCTGTACCCTTGAGCAAGGTACTTTACCTAGATTGCTCCAGTAAAAGCCCAACTTTATAAATGGGTAATTGTGTGTAAAAAATAATGTAATTGTATATAAAAATAATGTGATATCTTGTAACAATTGTAAGTCACCCTGGATAAGAGTGTCTGCTAAGAAATAAATAATAATAAATGACCTTCAACAGTGGAACAACCACAACAAATTCCCCATAAACAAAAGTTCAACTAGAAAGCAACACAAGCACATCTATCACACCACTCAATGATCTTTCAAAGGTGACATTTTCACAAGGCACATGGAAGCCTGCGTGCATGTATTGTTTTTGTCTTTTCCCTTGAGATCTCCTCCAATAAAGAATCTAGGGATGAGTCAATGAATTCTACCATGGGCGTTCTATAATATATATATATATATATATATATATATATATATATATATATATATATATATATATATATACTTAAGGAATTTATTTTAACTTTGTTGACAAAAATGAACTTGACAAGACAGCCAGACAAAACAGGCCTGCACTGATACATGCTTTTTGTGTCAGTTTGCTTCCATTGGGATTTGATTAGCAATGGAGCAATAGTCCCTGAAGGGAAATGAAGTAAAAAAGAACATTATGGTCAAGCAATGCCCAACTGGATTAGCATCACTTCATCCAGTAAGCACCCCCCCTCCCTTCATCACAGTATATAAAGAAACATTTAGATCTGAATTTGTACACTTGTTGTATAACTTGGCAGTAGTTAGGAGATAATGTATCTTCAAATGTCATTTTTTAATAGTGAGTCTTAACCCTTTCACTGCCATACAAACCTTCCATTAATGAATGATATTTGTGAATGTGAGATGACTGCTTTTGCAGTCTTTGAGGTTTGCAATTAAACAATTTATATTACTAACATTGGCCTTCACAAAATGTGATTGTGCATGTGTGTCAGTTTGAATGTTGTCTCAGCACTGTAACTCACCTACCGATCAGAAGGACTGAAGACCAGACGGCCTCTGTTCCTGCTGTCAAACCCCCAAAACCACAAATCTACTGAACACTCTGCCTGGATTCAACTGTTGAATGCCCAATAGGTCTCTGCTGCGTGATGAGGTGAACCATCCCAATATTTCTCCCTAACCCTCAAAGTAGCGTGGACAGGATTCTATAATAGTGCTGCAAGATTTATACTGAATGCAGATTACAACGAGCACCACTGTGCTCTCTATGAAATTTTAGGGTGGCTCAGTCTGGAGAATAAAAGGCTCTCTCTTGCGTTTTGTTTATAAGGTGTAAACTGGAAATGCTTGCATCTCTGTTAGAGACATGTAACTCTACCTATGCACTCAAATTAAATGCTGTGCCTACTTTCAAAATCCCTAAATTGAGATGTAATATGCGTCAACGTGCCTTTGTATATCAGACATCTCATCTTTGGGATTCGTTGCCTTAGCATAAAAACGGCCTCTTCAGAATACCTTTTTAAATCATTCAGAAATATTTATTTTAAATCTAACTAGGGTTTGCGCGTAGTCTAAATCCAAACTACTGGTCATTTTTACACAGACACATACAGTATACTTCAACATTAAAACGTGCATTACTGAAAAAAACGGGTTGGCACCACTATTAAATACAATGGTCATGGGCATGGCCACCTCCATTAGAAATCCTAGTAGACACACCACGTTAATGCAGTTGGTGCTGTTTCAGACCACTGACAATGTGGTTTTACACAGACAGAAGTGTGTGTGTGTGTGTGTGCTTGTAAGCAGGGGTTTATCACATTTAAATTCATATTTTACTGGATAATTGGGTTTCTTTTTATTAATCATCCAATAATTGTAGTTTCTCATTTAAAAAGCTTGGTTCGTTCTTTTGTGCATTTGCATTTTTTTTCTTTCTTGTCTCACAGTTAGTTGTTGTAGTAAAATAAATAACAATAAATAAATGCAATAAAAAAATCTTTCTGGATCTCCACATTATTCTAATTGATACATTAGTACAGTGTCTTATGTGCCTGCTGTTCAGAAGCTTTGTTAAATTACATTTCTTGCACAAGTCACCTTACAGTGTTGCCTTTCAAGGCAAATAAAATAATCAATGCCCTTTGTTTTTGTAGTAACCTGACAGACTTGCATTGCTGAAAGCATTTCCTGTGGTGGTATAGATAATGCATGATTATTTCAATGCAGTTTCATATACAAGGGAGCTTCTTCAAACAAGCTGAAAAAAAAACTGGGTCAACTAAAAAAAAAAAAGGCTGAAAAGAGGGATTTGTTAAAAACAGCATTTCTGTTTTCCTAAATATCTGTAAAATGGAAGAGGAATAATTCATTTCTGGGACATGTTGAAATGTCAACAGTTGAAATGGAAATCAATTCACACTGGTAAATCACAACCATTTTTGACATGTATGTCCAGAGCAAAGCAACAGCCAAGATTCATGAAACTGAGGAATACACTGCACTTATCTCTAATACACCATTTCCAGAAACATGGAAAAGCACGCAGACAGGCAAACAAATATGTTAGCTATTTTACATAAACAAGATATATATAATGAATCTATAATTAATCTATAAAACTGTATCAAAACTTAAGAAAAGAAATCAGATTCTGAAACCCTCTTTAACTAGTACTAAAGAATGTCCTTATTAAGGTTAATTTCTAATTGACTTCTCTAGATATATGTACAAATGTAAATCTAACTTACATACAGACACACTGTCTGTTGCCAGGAATAAACATCTGGTAGACATACAAGTGTTTTAACTTATGCTGTCATGTGTGTTAAGCATCCATGTCACTTTCAGGAATTCAAAAATTTTTAAAAACATTAAAAACATTTAATAAAGCTTCAATGTCTCACCACCATGTTCAACATTATACTGTAATATGACACTATATATAATGTGACTTCAGTAAATTTTCAGATCGATTACTCTATTACTATGCTGAAGTAGAAGGTTACAAAGCTATGTTGTAAATCAGGAATCACTCAAGATTCAGGATGCAAAAAACAAATTACCAAGGGGGGCAACTTATTCATATTGTGGTAACACATTATATTAGGTCTCTAACTACACTGTAGTGTAATTGCATGTGTGGTGACATAGTAATTACATCACAAAAGCTTGTGTAACTACAGCGTAATTACAAAATGCTAGCAACTGAAAACATTTTTCATTTTGTATTAAAGCATGTTGTTGCTTTGTAACTGCACATCCATGTGTGTAATTAATGTTATTGCAATGCAATTAAATACACTTAATAGAAAGTGTTGCCAATATTTTAATTATAATGATAGCATTTTACAGGAAGCACCTGTACATATGTAAAGACATAGTTGTAAGCGGTATAGTACTGGGCACTACACCTTTCAATGGGTACAACCTTTTAAATTCCAACCCAGTATGGAATGTAGCAGTGTGCCGCTGAGAGAAAGACAACAGCTATCTAGGCAGCAACCCGAATAGAATGAAACTCAGTTTAAAATGATTAATGTGTAAGCCAGCCCGCAGCTATGCTTTCAGAATAATCATGATGATGCCCCCTTGTACAGAGGTGGGTTATGACGTCCTTTGTGAATTTGAACCCACTCCATATGTGTCCACATTTCCCCATTGGATATTTCCTATGCATACCCACCAAACATAGCCACTGGCAAGGTCACTGTGAATAGCATTAGAAGCATTATTACAAGCAGTGCACACGAGTACAGAGGGTTTTCATAATCTCTCTCTATGAACTCTTTTGTCTTATGAACATTCAATTTATTTTGACCATGTATTGTACATTACAGTACATACTTATTTGTTTTTTTAACCCTGTAGCAGGGTAGAGTTGTGGTCAGGCTGGTCAGCGGCAGGAAAGCAAGTCACAGTCAGAAGCTGCACTTTTAAAGTGCTGGTCGAGCACTTTTATTAAACAATAACAAAACACAATTTAACTTAAATAAAACACACTACTCACTATTTACACCGGCAGAGTTTCTGCCCCGTCACAAACCTGTAGAACACAAGCTACTGTATCAAGCCAAATAGCAACTAGACGCAGGAAAATAAAATCATTAAAACACACTACACACTATTTTCAACCAGAAAGTGGTGAAAACATAAGCCTCTTCATTGCCAGTCTTTCAACAAAGATTACAAAACAAATACATCTATCTGTAGTTATTGCAACCCCCCCTCCCCCCCTCCAAAAAACCAAACAGGTTTGGTCGAACTGTATCATTTTCCTATGAAGTTTCGGATTTGAAGCACAGTCAAAGCACTGCTGGAATGAATAAAAAACTGAATGAAAGTCATCACAGCAAACTACAAGAGATTAAAAGCTCAAGCATACAGGAGGCAAACAAGAAGAATTGTTTAATCTCTGAAATGTTGATGAATGTCATCCTTGTTTATGTGAGTAATAACTCAAACGTTCTGTTTCTAATTTGCAGTGGTGTGCGAGTCATTCGTAGCCTGTTGTTCCAATCATAACTGCCGTCCGATGACTGTAACAAAGGTATGAAACTTCCCACTGAGCAGAAACCACAAATGTGTCTCTGAAACGCTGTTATTTCAAACAGTGATAGCGATGAAATACTTTTATTTCACATAGAAATCAAAACTTGTCTTCCCATATGAGCCATACCGAAGTGGTGTGAAGTATTTAATTTGTTGCAAAGAATTCCTAAAGTTGAACTTTCAGCCATTGCCTGGCCACATTGTTAGGACCTGCAACCAATATTGGGATGGGCCACTGTTTATCCTGATCCCAGCCATGACAAGACGTGGCATAAACTCCAGAAGGAAGGTGTTTTATAGGATGGTATTTAATTCATTCATTTAATATTTCAGGCTTGTCAAGTAGCTTCTCTAACCATCTTTTCCATCTGTCCGTCGCCATCTGTTTGTGGCCACGGCTGTCTCTCTTGGTGATTACTGTCCCGTTAGTTTGCTACTGCTGATCTGATGACTGAAGTCTTGGAGCAGCCTACTAACATGACTGACCTTGATACTGAGGCAGCTGCTGATCTGGTCCTGTGTGTTATAATTGTGTGCATCCCCTTAAACTGTTTAGTGTGGAAACAGGGTTTGGAGGTAAATATAAATGAATGCAATACATGGACTGAATGTAGCAAAATTTACTGTATTTCTGTTTCGATTGAGGTTAATATCACAGATTCATGAGGGTGATTTTTTCCCCCAATAATGTAATTCATATTGCGATCTTAACATAACAATTGAAACATCAAAATCCTGAGATCTTTTATCTTGTGATCTCAGCATAACAATTTTGATTGTTGAAATTCTGAGATCATTCCTTTTGTGATATCGACATAGCAATTTGAAATGTCTCGAATAGATCCTGCGATAACATATCAATTTATTTTCCCCCATGTCATTATTTACAATTATGTGTTGTCAGCACAAGTACATATTATCCTACATTCACTCGGGTCATTTCATGAGTTTACTGTACGCTCCAAAAAAAAGCCTTCCTAATCTTCTAAATCCTAAAACAAAAGTGAAAGCCCTTTCTTCAAAGTAAATTAAAAATGGTCTTGATATATGGCAGTCCATAAAAAGGAGAGATTTTCAATGTCAAAAACTACTCCTAATGGTGAGTAGATGATAATGGGAGATACAGTAATTTAATTTAGGCCCAAAACACATAAACAGAGAGTAAATTAGTGAACCATGGCAGTCTAAAAGCAATTAAAAGGCCCGTTTACTTTCTTCCCAAAACAGCATCACACAGTTTTCCAGTTCACTTGACCTGAATGTCTGTAAATCCTGCTGCTTCCATGAGGTGGATGTACTCTGAGGAAGACCTTTCTCACCCCTCTGTCTGCACCAGCATATTAAGTGAGTAGAGTTGGGTTGTTAGAGTACCGCTCTTGTCTTCATTCAATAAGGCTTTAATCAGCAGCAACCCACCTCCTAATTATTCCAAGAAAGCAAGAAAATGTTTGTGAGCATTGAAGATTTGATTATAATCTACTACAATCAGCTTATTTTACCTCACAAGACCCTGAACGTCTATTAGCTGTATTATTCACACAGATAAGTGCATACCACAACATTGCTCGTTCGTTCTCACATCATTTTCAGCACGACCTCCAATAATACCCCAAGGTCAGTCACGCTGGGCCTATGACAAGAGTCTCCTCTTCTGCTGTCTGGAGATGTGTCTCAGCTCAGCATAATAAACCTTTTACTGTTAGGCTTGGATTTAAAGAAAAAAAAGCATTTTTTACAGTAGGTAATGCAATGGTATTGTCATCTAGGGTATCATACATTTTTTTTTTTTTTTTTGCTATTGAGCATGACTTATCTTAAATCAGTGGTCCATTAATAGATCTTTGAACATAGGTAAAACTAAGACAGTCTCAGTCTCTTTATGTCTCAATACCACTTTTCTTTACAAAACAGTATCCACTTATAAAAGGTAACGTGGTAAAAGCACAAAGAAGTGTAGTAATTCATAATAAAAACATAGTAAAGCATGGTAAGACACTGGCAAATACAGTAAAGAAAGGTAAAAAAGACCAAGAAAAAGACCATCATATATATAGTTTAAGCATGGTCAAATGTACAGCACAATGTTAAAATTTGAAAAGGCCCTTTTACAAGATAACGACAATACTGAGCCTTTTTGTTTAACCACGAAGCAAAGTTGGCTGCTCAAACTGTGCAAAAGAATTTCTGTTATAATAAGAGACACCCTAAACACAATGTATTAACTTATTGTACTGGAGTTTTAACAAATCCATTACAGGGATTGGTTGATTTATCGTTTTGTGATTTACAGTTACATTATCAAGGTGTTTCATTCATCCATGGTTTATGCTACTATAAATGATGCGTTTGAATGCTTACAAAATGTTTAGAGATTCAACAAGCAAGCTCAAGTGCAATCTGTTTTTGCACCATCGTATCTGTCGGCTTACTAGTTCCCCACACCCGCTGCTAAATCCTCATGTAGCCCATCTTTTACGTAAAGGGGAATACAAAGTCATAGCCCTTACCGGCACTATTCAAACAGCCCTGTAATTAGCCGCTGGATGTGGATGTGTTTATTGAAAGATTACTGGTTTTTCTATTCCTGTAATCGTGAATCAGTATCCAGGAGGCTTATGTTCTCAACATTTGTGTGTTCAGGAGACAAGTTTCCCGAAAGCATGTCTGACACAAATAGAACCAGGATATAACCCACAGCAACACTTTAAAGCATGTGTTATTGGTGACAGCAAATGATATGTTACTGTTATTATACTGCTATAGTGTTGTTTGGTGATATTTTCAGGACGTAATGCATGTGTACAAGGAGGCTGTGTGGTCCAGTGGTTAAAGAAAAGGGCTTGTAACCAGGAAGTCCCCGGTTTAAATCCCACCTCAGCCACAGACTCATTGTGTGACCCTGAGCAAGTCACTTAACCTCCTTGTGCTCCGTCTTTCGGGAGAGACGTAGTTGTAAGTGACTCTGCAGCTGATGCATAGTTCATACACCCTAGTCTCTGTAAGTAAGATAAAGACGTCTGCTAAATAAACAAAATAATAATAATAATATCATTTTATTGGGACTTGATAAAAACAACCCACATGTACCTTTTTAATTTAGAATTAACAAAAGAAATGGTTTCTTTTTTTCCCCCCATTCAACTTCATATCATCTACATAGCACATGTGTTAAAAAGGCTATATTCTCTCCTGCCTGGAACTTCATGGGTATAAGGCAACTACAAAGTACGTCTCCACTGCTCCACTAAACTGGGCTGCATGGTTCACAGCTGGATTTGTTCCGATAGTGTGTAAATATACAGTGCAGGTTAATGCATGCAGTGGGAAAGCAGTTTCTAGTTGCCCTCTACCTGTGTAGCTTTTAACTAGTTTTAGAGAGAGATTGTGTATGGATTTTTATACACAGTCTGAGATGGACCAATGTTTGCATTGAATGAATAAAGGAATATAGACAACACAAAGTAAACAGTTACAAAGTGGCGTAGAGGAGGCAGGTTTTTCATTTTCATAACTCACAAACAGATTGCAATGGAATACCTGGTTTACAGGCCTTGTTCACTTTGACGAGCAGCTCCAGACATTTCTCGTCTGTCCAGTCGTGAAGAATCCAAGCCAGGATATAGAGGTCAGAGGCAGTAATGGGATCTCTAAAGAAGTCTCCTACAACATAAAAGTGTCTCTTCCCCTATTAACCTGACTTACAGCACATGCTTTATATACTGTAGTATATAATATAGAGTACAGTCAATCAGTATTGGATATTTATGTGTTACAGACCACAATTACTGATCTGTACACCTTTTCCTTATTTGGTTTTTGGTATGTGTACTCTTGTACAGATCAGATGGAATCTAATGCACTTTCTAATGCAGCAGTCGGTGAGTAAGCACATTCTATGTTACTGAGCTGATAGTTTTGGACATGTTCCCCCATCCTGAAGGCAACAAGGAGAGATTGCGTTTTCATTAGTCAATAAGTGCACACAGAATTACAACTTCAGGAGAAAAGGGGTATTGTGTGTGAAAACAGTACTCGATAAAAAAAAAAATGGAAAACCTAAAAAACAACAGGACGAAGTCATTCATTCCTAGAAAAGATTGGCAATTGATGTGGTTCAATACTCCTGACTTAAAAGACCTCTCCCTACTCTTAGGGCTCAGGCCTCTCCTGAACAGAAAGAGATTGTGCTGGCTAAAGACAATGACTGAAGTCTGCCTTGTGCACCTCGAATCAATGATGAACAAACTGCTGTTGTGGATTTTGAGCCTGTTGGTATGATGCAGTTAACAGCTCTATAGCAACACATATAGACAAGCCTTACACTTTGCATAGATGCTTGTTTATGGTGTGTGTGAGTGGTTGCGAGTTGATGCCTAGCCTCTGTTCTTTTGCAGCCTAACAATAAAGTACGGGGTGATTAGAAAGTAAGTTTACCACATCAATGATATGGTGCGTTGATGTGGTAAACTTGCTTTCTAATCACCCTGTATAATGTTCAGATACAAAAGGGATGTTTAATTTACGTATCAAATATGGGATGAGTACAATACAAATTAGGGGTGGCGGCTCTAAATAATTGAGTGTAATCCAATTCTTCAGCAACACCGGTTGATATTGACACCAATAATGACTAACGACAGCCTTACTTATGAATCTGTCTTTACACAGCTCAACAAAGCCAGCTATGCTAGAAAGATGAGATTCTGAATGGTTCTTTCAGTACAATCGTATCATATCTGATAACTGTTATTTCTAAACACATTATGAAGGTTCACTTCTGTTGTACATCACTCTCATACAGAAAAAAAACACATTGAACAGGTAATGTTCCATGAAAACATTACAGTAAGTGATAACCCATGTTGATGAAACTAGCTGGAGATTTACACTCCACTAATTTCTCCTGCAATAAGGTATTGATCTCTTGGCATCTTTCGCAGCATGAATTCCTGTGAGAATACCTTCATGGAATGAAATTCTCCTCTCATCCAATGACACAAAGTGCTCCTTTGCCATTTGTACAACCTTAGGGAGATCGAAGATTGTCATCATGGATTCTGGGTATGCAAACACACACTGTTTGCATACCCAGGTTGCACCACTGCAACCTTCACTGCAACCTTCAAAAAGAACAGAAGAGGTCACAGTGAATTGCATCACTTGACATATAATAAAAACGACTATTAACTGTAGTAGCTCATTTATATTGTAACAAACAATGATGATAAGACTCCACAGACCATAATACAGTTCACAAATTCTCGGTTTATTATAGCAAATTACAGTAGCGACAGATAGCGCTCACTTTTTCAACCCCCGCATTCCCACAGACACTCATATTTATACTCCCATACAAGTACAAGTAAAACAGCACAAACAATCATAAAACATTGCCATTTACGGTAAATACAAAGTATTACATTAAACATATCCCACCCAATCACAACCAGTTCCCTGCATTGCCGGGTGCACTCTGCTGTATATTGCATGTGAACTAAAGGAGCCTGGTGTGTGTGATTGTAGCGCCAACAGTCCAGCAGTACTCCTGGCCACAAATAATAATGCTGCCCACACTCAGTTACAAAATTATTGTATAGATCTCAAGTCAACCTTTTCCCCAAAATATTAGTGAAGTACCCTTATATTGTGCTGATATTGGCACTGGATATGGCACTGTAACACTACCAGTATATATTGATTACTATCATCGTGAAACCATAATATTCATATCACTCTGTAGTATTTTACCAATGGTTCGCACTGTGCTACAATAAGCCCCTAGTAGAGAACCCTTGCATTGCCATTATGGTGACACAAAGTAGAATTGGAACATCATCAGTATTGAAATTGTTAACGTAGTGATTTGTTTCCCAGCCTAAAAAAATAAATGCATACACAAAGAATGAACAGAAGCTGGCAAGCAAAGTAGGACACAGGAAGCTTTTGTAAGAGATTGTTCTGATGTAACAAGAGTATTGATTGAAAAAACATTTCACACATTGTTTATTCCCTTATTTCACAGAGGTACTGTACTGTAGATGTTTTCAGGATTGCAAATTTCACAAGCTGCCATTTTTTGGATTGCGATAGATGTTTCCATTAAAATAAAAGCCAGACTCCAATACTGTCAATACAAAGTACAATATGAGACGGTAAGAAAAATAAATGATTTATGTTTTCATCAACAGTGTTTTATTGAAACCTCACATTTATATTATCATTATAGGGATGGAAATAAGACTTCTATGGCATAGTAGTTTCACCCATTCTAGGTTTCACTGTGAGATTGATTAGCCACAGCATACAGGTAACAAGCTCAGGTGTGTTCTGTTAAACTAAATAGTAAAACCAGGAACGGATCAAACTGCTATGAAATGGGAGTCTTATTTCCTTCCCTGAACTAGCAACATACAGTAACCCCCTACAGTGAGTGTATTATCCCCAATTCATACTCTCTTACACCTCTCTGGGTTTCTATTGAGTCCCCTTGACCATTTCTCTTGAATAAATCATGTTCACTATCTCTAATTTCTTCCAATTTATTATATTTCTTACAAATGCTTTTACAGATTTTCCAAGTCTTAGTCATACTTCTCTGTTCCTAAGCATGGTTTTGGTACACCTTGTTATCCTGCGACCACGATACAGTACAGTACATTTAAATGTAAACATATATTTGCTGCCCTTGTAAACTACATTATAATTAAAAGCATTTATCTCTGCTGTTGGTGTTTCGCTGCTCCTTCTTGTATATCTTAATTGCTTCTGTTTCATCTCTGTCAGCATCTTTTACATACCTGACTTCCTCAATACATATTTTTTCTAATCTCACTTTCATCATCTTACAAAATATTCCAGTCCCTTATCCAAGCCTGGTTTGTTTATAACTGGCTTGAAAGTGAGAAATATCATTGGTTAAAACCTGAGAGAGAACTCATTAGGTTAAAAAAAAAAAAACTTTTAATTACCCACCACCCCACCAGCAGAATAGCACAAAACCAAGTGTAACCCGCAACAAAAATAACACACATTATTATTATGATTTTACATCTAAAAACAGGGTTTCGTGTCCATGCTGGCAAGATGTTGGCACCTCTCTGGCACCACTGCTTACAGTGCTCAAACAACCATGATGACATGTGATATGTTCTACTGGTTGCCAATGTTGATCACATCTCGTGTGATTAGGCACGTACACAGTGTGGATAGTGCAATGATGCAGGAAACACTGTGTTCTCTGTTAGTGAAAATGAGTTTCAATAAAGTGAATACACATTCATTGAATACATACTGAGTACAGCAGTGTTATTGTGTGATATGCATGTAGAGGGAGTGGGATTGTGGCGGTGAGGGGTTGGGGGGGGATTGCAGAGCTTTGCATCTCTGCTTAATGAAACACTTTGTGTAAAGCACTTTGTGATGGTGGTCCACTATGAAAGGCGCTATATAAAAAAATAAAGATTGATTACACATAACACCGCACGGCAGTTAAATTAGGCACCCTCACGAGATGATCGCTTCTCAAGTATTCTGTAGTAAAATAGGATTCTGCAGCCTTGAGTAAACATAATCGTGATCATATAACAAGCTGCTTACCCACGAGGACTTGTTTTGATGTATTGTCCTCAGTGATTGAGCACCACTGACTGTATCCTGTATACTATATTTAAACTGCTGATGGCACGCTTTTGCTAATTGCAATGTGACAGAGTGGCCGAGGACAGCGTAAATTATCAGGCTGGAGTCTTGACTTACAGTTTTAAACCGGTGTTGGTTTATTTTTCTTACACTGAAGTGGTGAAACAACCGCTAATAAAATAAACAAAATAAACCTAGCTCTCAAATTGCGCACTAAGTAAACAATGTGTGTGGAACAAACACTAGATCTCTCTCACGTTTTGGTTTCTTTCTTTCTTTTGCTTCCTTACTCCTCTATACCCCCATCACAAAGCTGTCAGCTAAGCCCTTTTTATCGAAGTGCCATTAACTTTAACAAGCAGACAGTTAACCAATTGACCATTATCCTTAATTCGTTAATGAAAAGCAACTGTGGATTTTTCTTGGGCGTGCGTACATGCAGGAACTCATGACATCTAGTGGTCAACCCATTACACTGCAGGGAACAAGCTCATATCATTCTCAGACTGACATACTGATTCTGCACCACAGTAATCATATCGGTCCGCTTTTAGGAATCAACCGCTTATAAGAATCAAATCACCCGGGGCGGATGTGATTCTTATAAACAGAGAGAGAGAGAGAGAGAGAGAGAGAGAGAGAGAGAGATATATATATATATATATATATATATATATATATATATATATATATATATATATATATATATATATATATATATATATATATATATATATATATATATACACACACACAGTCAGGATGACTGATCAGCCATTCTTCCCTGACCTTTAACCCAGATGCAGTAGGCAAAAGGATGTCAGTGCAGACAACTATGAATGTCTCTATGATGTATTTATGATTTTATAGCAACACCTTGTGGACAAAAAATGACAACCACAGTATCAACTAAATAATAAACAGAAAATACTTATTTACTTACTTATTAGATGCCTGCAATGGATAATATTTCTTAATGTGCAATCATATTTACTGTGGCTTATTTAGGGTGTACCAACTCAAACCTGTTTTACCTCCAGTGTTGGGTTTCTTATTTGAAAGCACATACACAGCAAAGTCTGCTTATTATTACTCGAAGATATAAAGAATATTTTAACACAAACTGGTTCAAAATGCTTGTAGATACAAATACCTACCCCCAAGATCATATATGCTTTTAAAAGGTGAGAGGTCAAAGGCTGTGACCACATCTTTACCACATATATGCCAAACCGAGTTCATGAGCTTCATGAATGTAATCATTTCTTCATCTGACCTGAAAGGGGAACAGCAATAAGAACATACATTTAGAGAAAGGAACATTATTTGAATGCACCTTGTATTCCGCTAAACTAAATATCAATGAGAAGCTAACCGTTTTGACAACGAATAGATTTCTTATCATGTTCGTACTAATATGCAGCTTTGCGTGTTTAAGATGATTTTGCTGTTCAGTAGTTGTTTGCTTTTTTGAATGACGTGGCATGTCCACAATGGCATCAGCAGTTGTTTAACATACAGTATAACAGAGGCTTGGAGTAAACAAGCACCACCTAGTGTGCAGAGTGTGGTATCCTCCCTGTTTTGTAGCATGCAAAGGTCAGTGGTGTGAAATAAACTTAATAAACAAACTTCAATGCAATGCAATACACTAAACCTTTTTCTACAATCTAACTGTGACCTTGGCTTTAACATGGCTAAAAAGGTTCCTCATAGCCCAGTGCAGGGTCTCTCGCAACAGAAAACTAGCTTCCAAGCTGTACAGCTGCCTGTCAAAGAATAAAATATAGAGTTCCTAGCAGTGTGTTAAACCATTTCTCCTTGGCACCTGATAGTATTTCAGTTATCTCTAATAATGCTTTACGTTTCAATTTGACATATCCCCAAGGCTAACCCAGGAAGTAAACCAATTAAAGCTGGCATAGTGTCCCAATAGTTTTAATTAGAATGTGTCTAACACAACACAATTAGCAAATGAATTGTCCCAAGAGCATAACAGTCAGGAAATGGGCTTCACTAACTGTGCAAAGGAAGGACTTGTAATGGTTCATCAAATAAACTGTCACTTTAAAGTACCTTAATCTCAAGCTTTCACTATTGGAAATATCCTGGGGGACATTTGAAGAAGCCTGGTGACCTCAAAGAGGCTGTTATAATATACATATGGTACAACAGAGTGTAACCATAAACTTCTCCACTCTGCCCCTAGTGGATGTTAAAAACACAGCAGTAAGAAATACCACAAACCTTAGAACAAAGGCAGTGTACCAGATGTATCTAGTGGCGAGACATGATTCTGAGAGATCGATTAATGCCAAATTAAAAAATTTAAAAATAAACGCACAAGGATGTGTTGACTGAAACAGAAAAATGATGCAAAGTGAAACTAAATAAGAAGAAAAATACATTAAGATAGTTGCACTTTAAGTGTCCAAGGGATGAGGGAATCCACCAGCTAAATCCATTCTGAACTGATCATACTTCTTATATGGGTTACACCAGTCTGTTGGTGCTTATATATCTAACAGTGTAACTCAACACACCTGAGGTGTAGGGGTGTGAGTACCTCATGATAGCACACCCTATCATGAGGACATCATTCTATAGTGTGCAGCAGGAGATATAACCTGACATGTACCTTTCAATCATGAGCGCCGGAGAAATCCTTAGGCAAGTATTTTAGGAGAACAGCCAGTATGCTACTGGATGATATGCCCACTGTTCCATCTGCATGTGTAGTGTGCAGTAGTTAGGGGGGTATGGTGACTACGCTAGGCAAAGCTCACTGTGTAGGGAAAAATCCTTTCCTTAAATATACCTTGTATTTCTTACATAACTCTGATTATCGAGTATTACAGGGTCAACTGATATATTACTTCATATACAATAAAGTAATGCTGTCCCAAGGTTCTTCACAAAAGTCCAGTGCAACTGTCCTCACCTAACTACTGCACACTTCTCATAGAGATGGCAGAGTAACCCGTGATTAAAATACTCGTAAGACACACACTGCCTGTGCTCATACATGTACTATTGCCTAAGGATTCATTACAGTTGGAAAAGATCTCAAGAGCATTACTCAACGCAAGCACCTCTTCAAACACAGAGAAAACACATAAGAAATGCCTAATCATAAAAAGGGAGGTTTCTTTTACCTGTACAAGGCTTCAAAGAGGTCACCTGAACTGACACCAAACGCCTTTTCATATTGGTTCGTCCCTTCTCTGGAAAGAAATACAATGCTGTTAGTGTTGTTCTAAATGTATCAAAACAATCAGACTGTATCTGTTTTAAATACATGTGATACACATAATATATATAAAAACTTAATTCAACCGGCTTCAAGTTGGTGCTCTTTGTATTCCCTTTGCATAAACCCTGGTTTCTAATACTTCTAGAATTTAGTGGGGCCAAATTGTGTGACTTTGTTAAGAACTAAATACCGTTAACTTCATCATAACATCATTGCACAATGGAGCTCAAATGGCTTACGTAAGAAACAAACACTATATTATACATAGTTTGAGGCAAACTGTGTTTTGGCATAAAATCAGTACCTTTACACAGGATTTGTGTGAAAGTATCACATTCTTTGTTTTAATAACTGACAAACAGAAAATGATGCAATGAATACAAAGACTCTAATGGAAACCAAGGAAAGAAAATAACTCTTCAATTGCCTTCAGCTAAAACCAGTATTTTCCCTTTTTCAACTTGTTAAACAAGCACTGAAAAATTAAGTTAAACTGAAATACATTATGCAGCAATGGGAAGTTAAAGTTAAAAATAGACTTCACTGTAGATTGCCATCCCCATTCATTGAGGAATGATAATGTAAACTCTGGTATTATTTAAACACTTTGCAGAATGCCAACTTATCACCTTGCAACCATTCAAAATACTATCCATTCCATATAAAAACAATAATATAAAGTTTCCTCATATAAACCCTCATGATCATTTAAAACTGATTGAACATATTAAAAGCTGTACTTTAGTGGAGCAAACTTTCTATGATTTTAGTCTTGAAAAGTAGAATAGTTAGAAAATGAGGAATCACAGGAATTATGCACAAACTAACAGTATATTTTTCATTTGCAGCTAAAATAATAATAGAATATATTTTCAGGTATTCTAAATCCAACTAAAAAGGGTTGTAAAACAATGCAAACAAAAGAAAAATCATAAAACCATAGTTGTTCTCGGTACATTATTAGGCTATAAGCATCCTGTCCCTTTTATCTTACCTTGGACACCAAGAAGCCCTCCATGTAGTTCAATATCTTCTTTGGGTGTTCAATATCATTTGAATAATTCATCCTAGCCTTTTCAACAGAAGGTTCTATACTTGTGTATACTTATCCAATGTGTGCCCCTTATTGCAAAAGCCCTCAATGAAATGATTTACTTGTAAAGGCCACTAGTTCTTTAATTATGCCTCAGCATTTTGTGGTGAGGCAACATTCAATAATCAGATAAAGAGCTTTTAGCTCCAGGAGGGATTGAAGGACAAGGGGTGTTCCTGCTTGGTGACAGTCATTGGTGTGTATAACTCAAATCAGCTTTTCTGTGCTGTTTTATTATTTGCCTGAAATGACCAGGTAGGAAGTCACAGAAACAAATGATCCCAATCAGTGGAGAAGAAAACTCAGGTTTAATTAAATGGTCATGAAAACAGGCGATGGCAGATCATAGCACAGATCCCTGTTGAAACTCAGTTTGCAAAGTTGAAGGCATGGTAACCTTTCTTTCACACTTCTTGGGAACCAAATGCCATCTGTACCACAAATAATAATTACGAATTTTAAAGATTGCTACACAACAGCCTCTTATAACCTTAATCCGATTTCACTCAACTTTTGGGGGGAAAAAAAAGGAAAATCCATTTTCCCTACTATTAGTTGTCCTTCACTTTGCAGTGTCTCTGAATGTACATCACTCCAGATACTTGCAACACCATTTTAGTGAGCAATGACCTACTAAAGTACTGTACCCTAGCTTTTCTTTTATGGACAAATAAAAAAATAAACAATATTTATAATAGCAGAGCATGTTCTTCAATTGGTGCAGAGAAAGAAAAAAAGCCTTTCTTTTAGATTGTTTTATTCTTCTTAGTAGTAGTAATAATATTTATTTTTTTCGCCATTGTTGCGCTAGACATTTTACTCATCCTTTTTTTATTTTTTATTTTTTAACTAGGAGCAAATTCTTCTGTCAAAGAACTCCCAGTGTTCTTCCACTTCAGCTATTACCAACCAACTCATCCAAGCTAGAACAAAGGTGACTTCTTTCTAAACCAAAAACAATTTTTTGGTATGATTTCAAATTACTGATGGCAATTTACTACTTTAGTCAAGTGGGAACTTTGTCAGAAGCAATTTGTTTAGTTGGTCTAAAAGGCCTGTGTGATACAACAGATCTGATTAGATGCATGTTAAATCTTTCTCCAAGTGCTCCAACATAACCTTTATCTCCTGAAATGCATTATGTGATAATCAGGTTGAAACCTTGCTTTCAAATCAATCTAAGTAATGGATTGAAATGTTCTAGAAAAACACTATCAAGTACATTATTTAATAATATTAATCAATTCTGCAGAGGCCCAGTACCTCATGCTCATTTTTTACAATTGCAATATATTCCAGTTTTATACTTGATTAGCTGGTAAAATACAAAACAGGCTAAATAGCCAATATTAAACTGACACCCCTCCACTTACTGAAATGTCTTTCACTATGGTTTATACAAGTTATATTAAATAAAACTTTCAAATCAAAGTCATAATTTCATATTTTAGAGGAGTAACATCTAAATAAATCATGTATTTTTGTAAATGGATTTTGTAGTTCTGAAGGTAACTTTAGATTTAAAAGATTCATAAACAATGCAAGTGGAACACCATAGAAATAACAGCTAATTCATTAGAATCAATATCAATTTGTGGGCATTATTTTGAAGTGTAACCAAAAATATGAATAAGAAAAAGAAAAGAAAAAGAGGGCCAGTCTTTTGAGCGCCATATAAAACTGGGGCCTCCATTGGCCCCAGTGCTTTGTGTTTGACGCACCTGATGTGAGTCAGAATGTCATCTATACTGTTTTCATGAATATTTAAAACTAAAACTTACCATTTAAGTTATCATTGGAAGAATGGCCAGGTAGGCCAAAGTCCATAAAAAAGGTTTTACTGACACATCCTTTTGTCTTATAAAAAAAAAAAATAGTTCAATTAAATATATGGAATTTATATGTGAACAAAGAGCCAAACTTTTTTTTTTTTTTAAACAGATCACATTTTTTATTCCAACACGGAGTTCTTCTTACATTGCACAGTTCTAGTAGACTGATGCAACATGTACTGTATTACATGCAACAGACAAAATAAAACACTTCAGAACTCTGTTACATTTTTTTCAAGAGCTTTTTCAACAGTTGGTAGATTAGGGAGCACATTTTGAATGAACTCAGATATAAAAGAGATAATGGGTTAGTTAGGTTCTAGCAAACAGAGGTGTGCTTTCATTATAAAGATCCCTGAACTGCAAACTCAAAGCAAAGATGTTTTTAAAAAAATAAATAAATAAATAAAAATAAAAAAAGGTTTCAGAACAACCTCTTTATACTACTGAAATAAAAACTACAGTCATGGTCCGAGAGTAAATCTACTTTAGCAGCATCCTCCTGAAGATCCGATACGAGAGTTCATGTCTCAAATCCATGAAACAGCATGTATACATTACAATAGCAAAGGTTTTTTTTTCTCCACTGAAGCTTCATCATTTCCAGCTTTCTGATACTTATATGTGTACCCACTGGCTGCATTAAGGATTTACTTCTATTAAATGATGAATCATAATGCAATACAATATTTGTGCTTCAAGCAGAAAGGTTTGCCAGAGCAATATGTGTGCCTACATGCCAATAACTGTCAATACAGTCGCAAATGGGAGTCAATTCTTGTGCTTGCATTGCATTTTTTTATTTTATTGATCTTTCCCAAAGATTACTTGTCTTGTTTATCAACAAATATAATTACAGTGCTGGAAAAGGTCACTGAATCCATATTACCTGCAATATAATTAGTCTTTGTACTGCTATAGTCAATTTAGACAGATATATATTAAAAAAAACAACAACAGCATCCATTTATTTCCATCGCTTGTATATGGTTGTTTTTTTTGTATATATTTTCTTACTTTCCCACATTATTAATTTCTATACTGTAGTGCAGATTTCAGACCGGATTCTTCCTCCGCCACCCATAATACCTCAATACCCAATTTAGTTCAACTGCAAAAATTCCAAAAATTAAACAGGCTCATTATTTTACTTAAAAGTCACAGTTCTAACACTCTAACCTTTTAATGTCTCTTATGCCAGCTTTCTCTTCTCTCCAGTAAAAGCTATGCTCTTCGTTTATCTTGCTCATTAATCCCAGCTTCCACCTCTGTGGTGGCCGGGTCTTCCTTTATGTTGCCGATTTCTCTCACTGCTTTAGCTGTGCCTGCTGTGTCTGCGATGCTGGCTGCGCTCCCGGCTTGAATCTTTGTAATGTCGGCTCCTGCCCCTCTGGTGCCGGCTGTCATCATTGCCCGAGTCTCTCCTGTCCCTGCGATTCTGCCGGTTCTCATCGCTGGATTTTCTGGGCCTCCAACTCCGGTCGTTACTAGAGTGCTGGTGTCTACTCTGCTCCCGGCTGGAATGTCTCCTGGAGCTGCTCTTGCGCCAGCGTCCGTCATCGGAACCATGGGAGTGTGACCTGGTGGCAGAGTTTGACTTCAAAATATCCCCTCCGACAGTGTTACTGACGTTTACTGCGCTCCCATTTACTGCGCTCCTATCTGATGTTCCATTTGCTTCGGTGTCATGAAGAGCTGGACTGTTGTGTTGACCTGGTGTAGACTGTTCTGAACCGGAGTGAATCCCGCTGACGTTTACTATTGATCTGAGCTGCTGGGCTGCTCTGGGCTCCTCCTTGTCCTCAGGTCTTCCCCCAGTGTTCTTCTTCAGAAGGTTGCCTAGCAGTTTCTCCCGGAGCTCTTTCTCTCTCCTCTGAAGCTCCAGAGCCCGAGATTTCTCCTCCTCAACCCGCCGCAGCTCGGCCTCCTGCTGCCTCCGCTTCTCCTCCAGTAGCTGGAGTCTTGTTTTTTCTGCTTTCTGCTTCTCCATCTCCTGCTGTTTCATAGCCTGGAACAAAAGTAGGGAAAAATCAATTAAACAAGTAAACACTAGCAAAGAGGAGAAGGGCTTGGAATAAGGAATTACAAAGAAAGTCTAACAAAGCCAACTTCATGTTCCCAGGATCTCTACAGTAGTAACCAATTTGTTTCTGACCGCAGTGATGTAAAATCTTCTGGCAGCATTTGCTGCCATTACGTGTTTTGCACAATAAATGGTTCTATGTATCTAGAAAGTGGAAATTTGAGAATTATACCTGCAATACATATGTTCCCCAGCAGGTGTCACAAGCAGAAGATTATGTTACTATGGAATGGAATATTTGATATACGACAGTACATTGCTTTATTAAGCTTCCAAGCCAAAGGCTGGGGAAGCCTATTGTTATTGCTGTGTTTATTATTATTAATAATAATAATAATAATAATAATAATAATAATAATAATAATAATAATAATAATAATAATAATATTATTATTATTATTATTATTCTTCCCAAACAACATCAGAGTTATGAAAACGCATGCGTAAATAGATGCCTATGGCTGGAAAAACAGACTGGCGGCCCCAAATGAAAAAGTCACATGGTTCGACCGCCATATTGGATCTAGAATAGTCACATCACACTTTTCATGGAGTAAAGTTATGCAGTAAACCTGTAATATATATATATATATATATATATATATATATATATATATATATATATATATATATATATATATATATATATATATATATATACTAATGGCATAAGCTCTTTACAGGAAACCCAGAGTCATTAGGGTTAAACATTTCGAACGTTTAAAATGAGAAAGGTCACCGGGTTACCAGAGAATTCTCACAGCCTTCAATTGGAAGGCTAAGATACGACAGCTGATTTTGAACACACCCTGTATATCCTGTAAATAAAATTATTTTTTATATTTTTAATCGTCTAGGGTATTTGTACAAAAGCTAAAGATCATTTCTGCTAAATGCAATCTTTGCACCCTTTAGGACAATATCATCAATCATGTTTTAATACTTATTATTTACCACTTTGAAAAAAACAAATATTGATATTATCAATGTCTAATTACTCAGTAACAGTTAATCATAATATAGTGTAGAACAGATGAATAAGTGCAAGGGAAATGAACTGAGGTGTTACATTAAATATGCCCAAGCTTTTGCACTTACTACAAAATGGGGCTATTTTTAGGTGAACTGAACTCAGCAGTGCAGTATAGGCTATGCCTGTTAATGGTACATGTCAAAGCTGGCTTGCCGCTTTCACGGAATCAGTGACTCCTGATTCAGCCTTTTTCTTCTTTCTTCTTCAGCAAACTGCGCGCGCTCACATTGCAGGCTGCTGCTTTCCTATCTGTGATACGTGAGTCAACTGCCTGTGCAGTATTGATTTAAAGGAGTGAGTGCTGTTGTCTTTTCCAGCCTGCGCTCGTGAGAGCATGTCCTCCACCGGGCTAGACTCTGCCATATCCTCACTGTCGAGCGACTCAGCTGCCAGTTGAAATATATATAAAAACAGCAGAATTTAACCTCCACGGGCTGTATATTTACTAGACCCGCTGCAAAGTAGATCTCACCAGCTGTCTCGGCCCGCCCACTTCGGTGAGCTTGGTACATGTCATCAAAAAAGCTGAATATATTCATCCCAAAGCACTGGAAGCCAATGCATATAATGCATATATTCAATTTTAGTTTTAAGCACTAGCTGGTGATCTCTTAATCCGAGTCCAAACATTACCTTTGCTCTGCTGAGTAACTCTGCGATCAGCCGGATAGACTCCAGGTTTCTCTTGGCCAGCAGAAGTTTCCTTTCTTCGAAGACAATCTTTTGGTGCAGTTTTTTCTGCTCCTCTGCTTGCATCTTTTTAAACTTCTTCATGTTCTTCTTCTCCTCTCGTTGTCTCTGTTTCTGCTCCCTCTTGTGCAGCTTCTCCTCCCGCTTTCTCTCCTTTTCCTCCTCTTCCTGCTCCTTCCGTTTCCTTAAAAAAAAAAAGAAACACCTTAGACAATGGCATCACTTTTTTTTCTTACAATCTGTTACCTTTCAATTCAAAGACCACCACCAATGATACTTTTGGGATATTGCCTGCCTTTGGTAGGAATTCCTGAGCATATTATATTACAGCTGCGATAGGCCCATTTGCGGAGTGACGTCCCTGGTCCCACCTCCCGAGGGATCAAATAGTCACTGTGCAGAATACTCATCCTATTTTTGCATCTCAAGAAGGTAAGATAAGACCCTCCGTGTTGGTATCTGAGCATATTCTGAAAAAGAGCTTTTGAGTCAACTACAGTTCCCTTGCCTTTCAGGCTCAAAGCTGGCTTGCCGCTTTCACGGAATCAGTGACTCCTGATTCAGCCTTTTTCTTCTTTCTTCTTCAGCAAACTGCGCGCGCTCACATTGCAGGCTGCTGCTTTCCTATCTGTGATACGTGAGTCAACTGCCTGTGCAGTATTGATTTAAAGGAGTGAGTGCTGTTGTCTTTTTCCAGCCTGCGCTCGTGTGAGAGCATGTCCTCCACCGGGGCTAGACTCTGCCATATCCTCACTGTCGAGCGACTCAGCTGCCAGTTGAAATATATATAAAAACAGCAGAATTTAACCTCCACGGGCTGTATATTTACTAGACCCGCTGCAAAGTAGATCTCACCAGCTGTCTCGGCCCGCCCACTTCGGTGCATCGGACCTTCAAAAAATCAACAGCAGCAGCAGTGTGCTCCCCAGTAATCTTGTTTGTATTGTATTATTGTGTTGTACTCCGTCCACAGATTCGCCCGCCATGCTTCCGCCTGTGTGTCCCCTGGTATACACGGTTAGGGCAGGCACAACTGCTTCAGCTACCCCCAGGTGTTTCGGTACCTCGTTGCATGCTCAGCCCTTGGTACTTCGGTGCCTCGGTGCTTGGTAAACACGCACCCGCCGCGGCTTCGGCCTGTGTTTCTCCCCTGGTGCATGCTACGCGCTGACCAGGTGGCTGACTACACGCAGTCAGGGCAGGCACTGCTGCATTAGCTGCCCCCGGTGCTTCGGTACCTCGGTGCACGCTCAGTCCTTGGTACTTCGGTGCCTCGGTGCACATGGTGCTTAATGCACTCGTTGAGCATGGTGCTTGGTGCCCTCGGTGCACATAGCAACCCGGTGCACGCAGTGCTCAGTGCACTCGTTGCACACGGTGCTCGGTGCATGCAGTACCTCCATGCCCTATGCCTGTAGATGGTGCTCCACTCCGCTGTAGGCTATGCGCTGCCCCCAGTCGTGTGACTGCACGTAGTCCAAGCTAGACACCCTGATGTTGTACTGGAGGCTCTCACGAAGGCCCCATTTGAGCCCGTACACTCCATAGAGTTGAAGCATCTGTCTATGAAGACAGCCTTCCTCTTGGCAAAGCGGGTCAGTGAGCTACAGGTGCTGTCTGTGCACAGCTCCTGTATAAGGATTTGGGTTGATGGCAGCAAGGTGTCACTGCGTACAAGCCCTGCTTTCCTCCCCAAGGTAATCACAGCCTTCCACATGAATCAGTCTGTGGAACTGGAGTCTTTCCATCCATCTCCGTTTGCTTCGGAGAAGCATACAAGATTAAACTTCCTCTGCCCAGTGCGGGTGCTGAGATGTTACGTGGATAGAACAAGAGCTTGCGTCATTCTGACCAGCTCTTTGTTTGTCACGGTTTATGGACCCTAGGACAGCCCCTCTCAAAACAGTGTCCCACTGGATTGCAGACACAGTCTCTGCGGTGTATGACAGTGCTGGCTTACCCCCACCTGGGAGAGTAGCTGCACACTCTACTAGAGGGTTGGCTACATCTTGGGCCCTCTTCAGGGGTGCCTCACTGTCCAATATATGTACAGAGGCTAGCTGGGCTACGCCGCATACATACTCCAGGTTCTACCGTGTTAAAGTGGTAGATCCCTCAGTGCCTTCATTGGGCACAAGAGTCCTTGAGGTGGCAAGCTCCCACCGCTGGCCTTATCGGTTATGTGTGGTTGAGATATCCCTCATTAGCTGTCCGCTCACACTCCCTTGCGACGGCTTTGGTATACTTTCCCAAAAGTATCGCTGGTGGTCATCTTCGAATTGAAAGGGAACGTTAGGTTACGGATGTAACCCTGGTTCCTTGAAAAAGAAAACGACCACCAACCAGCGAGGTCGCTTCAGTCGCTTATGCGGCCTTGAGGCAAAGAGAGGACGAGCATTCTGTGCAGTGACTATTTGGACCAGGGACATCACTCTGCAGATGGGCCTATCGGCAGCTTTGATATAAAAGGCTCAGAAATTCCTACCAAAGGCAGGCAATATCCCAAAAGTATCATTGGTGGTTGTCTTCTCTTTCTGTAATCTAACGTTTTCTGTACATGGAATATTTGCTGTTCTTTGACTAGGATGCTCAACTGTGGTCAATTCTCTAGTAGATGAAGCCTATATACTGCATAGTATTATCATCATCACTACTATTACAGATGTTATTATTGCTTCAATCCCCATGCTGTTACCTTTCTTCTTCCTTCAGTCTCTCCGCTTCCTCTTTCTCCTTGCGTTTGTTTTCTTCTCGCTGACGTTCAAGCTCTTGAAGCTTCTGCCTCTCAAGCTGCCGTTTTCTGATTGCAGTTTCACTCAGATGCTTGGTGGTATCAAACAAGACCTAAAACAAATCATAACAAGTATTTAGTTAATTTATTGTAGGACTGTAATCCTAAATGTCCTAAACAGCAGCTCTGATTATCTTTTTTTTTTTTTTGTATACTCAAAAGACCACTGCTATTTGTTTTTTGTTTGTGGTGATGAATGACAAAAAGTCAATTTATTCATCAGTCTCATTAAAAGCTGGAGGCCTTTTTGTAAGTAAATAATCTGCTCTCTCATTAACTAAACAGCAGACTCAAGCCGATTATATTCTAGCTTCCATTTTCTTTCAAATAATCCATCACTAAATTAAAATTAAAACTCAAATTTTAATCCTCCTTATGAACAGTTTGCACCTTTGCTTTTCAATGAAATGCTATGTTACAGTAGTAAGAGGTGATATTAAAAGGCTATCTCTGCATTATTGTTCCATTCCATTTAATCCTGCAAAATCAAAAATATATTGCAGTAATGTTCACCACCTGAATATTTTAGCTCACCAGGCACTCCAGTTGCCTTGTGAAATCCACCATATATAATTTCACCAACCAATAATGCCAGTGCAACACTAACATGCTTCCCCACAATCAGCAATACACTGCATGACACACACTGATCTCAATAAAAATAACAAGAGAAAATCATACAGTACAAACATAATATGATGAAACATGTAAGAAATGATATACAAGTAACACGTTGTACTCTGTCTCATTGTGTGAGTCAATGCAGCAATGAATTTGGTATGTTTGATTGAAAAAAACTTGGGTTATCTAGTGCTTTATTTTATTTTTTTTCTGATTGAATTTTAGTTTTATTATTTTCAAACAAAAGCTTTTTACTCTTTTCAATTATATAGCTTTCTTACCTTAATGTTACACGCTACTGCCTTTCCATCTTCTCCGATGAACATCAGCTTCATTCCCCTGAGCGCATCCATCGCCTTAACAAACCCTATGTACTCTTGATACTGCACATAACCCTCAAAGTTCAAGTGACCCCCAAAGCTGAAGGTGTGGAAATTCTTGTCCATCATATCCTCTCTGTATGGGTCGAGCATTGGAATGTCCACATTGCGGATCTTTCCAAATGTTTCAAACACCGTTTTCAGGATGGACTCGCAGGGCTTTTCAGAGTTAGAGTCTTTCGAGGCAAACCATTTACAAGGCAGTCCTTCCAAATGAATGGTGTCTGGCCTCTCGCCAGGGAGAGTCTCATTCATGTCTTTGGCATCACGAAAGAACGCATCCCAGTCATGTCGGGTAGGGAACTCCATTTTATACTCGGCTGCTCTGACTTTTAGTATGTCACTGAAACCACTGAGCTTTATCGTCTTTCCATCTAGCTTTGATAAAAACTTTTTTACTATGCCCTTGTTTTCAACTTCGCCATCAAACCGAATGAACTCCATAGTGCTCTTTGAGATGCGAAGGACAGAGAACTGGTCAGGATGCACCATTGCTTTAAGTCGTTCCATCACTTCCCAGTTGGAAATGGACTTCCCTGGCTGTTTGAGCTGGGGTAGGGCTACACTCACTGTCATCTTCGCAATGGGTTTCAGGTACAAACCTTGAGATGCACACAGTTTAACAGCTTCAGAAGTATCATGAACTATTGTGGTAGTCATCCTGCCAACATGGAGCTGTGATCTACTTGAGAGAAAACAAAAATAAATAAATAAAGATAAGAAAGAAGAAAATACAATGTAAAGGTAAGGCAAGTTATATAATAACACATTCAATTCATTGTATTTATTTTTTGCTTCTCTACAGCAGGGTATTCTATGTATATTGCAATCCTTCTGCTTTCATAACTAATTTTGAGTCCACCAACGTCAAATTGGCTTCGAAATAACTGCAGGATTAATAATCTTGCTATAACGATATTTATGAGGCATAGGCCTATTTTTTTCATTTGTGAATTTTAATGTTCATAAAAAGCACCATTAAACCTTTCCCCATCAGGTCTGCAAGTAGACCTTAATCCTGACCTCAACACAACTTGCTGACTACTTTTATTGCTTTAATAAGGCGTGCACTCAACTTCACCAGAGCTTGTTGGCTTTCCAGTTTGTAAACATTCTCTAAAGGATGTTTCTGCTGCAGGTACAAAATCATCCCTCCCTCCTAAAACCTGTCCACTATCAGATCTGCACCTTTCCTGCTTCTTCTGCCACTACGATTACATCCCTCGGATGTAAAGTAGTCTAACACTACTGATCATCATAGTATCACCTTCCATTAAAGTGTGTAAATTGCCCGATGGTATAGTATCCAGTATTTTGGTCATATCCTCTTTTACAATGGTACTGTTTGTGTTTGAAATGTGCATACAACGAAGGAACTACTGACCTAGTTCATATTACCGGTATATTACAGTCCTGGTTTCTTTATGTTTTTTTTTTTGTTTGTTTGGTTTTTTTTGTCGTGTTTGTATCTAGTAAGCATAGCATACTACTTAAGTGAAACTGTATATAAATTATATTTACAAAATATCCCAAAATGCTTATCTTGTTTCTTTTGTGCTGTACTCTACTCA
The DNA here is from genome assembly GCA_030684275.1 of Acipenser oxyrinchus oxyrinchus. Classification (NCBI taxonomy): domain Eukaryota; kingdom Metazoa; phylum Chordata; class Actinopteri; order Acipenseriformes; family Acipenseridae; genus Acipenser; species Acipenser oxyrinchus. The sequence goes on from CM060255.1 coordinate 17,414,095, forward strand.
CAACAAAGACTATATTACAGAAACTTGAAAAGGTAATTGATATGTATCACGAACTGCTCTTTTTCGTTTTTATTCATACTTTTATTCCTAATAATTAAAAAAATAAAAAAGTCAATCAATGAAAAAGTAAATTCACCTACCTCAACACTGTGAAAATAAAACCGTATCAGGACTTAACAGGTACAAACGAAGTCCAGCTCTGCCAACGCACACGAACAACAAGCAACGCTTGGAAGACGGTCACCAATTGATATTTTTAACTGTACAATGTGTTTTTCATTTTCTGAGACACTACAATTTGATTATCAACTGTTTTCTTAATAAAGAAACCCGTTTGTTGTTAAATCAAAACGCAAAAGCAAAGTTATCGAGTGACGCACTTCCTGTTCTGCGGGACGAAAGGAGAGATCACATGGGCCAATCAGGGCTCACTTTTTTTCAGGGGGTGCTCTACAGTAAAGTGCTCGGTTAACAACGGTGACATTACTTTTCATTTATATTCAATAAAACAAACACCAATAAGTAATTACTAATGTATAAATTATATAATTATATATTACTAAAAACAGCAGTCCTTAATTAAAACGGTATATATATATATATATATATATATATATATATATATATATATATATATATATATATATATATATCACTATCTATCGATCTGTCTATCATATATATATATATATATATATATATATATATATATATATATATATATATATATATATTACACACTGCAACTTGAACTTTAATGACCATTCTGAGAGTATGCAGTTTCTTGTTTCTTCATTCAGCCAACACGTGACAGCTTGATCCTTTAAATGGTAGGAGGATGAATTCATTCAGCTGTAATGTTCTTCTGCAAAGTTAACAGCAGGTGGCGTCAGAGCAAAAAAAATAAGTACAGAAACAGGATGTGTTGTACAGTGGGTTGACACCATATTACGCGTGTATTTGAAGTATGATACAAAACAAAATGTGAATGCTCTGTTACTGTAATGTCCATTTAAACACTTCAATTACAGACAGAAGCAACATTGTATCTAAGGATCACACTGATTTAAAAATGCCTCATGTTCATTTTTATACTAAAATATTAGGTCACAGAATAAAATACAGTAGTATAAATCAGGTCTGTCCAACGAACGGCTCTTGAGCCATGTGTGCTGTAGCTTATGGAGTTCCACAATATGTGGCTCTTTTGAAGGATCCCATTTAAGATTTTTTATGGGTTTGAAAAGACTGCAAGGACATGCATCATGTTTAATGAAGCAGTGCCACTGTAGTTGCTACTATTTAGTCAGAACTAAGTGTTAGTGAAAAGGGGTGTATAGGCCAAGTTAATGTTCTTGAACAGTTAGACCTGCCTGGTCCCTTTAAGCCTTGTATCCTTGTATGAGCAGGATATTAAAATCAATTCTGATCATGACTGCAAGCCGATGGAAAGATGCAAGGCTGATATAATATGCTGTCCAGATCTGGTGCGTGTTATCTATCACATGAACTGCATTCTAGAATTTTTTTTTTTTTTTCCTTGAAGCCTTGCAAGCAGGGACTTGTGGAATTCACAACAGCATACCTCTCTCCTTTATTATTTAGGGGAAAAAATAGAGTGCCTCAATACTCTTCGTGCTGGGTTTAGTGGCGCTTTCACAGGAAATGTTAACCCACAGCATTGCGTGAGGTTCTGACTGAAAAAGGGACTCCTGTCTTGCAAAGTAAGGATGGGGGACTCTAGGTACGAACCAACGGAAAGGGCCAGCTCTATAGTGCAATGACAAGGGTGCGGTGGACGGAAAATGGAAGGCTAAGAATAACGTGTGGGTAAATTATTTTATACTTGTATGGACGACACCTTTAATCCACAGATTACAGAAGTAAATGGAGACAAACCCTGACAGAAAATATTATTGTTATTGCCAGTTTCTATCTACTCTGAAAAACAGTTTCCTCATACTAGCTTGAAAATAATGTGTCATTAAATGGAACGCACTTATTCATTCTTGTTAGTATGCAAATTAGCTCTGTTGGGTATGTCATCAACGTGATACACTCTTTGTAATGAACAGGTTCAACAGTAAGGGATCTACCTTCATTTCTGTATCTAAAGTTAGTTCTTATTATCGCACGTTCATCGGATGTAAATGCTTTGGGAGTTTAAGAGTCTCACCTTTGTGGTGTTGTACATGCATTATTTTCAATTATACGTAATTTTACCTTACCTTGCTATGTTTTGCCATTCTCTCGTTTCCCAGAGACCCGCCTCTTCCTGGGTTACCTAGGTGAATTCTTTTGTGTATTTTCACTTTAGGCCCTGGAAAAAATAAAGTAATTCAGCCATCAAAGTGCTACTTAAAAATAACACTACTTGCTTTCAAAAGACTGTCAACATTTACCTGCTAACCGCGATATTAGTAACCTGTCAATGTCATTCAAATGCTGCCCCTTGTCCGTGGAGGAGAAGGACACTCGGGTTAGCTTTCTTCTAAAACGACCAGTAACGATATACGGCTGGTGTCACAAAAACAGATCAGCACTAATCTTGGACTGCCATACCTAAATTAACATTAGGTAGTTAAAGACTGGAGCTAATCAAAGTCTCTGAAACCAGCCGTACACTCATGTTTGTTATAAACATTTACAAATTATGTATTAAAAGACCTTACAAAAAAGTACTATAGTATGGGACCGTACAGTAGTACAGCACAATAGTACTGCAGTGCCAATACTATAGTACTAAAGCAGTACTGTATATAGTACTGCAGTGCCAATACTATAGTACTAAAGAGTACTGTATATAGTACTACAGTACCAATACTATATTATACTACTATTGTAGTACCACACTATTATATTATAGTTATTTCTTAACAGACACCCTTATCCAGGGCATTATTGTTTCATACAATTACCCATTATACAGTTGGGTTTTTACTGGAGCAATCCAGGTAAAGTACCTTGCTCAAGGGTACAGCAGCAGTGTCCCCCGCCTGGGACTGAACCCACGACCCTCTGGTCAAGAGTCCAAAGCCCTAACCACTACTCCACACTGCTGCCCCTGCACTATAGTATTTTCTTTTTACTATAGTACAGTACTATAGTGTTTTTAAAGTGATACTATAGTACTTTTTTTGTAAGTGCCAGACCACAGTTGAGAATAAAATATAGACAAAATAAAATATAAACGATTACGTCTGGCCTACACATACGCTAGTGAAAGCGGCAGTTATTATAATGTTGTACCCCTAATAATAATAACAATTCACATTTATATACATACAAAAGAAATGTGAACTGCGTTTCAGTTTTATTTATTACTACCACAATATAAAAATATACTTTTAGGGACTTTTTTTCAGAGTATTTTAACAATTCAAACGTGTGTTTTGTAAGTGTTTTTTTTTATAGTATTACAGTAACATTACCGTGATATAAAAAATGAATGAATAAATAGCCTATGGAAAAGTTTGGAATGACTAGGCTTCTGGTTTGGAACAGGGCATGAGATGACAACTCAACACTGGTTCTGACCTCAGCTCACAACCAGAAAAATCTTGGTGTTTTATTTACGGTATACAACACAGTGTGTATTGTCATCATTTGTAGGTCTCAAATCCCTCCCCCAAAAGACAACATATTATGGTAAACATTTGTGAAAGAACTAATAAAGGAAATTACAATCACTCCCAGATATTTCAAAGCCACAGTTCCATTACTATTCTTCTTCCAGAGGTCACATGAAGGAACACAGGGAGCCAAAGGCTGAGCAACTTGGCTCCTCAGTATCCAGTTGCTGATTTTCCAATGACACATGTTTTGAAACTTTTCCTTCTTGTGGCCTGTTGAAGTAGGGCTCATTTTTGTTGGAAATTGAGAGCAATTCATACTAGATACGATGTACTGGAATTATGTGTTGGCTCTGTACTTTAACTCTTTCATGCATGGCATCCTCATATGGGGGCAAAAAAAAACTCTTCTTGTCTTTATATGGGGACAGAGCTAACACAATAATTCCAATACATCTTATCTAATATGAAATATAAAAAAGAAAATCTCAACTTTATAATGTAAGTGTCCTTATGAAAGGGATCAAAATAGGTCAGAAATAGAACTGTTTTATAACATAAAGCCAGGATTAATATTGGCACTAAAACAGAACACTTTGAACACACAGTTGATGTGAGGGAAAGCTTAAACCTGTTCCTGGGGTTTAAGCACAGATGTGCCTAATCTCATTTTCAGCTAATACATCTCAAGATTGTGGCTTACATTACAAGCAAATATAGTGAAACTGATTCATGTGGCAAATACACAGCATCATTGTACTATTTTAAGATTTTGTTGTTCACTGGTTGAAAACCAGCAGAGTTACAGAAGGGACTAAATCGTTTTTAAATCCTGTTATGAATCACTTTGTGTGAATTTAAAAAAGCATACAGTTCAAGTTTCCCACCTTTAGAACTCTGTCAATCACAATGAAGTTCAGCAGGATTTCATTAAAAGTGAAGTGTATCATTTTAAAGAATTTGTCAGTTAACTGTTTTAGCGGCTCTCTAGTAATTACAACTGCTGAAGTGAATCTTTTCATTAAAACTGGCTTGTGTCATGTTTCAGACTGGAGAGCCAGCTTTAAATGCATTTTCGTGCATCATAATGGACAATACAGAGCAAACTGCCAAGTGGATACTCAAGCTTCCCCAGACTCGGACCTGTAAATGTAAGCCAGAAACATTGTTTATAGTACACAACAGACTAATGATTCAGCTTAGCCATTGCTCTTCTTAGCTTTGGAATATATTTTAAACATATTTTGTACGGCCACTTTCATATTTTAAATTTATTCTAAAGATTATATACAGTATATATATATATATATATATATATATATATATATATATATATATATATATATATATATATATATATATATCAATTTCGCCATAAATATTTTATATATACAAGAGCCAATCAAGTTGTATGAAATTTGCCAAAGGGCTTTTACATTCAAAGCATTTTAAGCAAATTTCCAAAATAAAATGAGCAACAGAGCTGGAGAATTGTAGCAATGAAGATGTTGGCGTAGATGTCAATGTCTCAGCTAGCACTTTCTTTTACAAAATGAAACCGACAATGTCAGTGTCAACTAGGAAATTATGAGGCATATACAAATCTGATCTTGTGAACCTTATGCTAAACTATCACTGACAAAACTGACATACCAAAAGAAAATATAAAAAAATACTGTAATGTCCACAATACTAAAGCGTTAGCAAGGAGCATTGCTATATCTACAACTCTTTGTATTAGTCATGATCACAAGATATGCTTCCAAATGACTTAACACCCCTCTTCTGTACTGTATGTGCAAAACAATCCACCCACCCAGTGAGTCACTCTCAATGTTACATTCTCGCCTTCAGCAGTTTGGTAGAGCCCCTGTCCTACTGTATCCATGTCCATATAACAAGTATATACAGGTAAAGACGGGTGTTTCACAAACCTTGTTCCTGTCTGGAGCCAATGTTTTGGGTGGGGAGATTGATTTGTGTTGATGATCATTACATTGCGTAAGTTGCAGATAATAAATCAGAGTGGAAACCTTACATTGGGCAGATCACAGTATACGATGAAGAACAGTGTTGGGAAGTAGCGCATTACTGCACTTCAATAGTGCAAGCCAAACCTTATATGCTACATGAACGTGCTTTGTATATCATCTTTCTAGAATAGGGCATCAAAGGAGGAAATTAAAATTTGATAGCTGGATCTTCAAAGAATATGACAAGTTGCAGCCTGACCAAACTGAAAGAAATATCCATGTAAAATGTAAACTATGCCTGAGAAGTAACTATTTGTAACTGTAACCAGTTACATTTTTTCAAAGCAATGTGTTCATGTATCTAGTAACTTTTAACTGTAGCAAATTACTTTTTAAATGCAACTTCCTCAACAATGGCCCCAGAGACGTCCAATGACACCTCAATAGCCTCCATCCTGCTGGGAACATGTTAGTTAAGGGAGATTAACATTAAAGGGAATGGTTGGAGTTTGCATGTGATTCAGCTAGTGTAAAATGTTCACCCAAGCTCACATTAAATAAATTCATTGAATGCAATACTGTTAATGTTACAAAATTAGTAGTAAACAACAATTTAAAGTATCTTGCCTTAACAGTTTTACTTTTCCTCCACCCAAACATTATTATAAATATTTTGCTAAATGCATTTCACATTGGTATCACATACAGTGGCATAACCACATTTGTAGAAGAAAAGAGTTAACCAGTCTGATCAGTCTGATCAATCTGTGTCGCCTATTGTACATTATAAGAGAGGGAATCAATTTGACCTACAATATAAAGCTCAAACACATCACTCAATATAGCAGAGGCAGCACTCCACATTCTGTTCAGAATAAACCTCTCCCCTTGCCACCTCTTGTTGACAAACCTAGAGAAATACACAATATGAAAAGCATTTACACTTGAACATCCCACAAATGTTGTATCACAGTAGTCCAAATGTTCAGAGGAATTTGTTGTTTCTATACTGTACTTGAACACCAGATTGTCGCATACAATAAAATATTATTTTGCTTTTGAATAAAATTACCAGAGCATTTCTGTAAGTGAGACAATAATAATAATAATGTTACAGTGTCTATTGACTCCCATATGTCCATTATCGATGCAATCTGCTAGCTGGAGTCCCTGTGGAGTTTATTTCTGCTGTTGGGTTCAAAACAATAAGACAAGGGATATCGATTTTAGTCAATACACTGCAAAGCATCTTATGGGAACTTTGTGTACAATGGGTAACAAAGCCGGTCAAACCTCATATTAGCGATATCGAATGGTTTGTTCTGCAAACCATGAAGAATGATTGCGTTATCTTTTTATTAGAGAAACCCAATGACAAAACATAAGTGCTTTACATTTGCATTTGGGGATCTGAATTTCAGTGTGACCATCTGCTTTGTAATCAATTACAGGTATAGCAACCTTGATGACAGCAGTTTTATTTTCCAGGCAGAGTTCCCACTGGAACATAGAAGCCCTCTTTGTCATCAGATATTACTAATGAGGATATGTGACCTGCCATTCAGAACACAGGCACCAGCCTTCACCTGCTCTGTGCTCCAGCTGATACCTCTAGTGATACCAATATCAGTGTAAGACCCGATGAAAGGACTCCATTTCATTAAAGAGGTTTTTCCTAAGATGTTTTCTAAATTAAAAAAATGATAGACTAGACTAACATTATTAAATGCAGAACCTGGAATACCTTCACTTTATAAAAATAACATCCATTTCTACAACACATTTACTGTGCTTTTATCCAGTCCATAGTGTTAAACAATAGCATAGGTGCACATATGCATGCTAATATTTGTAGTTTTGTAATAGTAACTGTTTTAAATTCATAATAGCAAAAAACAGATATGCATAATAATTCTGTTCCTTTATGTGGCCTGGTATTGATATTTACCTATAATTGAAATCCTGTTTATTGCAATATACAGTAATTCAATTACTATAATAGTAAATATAATGAAAACAAAAAATAACAATTAGAAGAAATGAAATATTTTTATTCCATTGCATAGCATTTATTTAACTGAGCAGCATGAAAAAACAAACACACAAAATCACAACAAATGAACTGTTTGCATGTCGATGCATATGATGTATTTATTGCCATTTAATAGATAAACTGATCTGTTTTCCTGAGAATGGTTGATTTCCATTACATGAGAATAGATGTTAAAACTTCATGCTGATTTGAACTCGGCTCTCGCCAAGATAAGCACCAACTAAGACGTAGCTTTACAGTAAACTAATGTGATACATCTGCGTCTCCATCCATTTGCGTTTCCTTCCATCTAATGATGTAGATATCCTTCTGCCTGGTGTCGATGGCTGAAGTGTAATGCTGGCTCCAGGGATCAGCTTATTTTGTGCATCAGCACACACAACGGCTGCGATGCTGGCTCTGGGGATCAACCACAGTGTGGTCTCCACAGCGCATCAGCATGACAACCGTCTGGATTGAGCTAAGTAGGGTACATCTCTGGGGTCTTCAAGTGGGAACCTTCCATCCTTGGTGTTTTGTCGACTAGCGCATGACACCTAAAGAGTGCTCAACAGTGATTCTGGCATCCCAGCATCACCCCCCTCTGTCCCCCACTCAACTCAACCCAGCTTACCTACCCATACGTACATCAGCGTTTCTTTCTTTCTATTGTGCTTGAGATCCCCAACCAGAATCTTTCCATCTCAACTGCAGCCAGCAGCTGTTCCTCTCTGCTGCTTGATAAGTTCTCCACAGTGCGACGCAACTCTTGGCCACTGAATCTGACGTCTCTGAGAAACCGGGTTGTAGAGTGTGTCACAAATCCTCGACAACCCACCTCCACTGGGTAAACCTGGACAGTCCATCCTTGCTGTTCCGCTTCAGCAGCTAGTTGAGCATACTGAAGTTTCTTCCTCTCATACGCCTCATCTACAGCATCCTCTCATGGCACTGTTAACTCTACCAGGTGAACAAGGCGTGCTGATCCAGACCACAAGACACTATCTGGTCGAAAGCTAGTAGTGGGACTCTCAGGTGGAAAAATAAGCCGTTGATTAAAGCTTCCAGCTTCTCTAATATTGTCAAAGAAACCTTGTACATAGTCAGTGGCCACAGACCAAACCATTCAATGTCATTGGTTAATTTGCCGAATAACCGATTAGTGCAGGCTACTGTTGTAGTCATGGTTGTCATGTCATCCATGTATGCTCAAATTGGTGGTAGTCGCATTCCAGAAGCCAAGAGCTCTCCTCCCACTACCCATTTTGATGTCCTAATAATTACTTCCATTGCCATGGTAAAAGCCAGTGGAGAAATGGTGCATCCTGCCATTATTCCAACTTCTAGGCATTGCCATGTAGTGCTGAATTCTGAAGTTGAAAAACTAAATTGCAAATCTCCAAAGTAAGCTTTCACAAAATTTGTTATTGGCATCGGTACACTGAAAAAATCAAATGCTGCCCAAACAGGTTCATGTGGCACTGAACCACATGCATTACACAAATCCAGGAATGTCACATGGAGCTCCTTCCTCTCCTTTTTTGCCGATTGAATTTGTTGCCAGATCACATTGATGTGTTATAAGCATCCTGGGAAACCTGGAATGCCCACTTTTTGTCCTGAAGTGTCAATGAAGCAGTTCTTTAATAGGTAAGCTGACAATCTCTGAGCAATAATGCTGAAGAAAATCTTGCCTTCTATGTTTAATAGGGAAAAAGGGCGAAACTGACTGATGCTTGTAGAATCTTTTTCTTTTGGTATAAAGACTCCACCTGCTTGGCACCATACTCTTGGTATAATCTATTTTTTCCATGCCACTTTCATCAATTTCCACAGGATTTGTAAACTCCTGAAGCACTCTTGTACACTCTGTACGGAACTCCATTATGCCCTGGAGATGATGACGCCCTTGCTTTTTTCACAGCTTGCTCTACTTCTTTCCACTTAGGTACACATTCCTCCATTTGGTATTCTGGTGGATTGATAGGTGGGATGTCTGAAGGAATTGACATAGGCTCCTGCCTTTTTTAATCTGTATGTGTTTCCTCCAAATATCTCTCCAGCTACTTAGATGCTTTTAGTGTGCCATTTTTCTCACTGGTGAATAACTTCTTTACAAATTCGAATGGGTCTTTATAAAAGTTTCCTTTCTGTAACTAAGCGTTCAATCTCCTGCTGCCGTCTAGACTTTCCAGGAATAGTTTGTTCTTTTTCCTTCCTTTTTTCAACTCCAAACCTCTCGCTTCCATATGCGTAGATGATGTCCCCAAATTTATCCAGCTTCTTTTCAACTGTTCCACTTAACCTTTCCAATGCAAAACAGAGATCAGTGTTTACTGTGTCTCCCAAGCTCTTGGCCATTTAACTCCAGGCTTGTCTGACCGGGTTCGCAAGGATCATTAGGTTCATCACTAGTTGTATCCATGCAAGTCCTCCTCACGTCTATGACAGGGGTGCGGATATCCTGCAAACTGTAGTTTGCTTCCTGTCGCTGGATTTCATTTGACTGACTTGACTGACTTCGTAAGAAGCACTTATCAATGCGAGGCCCTTGTCCATTCTCCCTCAAGCATTTCATTCTCCCTTGACAAATCTTCAAACCCGACCGTTGTCGCCTTGCTCCAGCCACAGACACAAACCTGGAGTTCCATGTATTTGCTAACTGCAGATCTTGAACTAGTCTTTTGTGAAATACCCTCCATTCTCATACCCGTTTCCATTCCTAAGTCGTTAACCATGTTGTCCAATGTTGAGTCATCTTCCGCCCCCGATCTCACAGACTCTAGGAGTAATTGTGCTGCTGTTTCCAGGGATCCCTGTGATGCTGGCTCAGTATTTTCTGGTTTCTGGAACTTCAACAATAATATATTGCATCTTAATTGCTGGTACTCAGTGCTTCTACATCATTAAAACAGTGTCCAAAGACCCTAGATGTGTGGCAAAGTACCAAATGCTTGAAATCCTGTATATTAATATTAATAGAAGACTTCCCATTGTGCACATAGCGAGTGATTATTTACCTTCTAGTCTTAAACAGTCAGACAGAATAATTTGTGATTCAGTGAACAGGAATTGGAAAGGCACATGTGGAAAAGTGTAGGCTTTACTGAAGCAGTGAACAGTGTTATATAACAGAGCAGAAAAGTACAGCATGTACCATTATAAAACCCGATTTTACTGCTTTCATAACACAATGAAATACTGTATACAATTGTTTAAATGGACAAAATGGTTACAACCACTGGTTAGAAAATATTGGGGAAAAAAGCAATGCCAGATGAAAGCTTACCTTTTTTTAGATTACTGAGGAATTTTTTTTATTTGATATTTAACAGAACAGTTTGAATTTTTGCCTAAGCACATAATACTTTGAACTTAGCACTGTTCCCACTACTTGCATTGTATACTAATTTAAACAATGTTTTGTGACTAACCTACTATTTTGCTTGACCAGCAAACTTGTGGTTTCTAGTTAACTCAACTTTTTTTGTGGCTGGAGTTAATTAAAATAGTTTTAAGTACGTATCTGTCACCATTTGTATTAAATTTGGCAGAACTATCAGATAACCTGTTAAGAAATGCTTTTTTCTTTCAAATTTAGTTTTAAAAGAAATGTTTTTCTACTTGCCAACCGTTGCATTTATTCTGACAGCTGACAAGTGTAATTTGTTCATGTTTTTTTTTTTAAATCATAAGAGTGCACTTTGCTCCATCTTGTGGGATTGTAATTTTGCAACATCTTGTTTATCTAATCTATGAGAGTTTCGACCAAATGTTAACAAAAAAAAAAAGAATACATGATTTCCACTACATGAGAGTAAGTTCACTTTGAAAATTAGATCCATTCAAGTCTACATATCACTGTACAAAGCTGGTTTCACATCATCAGCACTGATCTCGGACAACCTTAACTAGGATTATTTTAGGCAGTAGTGTAAGAGGTACACTGCCAGTTATTGGGACACAGGGATAAATTAATTTAGCTGCTTAAACATGCTCTGAACTTCACATTTCTCAAAGTAACATATTAATTATAAAATAATTATAAGAAGTTAAAACTGAGAAAGGAGCAAGAACACACCTTTATGAACAATGCTATTGGAATTATTTTTAACAATACAAAGTCAGACAAAATGGACAATATTTTGTTGGAAGGTTTATTCTTTTATTTTATTGTTTTTTAACAATTGAGTAAATCGGCATTGTATGAACATCAAGCCATGAACCCAAAGACAAAAAATAAAGGTTAATATCTATTAAATCCACAGAAAAAAAACAAAAACAAAAAGGCAGCCAGGCCTTTCACCCATTCTGATTACAGTGCACAAGACATATTGTAAAGCGCAAGCCATATAAAACAGTACCTCATTACAAATTTACAATTTTTATTTATTTATTTATTTATTTATTTAAAACACTGAAAGCCACTTTGCACATTATAAGCGAGGGAATCAATTTGACCTACAGTATAAAGCTCAATCACATCACTCAATGTAGCAGAGGCAGCACTCCACAATCTGTTCAGAATTGTAAATGTACATCAGGGAAATGGCAAAATGTCCTCAACTAACAAATTAACAAAACATACCTGCAATTAATCATTTAGTAGTGTAAAAGTAGGGGCTAAACTAATATTTTTTAAAGGTGGCATCCTATTTAAGTGTAGTCATAATATCGACTTTCCTATATTTGCATGAACAAATCATAATAATAAAATAGCACAAATGTTTACTAAGATGTAACTCCAGACAAAGTTTATTCCAATACAAATATATAAACTAAGAATGTTAATTAAATGGTGGTACAAAACACACCCACCTTGTAATTTCAGTTTTAAAACTATTTTTAATTTACATCGGAGAAAAAAAGGAGCAAACTTAAAACTGGTAAATCTGTCCCAAAAAATCCTAATAAAACATAACCTCAGGTAGTTGTAAATAACTAGTTCATGTGGGTCCCAGCCCAGAAACATTTTCAGTGTATTTGTTTCAGATGTAAAAAAACAAGTTCTTCACAAAAAAATAAACCGCCCCTTCAAAAACGTACTGGTACAAATAAAACAGTTCCAGTTTCTGTGTACTTAACAACATTCAACTTGTCCCACCCACAATCAATTTTACAGAAAACATTAAGTGCATGTCCTGTACTGTGATATATTCAGTACATCATATACCCTGTTTTAGTGTTATACAATTCATACACTGAATACTGATGCAATTTACACTTTAACATGCATCTATAAGGTTGCCAAAGAGAAACTACAGTATATAATATGTAGCAGTGGTTTGGTGTAGGCTAAACTACTGCACCTGGTAGACCCTGTAGAGTACTAACCAGGTCCAACCCTGCTTAGCTTCTGAGACCACACAAGTTTTTTGATCTCACCTGATCTCAGATTTACAACTAAAATACACCAGTGAACTATGCATTAACAACTGCTGCTGCAGAGTCACTTACAATAGGACCTCTGTTTTATGTCTCATCCGAAGGACGGCTATCCACCAAATACTGTAGGAATTACAATATATTTCAGCTGTAAAAAATATGGTATATGCTATCCAAATTATGTTGCCAAAAACTATTGAAATTAGAGAACATATGATTATAAGTAACAATTGTTAATATTGTAAACTGACTACACAGAAGCCTATTCAATCCTGTGCCCATAGAGTTGAACTTTGGCTTGGACACAATTCAGTAAAATGCTGCACAGCTATTCAAAACAACACTTGGCAGGACTCACAAGGGCACAGCATTCCATTTTCAATGTGGATTGTGTAACAAGTGGGCTCAATCACATAACTTTATCAGTCACTCATTCTTCAATAACTGCTCAAAAAAACTTGAAGAATTTGTTCCACAGTTACACATGACAAGATAGCTCCTAAAGACATTAATCCAGGTCAGAAGATACCGACAGAAACAAATACACAAATACGTGCTGGACAAATAAGTTCTAACATTGCACTTTTTATCAATGAGTTAAAGTATAGATCTACCAAATATATAGTCCAGGCTCTCCTTGAGGCTGATGGGATGATAGTATTTGGAACAAAAATATATTTTTTTTGACATATTGGTCTCTGATATTGAACTGATTAGGAAAATACAGAAAGACATCATAGCTTTCGGATAAAGACACTTTAAAAAGGGTGCCAGTGGATTGAAGTCAGAGCAAAAGCAGCACATAACTGACTTTCATTAAAACCTTTTGTTTCAGTTGTCTATACATTCAATCTGTATTTGGCATATGATGCTAAAATATTGGAACATTATTTTTGGAAATGTTATACTATTAATAACAACTGCACATATGTATAGTAGTTACAGTTACCTTTTGTGTAGTCAGTGTAGCAATTGAAGAAGCACAGCAGCTGGAATTTGAGAGCTGATAACTACAGTTTTTTTTTGTAACTTGTAATGCAAATTTCAACCATTTGACATAGGTAGTAATGTTTGAATGTAGTTATTAATACAATTATCGTCAACGTAAAAGAGCTTTATACAAGATACAGGACTAGCCTTAGTATCAAAGAGAAAATGTGTTCAATGATTTTTACATTAACTAGTAGCTGATGCCTATAAACTGTATATAACATGCTCAGAACTGTCTGATTTACAAGCATCCCAATTCCCAGTGCAGTTTATCTGTTAGCTTATTCACATCTAAGTAGTGCACAAATCAACACATGGTGAAAAAAGTATTGAAGCTAGTGTAAAATAATGCCTGTTTAGAGTTATAGTTAACTGATTAGATTATTATAGTAAAATGTACTTATTCCTATTACTAATGGGTCCTCAAATATAACATATCTGTAAGTACATAATAGTTCTAAATTCAATACTGCACTTAAAGGTCAGTTTACTAAAAATCAATGTGAAATGTATTTTTATGTGTATTTGTGTATGCTAAAAATAATCAGATGTAAATATTTTATGTGTTAAATAAAAAGATTATCAAAACAAACAACATCTATGCAAAAATACTTTTTATATAGATTGTTTTTGTTTCTCTAAGTGATTGTAAAACTATTCCGTTTCTATTTTAATACAGGCTCAATTTACCTTGCTGGTATTGCATTTTGTTTTCATACATAATGGTTTATCTTTAAATATGTTAACTTTTTTTTTTATATCATACGTCACATGTTTACAATCAATAATGGTAAGCTATTTTTGAGGACTAAAAATGCACCCTGAACAGGGCATAACAAAGATACTATTTACAATTAAACATTGTTCAGACAGGTAATAGATCTGAGTGAATGTACTGGGCAGCAGACTGTCCAAAACAATGGCTAGCACAGTATAAAAGAAGAATAGATTCAAAATGTTGTTAATATTTTTTTTAAATCACGTGAATCATTGGCATCGCTAACAAATATGACTGCATCATCATGTGCTAGACATTAAATATAACAATTGGGTTTTGGATTAAAATCCAAATCTTCTTGTGTGTTTTTTGGGGGAAATAAATAATAAGCTGCTAGTTGTTTGGAAACAAGTATTTCAATGACATACATCCCACATCCCCCATCCATTCCTACATACATACATACCCACACACATACTCCATATACCCCAACATTCTAATACTCTTGGTAACCTATACTCAAAAATGTCTTTAGCAAGTTTCATCACAATTGAATTAGTGGTTCTCTAGGTACTGTATCTGTCTCTATCTCCGATGTCATGCCCAAAGGGTCAAACTGTAGTCTCTTTATAACAGGAAACCTACAAGCAGACACCTTCTCTTAGTTGAAAGCAAATTACAAAGGCATCTTGGTGACCAGTTAATTTCCAAAGGTACTTTGGTGACCAGTTAATTTAGGATTAATTGGATACCTGCTGCTGTTGCTAAAAGTGCACTCATAAACTGCAAGTAAAGCTAGCTGTTAGCCATGAACAGTAGAACTTTAAAAATGCAGGCAGCAGAGACTGATCTGTGCAACAAGCAACATTACCTTTACAGCAGAATGTAAACACTGCAGTTGATTTATAAACCTATCATTTAGGTAAAGAAATTGTTGTATGCTTTGCAGAAAATAAAAATCTGATTGTTCAGTAGGAATAAAACTCACACATTACATATAAACATTTTATAGGGGTGTAATCCCATTACCATTTTGTTAAATTGACCAAGTGGTTGATGCAATCCAGGTGGATTCCCTGGAACTGTAAAATGCTCTAAACAAATCCAAGTGTGATTTATGAAAGTGGGGTACAGATAGATCAAATCACCCCCTAAGTGCTACAAGAAAGTCATGAAAAGCTCTGCTGTACACTTTACATAGGCATACTTTTCACAAATATATGACCATCGCCTTTTGATTGTAGTCACATGTTAAATCGTACCTTTTACTGGTAAATAATACATATTGTATTGTTATCTGTCTCATCCAAAAAGATTAGACTTGGGTCTTGATTTAGCAGGGCTTTTCAGGGGTCTTTCTCCATCTTCTGTTTCTTTAAAGAAGGAGCTATGGATTACTTGGGTTTTAAATCTAATTTGTTTTAGTTTGGGCCTTATTCTGCTCATAGATGTTTTCCTGTAGACAGACTTTGGCTTTACTGCTGCCCCATCACCACATGAATCATCTTCGGGAAGATTCAACAGTTTGTGTGGCAACAAGTTTGAAGGAAGAACTTTTGACAGCCTCCAGCGCCCAGCCCCATTACCTAGACTGTCAGCATCAGAATGCTCAGCAGCACCAACAATGTCTCGGATATCTCCATCAACATTTTCACGCAGATACTGCCAAGCCTTTTTGCCGCTGTAGTCCCTTATGTTCACATCTGCATCATAGGCACCAACTAGTAATTTTACTACTTGCTCGTGGTTGTGCATGGCAGCTAGATGTAAAGGTGTATAGCCTGCACTGGACCTAGTATTAATGTTCAGTGGTACAGCGTGCTGTTTGGCAAAGTTAACAAGCAATGCTATAAGTTCTTGTTTGCCATGTTTTGCTGCCCAGTGCAGACAGGTGAACCCAGTTACAAAGTCCTTTTTGATTACCAAGTTGGGGTCACATGCCAGTAAGCGATTGAGGCTTTCCCACTGGCCATCAGAAGCACACATCATCCATTCATGTTCCATTGGATCTAGGGCCAGTGATCTGCTGTCTTCTTCTGTAGAGGACACCAGGGAGACCGAGTCACTTTCACTTTTCATGGAGTCCCTCTGTCTTGGTAACAAGGAACCTGGGTTTTTAAGAGCCATGCTCCTCCTCAGTTGGGGTGAACTGTTAATCATCATATCTCTAAAGATTTTTCTACTTCCTTTAGGGGTGCTGCCACCACTTTCATTCCCAGAAGCACAGGAGGAATCAAGTTGACTGTATGCTTTCCTATCTTCAGCCAGCTTACCAGACTGCTGTTCTCTGCTAGCCAGCAGGTTACGCTGAAAAACATTTCTTGAGCTTTGTCTCCTGTTTGGAATCTCTGCCAAGGGCGAACCTTTAGAGTCTTGATGTAAATCATCTTTACTATCCCTCAACTGAGGACTGCTTTTGACAGGTTTAACATCTTGGTCAGTGCAGGACTCCCCATCTGCACCCTTGGAATCTGCAGTGTGCTGGCTCACAGGTTCTTCATTTCCAGCACCGCAGCAAAGTGGAGCAGTATCCAATGCCAAGTTAACAGACGTGCTGCATTCTTCAACAGGCTGAGAAAAACACCTCTCTTTAATCCTTTCTGCATTTTTATTTTCAGGAATTGCATATGTGTTACCTTTCACTTCTGTGGGCAAAGCAGAAGCCTCTGTCACTGCTATACTCGGCAGAATAAATTCGACTCGATTCGAATCTCTTTGGCGATTACAACTATCAGCATTACTGTTCGTAGATGAGCTGGTATTTGTGTTCCCCATTTCTGACACACCCGTGTTATCCAAATCACTACAAAGCTCAGAATTTCGGTCGATAGGTGAGGCAGCTGCGACGGCTGTCTCGACTTCTGACAATGTTAACGATTTACCTTCAGAAATATTTGCAGAAACGTCTGGCTGTGTTCTATGTGCACCTTTGCTATTTCCGTAATCCCACACAGGTACAAATATTTCGTGTTTTGCAACATCGTTTGCGGTTTTGTTTAAACTAGCTTCACCACCAACAGGCTTTGACAGGAGAGCATATGCAGTGTCAAAATCTGCTCCGCCAATTCTATCTGATTCTGCCGGCCAACCATTACCGAATCCACGACTACAGTCTGCACTGTTCTTAGGGCACTGGCTCGTGTTAAGTCCCAGAATATGAGTACCAGGGCCCCCTTTTATTCCAATGCCAGCATTGTCTCCATCTGTCTTTTTCCCAACGCGCTGTTTCAAAGTATCCCTGTACTTTTTTTTCAGACAAACGTACTTCACGTCGTTTTCAACCTTCACAAACCCCACGGTGTCCACGAACTCCTTGAACCTTTCCTTTGCCAAAGCTTTCTTGGCAGGGTCGTTCAAAATGAAGGGTTTGAATTGATCTATCAGATCCACGTTTTTCACTTTGCCCCCTCTCTCAGTCAGAAACCGTAAAACCGCGTCCTGGGTGCATTCAGTCGCCATTGAGTGAATTGTTAAAGATAAATAACAAAACACCCTTTTTTATTCCAGTGACAATAACTTAAATCTGGTTATTCACGGGCAATCCTTCATCAATTAAAACAGTTGCTACATTGCGTTACCTTGTACCACTCTGACAAGACTAAGGGCAGAGACACAGGACCACTGTACCAATCCCCGCCTCTAGCAACCAAGGTTTATAGATATTAGCTGTTTAAGAAACTGTAGCACTATGTTCACCATGTTGGCTCCATTAGTCTTTAGTTAAGGACGCGATGGTGTCTCCTGGTGGAAACAAAATGGCGTCAGTTGCCCATCTCAACTGTAAGCCTTGCCAGCAACCACATATTTCCACAATGGCTCAGACTTCAAACATTAGCAGAAACCACTTCATCTCAGGGGGTGTATCAAATCTACGCGCGCCTTTTGATTTAAACATACATCTTGACATTATCAATTTACAAGATTCAAAAATACATATATTACTAGTTTTCTAGCATGTATTTATTTCCACGGACACAAGAACGTTTTTAAATGACTCATGTTTATACTGATGGTAACCCTCACCCCCCCACCCCCACTCAGCGTCTGGTGATCGTAGGAATTGTAATAATGTTCACATTCCTGCCGGCATTGACTCAGCCAGATTTCTGTAGCGAGAAACTATTGGGAAAGACCGGGGTAGTTTATGTATTCAGCTCTTTTTATTATCTTTTATTTGTAACTTCGAGCGATGGCCTCGACCGATGTAACCCGACAGCTGGTATGTGTGTGTATTTACTTTTAAAACGCCGTATGCAGATCTTAAAAAATAAATGTACTGAATTTTGTCTCTCAAGATGGTCTACAGTTTTCTGGGAGTGTCACTTCGCGGGTCGCCAGACTTTTTTCTTAAGAAAAATTCTAACTTTTTAAAATATATATATAAACACAATAAGTCAAACTGTTGCAAACAAACGTTTTAACACAACTTGATTTTTTTGTTTTTTAAATGTATATTTCCCTATTAATGGTATTTATGTGGTATGTACAGTATGTCTATTATTGGCGTTTTCGAAAGTGATGTTTTCTTTTGTCGTTGCTTTCATCATTAGTTATATATATATATATATATATATATATATATATATATATATATATATATATATATATATATATATAGGTTAGGTCTGGAAAGATACATTTGCTACATTTTTATATTGTACAGGCCTTTTTTTCACATAGTTTTCCTTGTTTCGTTTTAATTGCGGTTTGAGTTATTGTTTTCTTAAAAGAGTGTTATTTTGGGAGACAAGGGGCTGTATAAATAAAAATACAAAGTGTTCTTGTATACAAAATACTAGTGCTGCAATGAGACCCAACTGGGATATTTCCAGCTAGCACTCGAGCACATGATAATTCCTCCCAGCCAATAAATGGACACTCACTGAGCGGTAAGGGTGGGGCATGAACTGTTTATTTGTCTTCTACAATACTATCAGTATGCAATTAGTGATTCACTGAAATGATGTAACACAATCTTAACAAAGTCACGTATTGATGTGCCGGCAATTCAGGCAGTACTATGCCAGTTTATTTGTGTGAAGAAAGTGGGATTGCATCTACACATTCGGTATTAAACAGTTTAAAATAATGCACGAATTCATTAATAAGAAATCTCAAACGTGGGATATTTTGTGACAGTGTGGCAAATCGCCTCTCGGACTTAGAAACATCCCTCAACATACACCCCATTAGCAGCTCTCTCATTCATTTTGGTCACAGTGGTTGGTGGCGCCTATTGCGCTTCTGTACTGGACAGTGTCCCTTTTAGAGAACATGTTGAACTCTGTCAGTTACCTGTCACCGTTTTAGTAAAGGAGGATGGCACAAATAATGTGTTAAGTCAAGTTCTAACTGCAAAAGAACTCCCTGTTTTGCAAATAAATTATGTGGGAACGCCAGTAATCGATGCATTAAGAATACTTTTCTATTCAGAATAAACCAAAACAAATATGTACATGCCTCACAAAAGCCTTCGAATAAAACTGAAAATATGGATATGCATAGTAATATAATACAGTATATGCATTGAAGAAACTTCATTATTAAAAAGAAAAAAAACATGAAGCAAAGAGAAATGTTGGTGCTTCACAAAAGCCTGTAGGTATATAAAATAACATCGTGATTGAGCAGTGCATCCAGCAGTGAAGTCTCAGTTGATGCTGGCAATATAAAACACATGGTGATCAACAGTCAATTAATTGTTGCCTGTCTAGTTAATGTGGATGAACAGGGATTAGAGGGCAGATTATGGTGTTAGCCTTAACAAAGTTAAGAATTTTTTATGAGATACTTGGTAAAAAAAACATTTTTAAAAAGTTGATAAGTAAGGCCAGTGATAAATAATGTCAGCAATGCTTCCTCAGATGTGATTTATGATGTTGTTAAAGTCTTTGCAGTCAGTCTAATATAGCCTAGCCTATTTATTATATTTTGTTATTAGCTTTATCAGACTCATGGAAGAAGAAACAGTAGGGCTCAGGATTTTCAGAAATCGGCAGGCTTTCCTTATATGATGGCATAAATAAATAATCTTTCACTTACTAGATGTCAGTAGATGTCTAAGAACACTGTATTGTGTGCTTAAATGTTTGCCATCCCCAGTTTTAACCTATACTAAGTTACAAAGTACTGTACAGTATATTGTTGTTCCAAATAGTTCATTGCAGATATAAAGAGTGCAAGAGAAAGTACACTATCAATTTGATTAGAGGTAGCCACCGAACACTTAAAAACAAATTATAAGTCGTTCAATCTAAATAATAAAAAAAAAACAGACAAAACCCCCATATCAAGTATGTTAATCCATATTATATCCCTGAAGGGGATTATCCCAATATGACGCATGCCATGGGCTAGATTCTTAAAGCTATTTACGACAAATTGGAAAAACAAAACTTAAGAAAAAGTTTTACTATTGACTAGTAAATAGCTTTGAGCATCTAGTACCCTGTATTATGCAGGTGTTTTGTGTACAGTAGTACAGTGGATTTCAACAAAACACCTGTACAAGCACAGTCAATAATGCTTATATTTTTAAACAGGATACAAATGTTCGTCCACTTTCCATGTCGGGACATGTTGGCTTCGACAGCTTGCCAGATCAGCTGGTCAGCAGATCAACTGGTCAAGGATTCTGTTTCAACATTCTCTGCATTGGTGAGTGCACTTTTATTTCATTCCTTGATGCATTAATATTAACAACCCTTAAACCCTCTACCATCTAAATGGTGGAAAAATAGTTTAGTTTCCCTTTTTGAGACTTCCTGCAAATAAACCCAATTGCTTTAAATTTCATGGGAACCCTCTAACTCAATTTACATATAGCCCAAGACGGATTAGAACCCAGACACCCAGCAATGAAAAGCTAGTCAGTTAACCCACAGTGCTACATAGTCCTTTGCTTGGAACATGTGAATAGTTTGGGGGAATGTAAAGAAAAAAATTGTAGGATATTAAAACAGTAAATAATTGTACTCATTTAGCATGTTAGGTAATACAGCACTTGCATTGCAGACTTTACATTAAATGGAGTTCTGAAATTTTGGTTTACACAAACAATTATGGTGTTGCTGTCAATATGTAAATCCTCAGTACAGTTTGTAAGCAC
Source organism: Acipenser oxyrinchus oxyrinchus (assembly GCA_030684275.1). Classification (NCBI taxonomy): domain Eukaryota; kingdom Metazoa; phylum Chordata; class Actinopteri; order Acipenseriformes; family Acipenseridae; genus Acipenser; species Acipenser oxyrinchus. Next base: position 17,435,873 of record CM060255.1, read on the forward strand.
ATGATGTACACATTGCAAAATCAATTTAAATGTCTAAATGTTCAAGAATATAACAAGGCAACTAATCGCAATAGATCAGGTTTATTTGAAACTGTGGTATTTATTGATCTGAACTCTCCACAACATTTCTCAATGGGAAATATACTGTTCCGTATAGACTAGCGTGAGTATATTAATAAAGAAAAAAATACATAACAAGGATTGACATTAAAGTAAATGTTTAATTATGGTATAAATTACATACATGCATATTAGTTTAATTGCAGGTTTTTCTATTTTTTTTTTTACATTTACAGGAGAGACTGGAATTGGCAAGTCCACCTTAATGGATACTTTGTTCAACACAAACTTTGAGAACTCTGAGTCAACACATTTCGAACCCAAAGTTAAATTGAGAGCACAGACCTATCAGCTTCAGGAGAGTAATGTCCAATTAAAACTAACTGTTGTCAATACTGTAGGATTTGGGGACCAGATGAACAAAGAAGACAGGCAAGTGATTTATGTCTTGCATGAAAATACAGTAGTCCCTCTCAAATACAGACACCATTATGCCCTACATTCGGATATGTCCCCTTGTAATATTCAATTAAGTGTGACCCTAGGTCACTGTGAATTGCGTGATCCAAAGAGACACACTGAAAATAAAAATGGCTGAAAATAAATGGAACAACAGGTACAAATAGCTTACTAAATTTCTATAATTAAGTACATCATTAAAAGAGGGCATATAAACTCATACTCTACAGAGTATAAACTAACTGCAATTAAATACTTGGAAAAGGCAGAGAAGCTTTCAGAAATACTGATGCTCCAGTGGTTTGAAGCACAAGATGTGGACTACAGTAATTAAAATGATGAATTTGAAGTCTTGAATTGCTTTTGCAAAGAAAGTCTGACTCATACCAACACAAAATAAAAGTAGCAGGTAGCCTATGTGTTTCACTTGCAGCCAAATTTAAAAACGATTCATTTCTGTAAAGATGATCTATTTTGCATTCATTGTGTAATATGTATTGTTTTCGCATTGTCCAGTAATGTGTACAATGAAACAGCATGATTTGTTTTTTGTTACCGGTAAAAAAAAGTAAAAAAAGTGTGCTTGGTATTCATTTGATTTTAAAATGCATTATTGCATCATTTTAAAATCAAGAATTAAATCGGTTATTTCAGAAAACCTGTCTGTCTCCCTTCATGTCCGGTTTAGAGAGGGACTACTGTATCAATGAACATGTGATCCTGTGAATCTCGCTGAGTAGGAGTTAACAGTTTATAACAACAACAAATCACTTTACCTTTTTATTCAATTGCCGTTAACAGAATTGCACTGCGAGTTATACTAATTTGACCTGTGGGCCATGAAAATGGTACTTTTGTTACACTGATAAGTAGAGTCAGTTTGAGTAACAAGTACAAGCGAGTGTCCATAACTATTATGGTATAGTAAATTCCCAAGTACAAAGAGCGTGATCATACTCATTTTTACAGCATATCTGGGTTTGCCCTGCCCAGTTTCTGACTTAAAACATAAGGAATTCATAATTGAATAAAGTTTAAGCACTATTAGGTCAAGTACAAATACCTGTGGTTATGAGTAATAGCTAATTTGCTCACCCCTACTGAAGTCATTAATATCAGGCTAATACTATGCCCAGTATTTCTTTGGTAATACAAGAAGTTAAATCATCAAAGTGTCTTGTGCTTACAATATTCATGCACCTCCATAGGCATTGCTTTGTATGTTCATTGTATTGTTTTTCTGTTGCCCAGCTATCAGCATGTGGTTAACTACATCGATGCACAGTTTGAATCATATCTGCAGGAGGAGCTGAAGATTAAACGCTCTCTGCACAATTACCACGACACTCGTATTCATGCTTGTCTGTATTTCATCGCACCTACTGGTCATTCTTTAAAGTCTTTGGATTTAGTGACCATGAAGAAACTTGACTCCAAGGTAAGAGTGATACAATTATAAAAAAAAAAAGAATATTGTAATATTATTATTAGGGCATCTGATTTTTTCATCTGAATTTTTTCCAAATTCTCTCTCTCTCTCTCTCTCTCTCTCTCTCTCTCTCTCTCTCTCTCTCTCTCTCTCTCTCTCTCTCACACACACTGTATATGGAGGCATTTCTCTGTTCCAGTCAAGGTTTATTTTGTAATGAAGTTGCAAGTATAAACTGCACACAGAACATACGGGAAAACTAAACAACTTTACTCCACGCTGTTTTACAAAGAGAAACGATCGACTGTTACATCTAAATGCTCTTGGCTTAAACACACACACATAAAGCAAATAACTTATTGCTGTATTGCTGTAATTTTGAAAAATCAAAAACAAAATATATATATAACACTAAGAAGCCACATTTTTGTACTATATAAATCAGCTTACCGTCATTGGCGCCAGTTCTGCTCTGTTGCATTTGAATCACAGACAACTGCGCATGCGTTTATTCATATACAGTATGTGCCTATTCAGGGAGTTTTCGGGTTTAACCTGAATGCAAAAAAAAAAAATTCGGGGGGAGAAATCGGGTAAAACAAGAAAATCAGATGCCCTAATTATTACATCATCTTGATGAAGAGAGGGGAGGTTATATTAGAATCTTCTGAATGTACTCGAACACTTAACCTCCCTTAAAGATGATGCATAAACAAGATTTAATCATCTGACCTAAAAAAAAAGTTTTGCACCACCTAGAATTGTAGGATTGAGACATAAAAAAAAGAACTTCATACTTGTGCCAAAAGCTGATAAGCATTTCTATGATACTGGCCTACATTGTTCAGTGTAATTGTACACCCCCATGTTACCTGATAATAACACTTGCATGTGATGAAAAGGTTTGCTTATTTTGTTAAATTTCACCTGTTTGCAGTGGTGAATTAATAAATGAAAATCCTTTAAGGTGACAAAATATTGAAAATATTTGTACTGTGTATTTGCATCACATTTTCTTTTAAAGCCTGACCCTGCTTGTGCATATTCAAAAGTCATGTTTATACATTTATTATTTAAATAATAATTTCAGATATTTGTTGTCAAACATGCACAGAATTAGTCATTTGCATTTTAAACTGCCAGTTTTGTGGGCAAAAGCAAGTCACACAGTGAACTGAAAGTCAGTTCAGTGTGAAAAACTTTATTTGTTGGATATTTTCATATTTATCTGTTGTACTTGAGTTCATAATTGTATGTATAAGGTTACTTGGCATTTCAATTGTCCTTCAGATGTGTATGGTAACATTTCATGTCATAAATGAAGGGAAGACTTTATAACCAATTAGGATTACTGGTTGTTTTGATATCTTCCACAACACACTTACCTGGTTACTTCTCCAGCTCTTGGTGAACTCAAGCATGGTGGATTGTATCTCGTGTACATCAGTTTATTTCCTAATTGCCACAGTGGAAAAAACTAAAATTGAAACACTCAAAGTTTTTGCTGTTGGCTGCATGACCATCATCAATTTGCAGTATGCATTTACTGTTATAAAAACCTTGTGCTGTAGGAAAGGACGTGGAAGTTGACATGTGCCAGTGGAATCCAAAAACAGATGTGACACGAGCACAGCATACAACTGTTTGTGCTCCACAATGCTCTAGTCCGTTGAAATGCTAGTGTCTGTACAATAGGGAAACATGATAGTTAGACACCCTAGACCTACCCCGACACATTTTAAAATGTCTAGTTCCCGTGATCTCTATATACTGCACTGTACTTGGTGGTAATTGTTTTTCTCTACCATTATATAGATTTTTTTTCTGAAATGGGTTTATCACAGACTTCTGTGAGATTACATGGAATGACCCTTATAATTAAAATACAATAACAGCTTCATTGCACATGGACAATATGAGGTGCTGCTGCAGTGGGTGTTAAATATTTGACTAATCCTGGTATTCATACTGTACTTACCAAACACACACAGAGTATCTGTTAAATTCGCCAATGCATAACTATGTCAGAACTGCACAAAGATTTTAGGCTGACGATCAGATACTATAATTCTCTTGCCTACATATGTGTCATTCACTATTCATTCTGTTTGCGACTGCAAACTCACTTGTCAGCATGTCTCTGCCAATCCCTGTCATGGAAATGCAATCGTATGAAAGCAACTGTTTGGCCTGCATTCAAACACTGCATTTGTGTGTGTGTTGGACATGCTATAAATGCAGTATTGTCAGTGTGAAAAAGGTAGGACAGTGTACTGGACGTACTGCTGTATATTAAGTGAATCTAAGCTGTTTAAACAATAAATAAATCAAACATACAACTGTGCATGTTAGCATGAAAAACCACAGGAAGGTTTGAATTCTCATCATTTATTTGACAGCAGTATTTTAGTTCTGTTATATTTTTTATATTTTGTTATCTTTTTAGTTCTCTACAAACATTTTTTCTGTTACATTTTTGCCACTCCATGTTTGTATGCACAGCATAAAATGTTGAAAAGAAACTTCACAATAACAGACATACTGTTATTGACCTTTGCAAAAGCGACATGGTTCTGAAAAATGTGATTATTTTTTCCATACTAGGATAATAGTGTATTTTTTCATACAGTGTTAAAAACTGGAAATTAAAACAAAAAAGCCTTTATTAGTCTTACACGTTGCATCAGAATACTAGTTAAAACTTGCACACATTCTAGGTAAATTGGAATGTCCTCAGTGTTGATAAGGAATGCTATTTATAAACTTGTTACAACAGGTATTTCGAGCAGCTGTCCCATAAAAAAAATACATGATGGATGAGAAAATTGAAAGATGACTGATGTATACAATCCTTCCATTTCCTTAAGGAACTCTAGTAGAAAAGCGAATGTTTTATTGAATAAAAACTGACTTGGGGGGAGACATTCTTTAAATAGCTGAGTTAAAGCTTTGTCTCAGCGTTTTCTGCCTGTTAATAAGATTCAATGATTTGTTAATAGCAATGCTTCCACCTTGTTGTGACATACCTCACTGCATTCATTAATCCTTTTCTTGGAGTGAGATTGTTTGAAACCCAATAAAATGTGACATGAAACTGAGGTCTTGTCTGCTCTGTGGATGTTCACGATTGAAGAAGGCACTATCTGAATGTGTGTCTACTTGGCTTAGTGTTTACATCGAAATGCAGGTCAATAGATCTCTGTCCTGAGTACATTGTGTGCTAGTTGCTACATCTACATCTGCATCGTTCATACGCATGTCTTCGCTGAGGTCATCTGTTCCAGGCACCAGTCAAACTTTAATTTAAGTTGCACTCAAAAGATTCACTTTTTATTTTTTGTATTGGTGCTTTACAAAGGAACTCATGTGTGGTATACAGTGTTTCAAACCACATATGTATTTTTTGTTGCTCTTTTGTATATATTATTATCCCTTATTAAGTTCTGCATATATTTCTATAGAACTGCTTCTCCAGGATGTAACGTGATTGGAGATGTTTGAAATTCTTGAATCTGGGCATATATGGAGGAGTCACTTATATTTTTACATGTACATACATTGGATGTAGGCCATGGTGTTTTAATTTTCCCATGGAACTCATGACTTTATTTTTTTAATCACTGTAAATATTAATTATCTATTTTGTATTTATTTATTCACATAGTCCCTCAAATTATTGACATTCTGATGTGTTAATTCCTATATTTTTCCCTATAGATTTAGGCTATATTACTTTGGAACTGTTTCGTAAAGCTTCTGACCCCAAATATTTGTAATGCATTCTGTCATATAATGTAGTATAAGGATTTTCAGCAGACTGTTGATTGTAAAAGCACGCACAATACCAGCCAACCTTTAGGCTGCTTTTTCTGGCAACTGTTTAAGTAACTGCTTGTTTATGAAAATGTCATACAAATGTCACAGGCAACTAGTTGCTAAAAACACAATTGCCTGAAAGTCTTCTTCTATTCTAAAATGCCTAACCTAAAATATAAATCAAAAGTGACATTTTAAAAGCTGAATATCAGTTTAAAAATTGCATTATAAATTAAAAATACATATGATTACAGAACACAATGATATTTTAATTAAATAATGTGTTTAGTTTCAGCTCATAGATTAACTGATTTCTGGACTAAATAACAATATTGTATCTTAATATTGAGTAGTTACTGAGTATATTTTTATTAGAAATGTAATACTCAAGATGCAACACTTGAAGTATACAGCAGCTTGCATGCAGATGTGTTCATGGACATGTTAGGAAACCTGCGTACCCCAAATACACTGAGATGTTTTGTTTTTTCTTCTTGTAATTCCGGAATCTCCTCTCTGATGTTAAGAGTTGTTAACAGAACCAGAGTCCCTTGGTTTGAGTCCCAGCTCTGTCCCAGGCACTGTTCAATCTTGGGCTAGTCACTTGATCTTCACAACCATAGGGCTGGGTAAATCAGTACTGAGAACAAGGCACTGCACAACCTTTGCACCATTTTGAATACATCTTTTGTAAATAAAATGAAAAAGCTCAATACATAGGCTAATTTTATATTTTCTGTCCTACGCATTATATCCCAATGCAGAAGGCTTGACCTTGAATTGATGGCTAAAGCTTTGTGTATTTTCATCCTGTTTTGCTACTACATTATCAGCAGCAATTTGCTTCTAGGTCTTACTGAATGAGAAAGTACTTTCTTAACAGCCCCTAAGATTATCGTTAATCCCATTGATGGAATACCCTTAAGTATGTGTGTAGCAGGATAGCGTCAGAAAGAAGACAGAGGCTTGGAAAGCTACAGTGAAGCATTGTTTGTGCACGTTTATTGAAGTAACACAAATAAAACTGGAACAAATAAACAGGACAGAGGGCCAAAAATAAAAGGTTTAAACAAACAAACACAAAAAATACAGTTAAACTCACCTAACTCCTATCCAACACCCACCTTTAACAATGCATTTTCTCCCCTTATATACCATGTGTGCTATGTTAATACTTATTGTTGAAGGGTTGGCAGGGAGGGGGTTAAAATCCTCCCTGCCAGAATACATGTGTGAGTGTGGCTGGAGTCGTAATTGAATGATTGATAGTTAATTAGGCTCCAGCCACATTCTCACATGTATTCTGGCAGGGAAGTTTTTAATCCCCTCCCTGCCAACCCTTCAACAATGAGTATTAACATAGCACACTCTTTATTAGCAGGGAGTGAATCTGTGCCCTTTGGCACACACTCTGATAAGCACTAGTCAATTAGGGCTTACTATTTTAATTGCTGCAGAAAGTTACTGCCATCACATTTTTTTCAGCAAAGAGACAATTTCAAGACAGTGGAAGCCAGTACATATAAGAACCACAAAATAGAAAAATATTACATTTTTGATGAACTGTAATTTATCTAAAACTCTATTAGCACAGGTCTTAAAGATCTGCTTTTGGATATTTTCTGGCCTCTAGTTGATTCTACTAATGAAGAATGGTCTAAACAAGTTTTCTACTAAAAGTTATTCCAGATGTTGTGAATGTAGGTCACTGTGACCTACTATCAATACAGACACCTGCGATGTGTTATGTATATCTTTGACAGGGGCGTTGCATGTTTCTAACATACCATGTGTATACTGTATATATTTACCAGTACGTGTATAACCTTTTCAGATGACTAGGAAACATGTATTATGTGTTTTCAGGTCAACATCATTCCTGTCATTGCCAAGGCAGATACAATCTCCAAGAGCGAGCTTCATAAATTCAAGATAAAGATCATGAGTGAACTTGTCAGTAATGGAGTCCAGATTTATCAGTTTCCCATAGATGATGAGAACGTGGCAAAGATCAATACTACCATGAACGTGAGTGCTTTTGTATTAAATCATTTGTCCTTCAAATTTGTCTATTGTTTTGTAAATCCCATGAAACAATGTCTTTTGAAAAAGTCTTTACGGACCCACCAGATTACAAAAAGAAAAAACTTACACAGCATTTATTTGCTTATAGTTTACAGTTTTGTGTGTGTGTGTGTGTGTGTGTGTTAATATATATTTTAATTGTATTGCAGTACTGTTTAATTGAACAATTGGGTACAATTCTTTGTCTTAGAGCCATCTTCCATTCGCTGTGGTTGGGAGCACAGAGGAAGTGAAGATTGGAAATAAAATGGTGAAAGCTCGACAGTACCCATGGGGTGTTGTGCAAGGTTTGCTTTGCTTTTATCAGAAAGTTAGGTGAAGAATTTGAGTGCTATCACTGAAACTTCTGTTTCAAGAGATTTTTTGTTTATCCCAGTCATCTTAATGTTTGGAAACTTCTAGCCTGTTTATTTTTGTTTGTTGTTTTAGTGGAAAATGAGAGCCACTGTGACTTTGTCAAACTTCGAGAGATGCTGATTTGTGTGAACATGGAAGACCTGAGGGAGCAGACCCACACACGGCACTATGAGCTTTATCGACGCTGCAAACTGGAGGAAATGGGCTTTACAGACACAGATGCTGAAAACAAGCCAGTCAGGTACAGGGTCACATTACTGTTTATTGTTTAAGTTATCAGGGGGAGTAATTTCCTTTTTTTGAAAGGCAAAGGTTGGGCAGAGTTATTAACCAAAACACACCATGCCTCTCTTTTTCCCTTTATCTTCAAGTATTGTAGTATGGGCCGTCACATGCAGGTGCTAAATGGCAAACATGAAGAGTTTTTTATTTTGTGTTTTATCCGATTTGTGTAGGTGTTCCAAAGCAAATTATTTTTCACATATTGATGACCAGCTAACTCTAAAGAGCAAAGTGAATTAAAACATTTAAGTGTATTAGTTAGTATCTTCTCTGTAACGGATGATGCTTACGAGGGGGGAAAAAAGTATTAATTTGCAAGCTGGATAAACAGAAAACATAATGTTTCTGCACTGGGTAATGCAAAATAATCAATATGAGAAAAAAGACATAATCAAACTAGGGTTTTCATCACTTGTTAATTATATGATGGAGATACATCAGTGGAAGGTTGGGGCAGATTTATTGTTGTTTAATGTATCAGCAACTTTCTTTTTGCAAAAAAAACATTTTAACCCTACATGAAACCACAGTGACATCACAGTTTTTCTCAATGGCTAAAGCAAAATTCCAGAAACTAATTGCACATTTCTCAAAACAGTTAACACAAACACCAAAACCATCCACTCAATTAGAAAAAGCTCACACAGTGGCAAAACTAAGTTTCCATGCCAAATGTTAGTATATATCTTGCATAACCAAATGCTTGCACCAAATCAAGAAATAATTACAGCTTTTGTGTTTAAGTATTCAAGCAAAAGAAAATACCTCTATTTAATCCAAATATTTCACCCAATTACAAAACTCACAAAATCAAACATTAAAGAAATGTATACTAAATTTAGAATGCATTGGTCATATTTGATTGGCACAAAATAATACAGTACTATTTACAAAATTAAACTTACAGTAACAATATATACATTATATACACAGATAATATACATGTATGTTTATTGAACATCGAGTCGTTCATTCCTATCCGGCCACATAATTTCATCCACATCACAGCGAATGTTCTCTCTGGCTAAGGATCTTGGAAAGAATCGTCTGGCGTGACGGATCCAGGCTTGGCAATCTTCTGCTGTAATGTCATTACAAGCCTTATCCATGGCCTGGAGAAGTGTGGCTTGTTCATGGGGATTGTGGTCATACACCAGAAAAGGGGAATACGGTGAAAGGTACATCACAGAGAAACAGGGATGTGCATCAAACCACTCACTCCTGCACCAGCACAGCATGATGGAAACACACACTGTCCTAAATGATGACAAATGTTGTGGCCTCTCTTCCTGCCAGCATTGCTACATTGGGTGGGACAAGGTGATTGTGCAATTCCTCACGGAAAACTAGCAGCCGCTTTGTATTGTATGCGCCAAGCAATGGACTGCGGCAAACAATTCCATGCTGGCAGATGGCAGCACACATAGTGATGTTACCTCCATGCTGCCCAGGCACATCCACAGCGGCACGCTGTCTAATAATGTTTTGGCCACGTCTGCGTCTTTTTGCCAAGTTGAAGCCTGCCTCATCAACAAAGGTGTATTCACGTGGAGACATGCTGGCATCAAACTCCATCATTCTCTGTAAACATAAAGATATGTTCAGGTGTGTAATCTGAGACCAGCAGAACATTTCACAGAACTAAGGTCCCTGCTCAGAACAGGACTCAGTAATTGAGAATTTGTACATTTCATGTCATGTTACTGGTTGTATTTTGCATTACCATTACAGTCAATATTACTTGTACATATTGGTACCGTAATTCCTTTACTCTTTCATTGTTCCTTTCAAAAGGTACTGCATAGATTTGTTTCATTCAAACCTGGTGTCTCATCAGAACACGGTCAATGGTTGACAAGCTGACATTGTTCACACTATGAAATACATCATAGTCATCGTCAGTCCTGCTCTGTATTTCACAAAGGTAGATGTCATTACTGGCACGGACCATCTCAACTATTGTCAACTCTTGCAGTTCAGTGAGGAGACAACCACGGCCACCACTATTCGATTTCCTTTCAATTCTAAAAGCAGAGTAATGAATACACAATGGTTATTTACTGTGAATGTGACTAATGTGACTCAAAACAAGCTCATACAACAATTACAGTATATATATATATATATATATATATATATATATATATATATATATATATATGTTTTGTAATATGCACTTGACTTGCCGATTCTCAGTACGAAATGTACAGTTGATAGATGCAACCATGGAGCGTTTCAGGTTTGGTTGAACTATCAACCCACGTGCTTTCATTGTCAAGCCTCTGTTTATGACATGATCCATGACAGTTGCTCGTATTTCATCTGAGACAGCAGCACACCTTTGTCTCACTTGTCCAGACTGTCTGCCTCCAATACCACGTCCACGTCCACGACCACCACCACCACCACTACCACCATGACAACGACCACAACCTCCTTCCTCTGCTTGCTCTATGCTTTCACACGCTGCAATGTGTTTCCATCGGAAATCACAGTCCTTTATGCACAGTGTTACCGTTTGATAAATGATTGATCAATTAAGCCATGTATTATTTTCACATGGGGAATGTTATTTAAATTAAAGAGCATTGATTGTTAGCAACAGCAATGAGATTGATGTAATTTGCAAAGAAGACATTCACATGTGAAACATGTATTAAAGTATAACAGTTGCATTTAGCAATTGAATATATGGTTTAGAATTGTGCATTTTGAATGTAAACCCATGAAATGTATGAATAGTTTAGCAAATCAGAACTCAGTTTTGGTGTTTGTGTTAACTGTTTTGAGAATTGTGCTAATAGTTTCTGGAATTTTGCTTTAGCCATTGAGAAAAACTAACTAGGAGGTGATATGAGAAAACACGACTCGATGTGGTCTAATGGTAGAGATAAGGATATCCTGTGGTTGAATCTCACCTTGGCCATTAACTCACAGTATGACTTTTCAGTCTTTACCCAGCTGCAAAACCAACTCCACTACAAAAGAGATGGCACAGTACATCTTAGTCAGACTTTCATGGGCAATTATCAGTTATGTACATGTTTGTTTTTTCTGGGTACCATCATGTTTTGCTTTAGTTATCCCATGGGAACAATTTCCCTTTAATTAGAGCTCTTTGGTTTAATCTTGGGTTTGTAATCCTTTCTCATTGTGAGACACTGGCAAAAACACATGTGGATAAAAGGCCATTCAGTTGGGAAATGAGAGCTTTTAATTCTTTACAAAAACGAAAGGCAGTTTTCAGTTAAACACTGTTGGCTGAAAGTAAGTTTCAAGGTTCAATTTTGAACTCACAGGTAAGACATTAGAGAACGTTATACAAATACAAAATAATGTTGCAATACAGTAGCTATTTTTCGACTTTTAATTGTTAACCTTCTGGTTTTGTACCAGTTGTGAACCTCCTTTACTTGGGAGAGGAGGGAGGGTCTGATATTTCTTAATACTTTTTACTTCTAGTTTTAGTAAAAAATGCTTAAGATGTTAACACGGCTGCTTTTACATTGCTAGGTCTTGTGATTGGCCCCTGGATGGGTCATTCAGGTTCACTCAGAAAGAATGTTCTCCATATTTGGCGGTGTGTGTTTAGTTTGCCAGGTACTGCTAGCAATATAATCTCATTTGGACTGGCAATTCATTGCACCATAATGTTTTACTCCACTTTACAAGTACAGAAAAAATGTATTTGAACTACATTACAGTATTTTAATATGGTTTAGGTTTTGGTAAGGCTCCAATGCATAATTGCTGTTAAATGTTCTTTTTTATTTAAGTTTTTTGGATCAATGTTGACTAATAGATGAACATACTAGTAGAATTGTAGAATGAATGATCAATAATTAGGTATTGGGACCATATTCACAAAGTATTTCCCCCAGTGTTAAATGCTACGTTTGCATCTTCACCATGAAACCAGTCTGTATCTGTTAAACTCAATCTCATCTCATTCCAATCACTAACTGGGTCCATCTGCAATCTACAATACAATATGTAAGCGGGCATTACACAAAGGTCTCAGACTGCCCTGATGTGTCATGTTTTTGCAGTATCATTATTTATAAATAGTTCTCCAGCCTCTTATTTCCCTGGTAATTTAATGTATTCACACCGCTCCATCCTGCCTGCATGTTTTATTGTGTTCTGTAGACCAAGATTTAAAACTTTAAGTCCTTCACTTTGGACACTTATTAATTTAACTTCCTTTATCATGGCAATTCCTTTATCATTCCTAACAGCTGCGAGAGTCCCAATTGAAATGGGTTTGATCTCAGTCTGCCTCTGATGGAAATGAACAGAACTAAGGCAAGCCTCAGTAAATGCAAACTGCTAATGTTTAAAGAAACAAGTAACCTGCACATATGAGCTGACATTGACTTTTTTTTTATTTGAAGCTTTGTAACATCAATGTTTTGTTTTTGGTAAATATGTTGTGAATATGGCCCTAGATGTACAGTACAAATATTCAAATATACAATTAAGCGTGTTGTGTGTTCAAAGTTTCTCTTCATTTAGGGTGAAACAAGTATACTTAAAATAGAAACTTGTGTGTTTCCAGCTTGAATCTTTTTGAAGGAGGTTTTTGCTGTAGCCTCCTTGAAAGCTAGACACAAAACTCTGGGAAATGTTTACTTAACCCCATGTAGTGGTGCATTCCAGAGATTCTTTGAGGCTTTTAAAACATTTTCACAAACCACCAGATTGCAAGCATTAGACTTTCCATAGAAAAAAAGGATGTAGATTTAGAACTGTGTTTTTGGGGTTTTTTTTTGCATTACTTGTGATTATTGAACATATAATATGTTTGAATTTTGTAAATACTATATCATGCCCCTCTAGTACAAAAGAGTAGTATATGTACATCATTGTAATGTTTATGAGTCTATTCACAGCCAAATCCCGAGGTGGGAGAAATGTTTTTTGGCATGTGTCTTTTTAGATGGCTCTGATAAAATGATTATTCCAAACAAAACCATCATGTTTCATATAACAACAGTGTTTTGGACTAGTATTGTGTTTTCATGGAACAGTAGCAAGGGCTGTGTGGAGTAAGAACAATGGGAATTTAAATAAGAGATAAGTGCTTGTGACTTTAGAAAAAGGACAGTTTCCCCTTGGCTCGTGGAGAGCCGCCCTTGTGGAGGTGAGACAGAACCAATCGGCCTCCAAGGCTGGGAAGCAACCGATAATTCCCCCAAGAGGAAATGAAGAGTAGGATAGGGGATGACTTGAAAAGAAGCTTAGAAGTCTTCCCAGCTTAGAAGGGTTGCCTGCACTGAGGGAGGTCGACGTGACCAGACTTCTGAGGCGCTTCACTTCCCTTGTGTGGAGACAGGAACGTTGAACATAGAAGGAAATAAACATGCAAAGAGGGAGTCTGGCACAGATGAAAGCAGATATTTAGGAAAGAGTACAGGGTTTCCCCTCTGGCTCGGAAAGTGAGCTTCACTTGCCCCCAGAGGGAGACTGTTGCAGAGGTGGCGCAGAGTAGTGGAGGAGGAGGGGAGGATGGAGGAAATTTAAAAAAGCAAGACAGAGAATAAGGATGCAACCCAGGGTTTAAATAGGGAGACTGGTTGATATTTTTGGCAGGAGATAAATGGAAGGAGTCCTAGCTCCTGCCCCCGGAACCACAGTGAGGTTATAATTCATGTGTAATTGCACAAACATGACAGTTAATCCCGCACCAAACAGTGAGATTTATGTTGTCCATCAACAACAAAAAACATTGACAAACTCTGTAGTCATCAAGTTACTTATTTCAACACTTTCTTTTGAATAGCAGCCTGTGTCTCTATTTGAATAATGTCATTTATATTTTGTGCACTGCAGCCTGCAAGAGACATATGAAACAAAGCGCCAAGAATTCCTTTTTGAACTGCAGAAGAGGGAGGAGGAGATGAGACAGATGTTTGTGCAGCGAGTCAAGGAGAAGGAGACCGAGCTCAAGGATGCTGAGAGAGAGGTAAAGAACATCATCTTAATGTAATTTAAAATATATAAGTAATGCAGAACTCTCTAAAGACCACGCTATATATGAAACGTTGCTGCTGTTTCCTAGTACCTAATCACTTCATGTGGTTAAAACGAAATCCAATTTTATAGTTGCAATCAGACAATGTGATCCACTGTACAGTAAAGAAACCAGGATGCAACTGTTTATCCACGGCTTAGTATTTGTTTTGCATCTTGAATTGTAAAAAAATGAGAAACTAAAATATTCTCACAATCGCTCCTTTTAAAATAATCTCTGAGCTTTATATGCAAGTACTTGCTGCCACCTTGTGGTGAGTTTTGGATGTGCATTTAAAAAAGTTTATTTTGTTGTTTACAGCTTCAAGGGAAGTTTGAGCACCTGAAAAGATTGCATCAAGAGGAAAGGATGAAACTAGATGAGAAAAAAACAATGCTGGAGGATGAAATATCTGGTTTTAGTAAAAGAAAAATTGCAACTGAACTCCTTCAGGCGCAGGCATTCACAGGCAGTATGAATATTAAAAAGGACAAAGATCGTAAAAAGTAAGTTTCTTTTTAAACATTTAGGTCATGTTGTTATTGCAAGGTTATTGCAAGATGTCCCCTTTGAGATGCAACGTCTTGTTAGCAGGAGCTGGCCTTCGTTATAAGGAGGAGAATACAAATACAAGCAGTTGGGACAGGTGCAAAGCACCCCTAAATCAAATAATTAGAAAGGCATTCTACAAATAACATGCAAGGCTTATTGGTGCAGTGAGGTTTGAAAAATTGTTCATCTATTAAAAGTTTGAAAGGACACCTGCTTCATTGTTTGAGGTGGAAGTGAACTATACAATTGTGATGTTAAAAATGCAACACTATTTGTTATATGCCCAGAGATATTGGGTACCTGTTATGTGGGTTTTTATATTTATCACTACATGACAGTATCAAACCTCTTAATGGTTTAAATGCTCTCCTCTATATGAGTTGTAGTATGATAATTTAGTGTGAATTTAGCAATTCTACCTATTGAGGTACTGTACAATAGAATTAGAAGACAGCAGATACTGAGGTATGTGTTTAACCTGCTTAAACAGCACACAAAGGATGAGAGTCAGCAGGGGCCACAGGTCTTATTGGACAAACGAGATAAGACTTCAAGATATCCTCTATGAATATTTGTTTTAAAATAAAATAATAAAACAAATCACAATGGAAGATGTCTTCAAATCTCATTCAGTCTCCTTTTCTCCATCGAAAAGTTTCCAAGGCAATGTTACACAAAAGAGCTGTAAGCAAGCATTAAACATTATTTTCTTTTAAGAGCATATTGTCACAGACAGGCTGAATGCTTACTTAGGGTCTGTTTATAATTAGGATGCAATAAAAGCAACTCCCGAAAAGCCACATTAAAATGTTTAAAGTAATTTTTGTTAGCTGTTTTAGTCTTTCTTAATCCATGTTATCCCTGAGATGTTATTATTGCATAGATTAGATCTTAAGAAATATGGTTAGGGCTTATTTCACAGCATTTCATGGTCTAAAAATAGGTATTTCAAGATATTTCATGATTAAACATATGTTTTAAAGTAGAAAAAATTACGTTGTCATATTCAAATGTATCCTTTTCTCTAACAAATGTTCCTAAATATTAAAGTGCTTACCTGAAAAACAGTAAATGCTAAATTATAGAATATATCGTTTTTTTATGTCCACATTTAAAAGATAATCTATTTTCACCATCAGTGAATTATCAAAAACAATATATAAAAACCAAAAACATAAATATAAAAATAATAACACGTGAAATGTCCTCTTCTTGTACTGGATAGAGCAATCTTTAGCAGAAATATTTCCTATCTTTGATGCAGCTGGTGTCACTGAAGTCATTTTATAGAACGTGCAGCTCTATGCAGTGTGTTCTATAATTTACCGGAATCAAACTAAAACGGCTGCCAGGGTCCTAAATGCAGTGTGAATCTTTTGTTTCATTACCGGTAGTGTGCTTTTTTTTTTTTTTAAGTGATTCATTCAATTTGAGGTGTTATAAAGCTAATTTATTGTTTTCTTTTTTCAGTTCTGGATTCATGTGAAGAACCCTCTGAAAAGACCTAGCAACCAGCTGTTATATGTAGACTGTACTAAATCTATTCTCTCGATCTCTGTTGCTCTTGCCATCTTTAGTAGTCACATGACTTGTATCTTAACACTTAGTCACTTGTGCAGCTACTCTATTTGACACAATGTGTATCTATTCAGTTATTTGTTGAAACCACAACTGAGTTGTTTAATACTGATAACAATTGTGCCTTATAAAACACTGCCTTGATATTTGGGGAGGGGTCTTTTAGATCAATGGTGCCAAACTCACGGGGGTCAGGCATTAATCACTGCTAGCTCTAATCTCTTTCCTGCGGGTTGATGGTAAGTTTTGAAACTGAAACTGCCCTGGGGCTCTCAGTTTGCCCCCCCAGCCCTGTTCTGGATGATTTTATATTACACCTGATCACATAATATGGAAGAGATTTGCCCATAGAAAAAATGCAATAAAAAAAACTATGCAAACAAGCTTCGAGTCACCAAAAATAGCATTCATCAGAAATTGCCTTACAACTAATAAAATGCCTTGTATTTATTTCCTATAAAATTAGGAAACATACCAGTATTTAAAAATATATATAAAGCTAAAAGGGAGAAACATCTTGCAAGAGGACTCTGTTTACATTCAACTTGTTACATTCTGATTTAGTGTTTGTGTTGCTTGGTTAAATAATTGACCAAGATCAGTAGCCACTAGATTTTCTTTTTTCTTTTCTGGAGGACCACTTTCATAACTAATTCATGAAGTTAATTGTTTATTGTATGTACAACACTTTTCTAAGATATTAAATATAAAAATATAGTCATATTAACCGAGGGACACAATAGGCATTGATACCTTTAACACAAATACTTTTTTTGTTTGTTTGTTTGTTTTTTGTCAATAATTCACCATTTGTCATTTTACTTTGCATATGTGTTTGTGAACTGTAAATATATATCTGTGGTCTAAATGTCAGGTTTCTGCCCATTTGTGTCTAAATAAAAGCTCCTCGGCTGTTTTTTTTGTTGTTTTTTCTTTTTATTTCTGTTCCCATGATAGTAACTGAGGGGGATGAGGGATTTTAGCAAAACCAATCACAACTAGAAGTTGCAAGCAACTTTATGGCTTCCAAGGAGTTATTGTGAAGTTTAAGCATTTTGATTGGTTGCCATTCACTCAGTTGTAGACACTACTCTGTGAAGTTTCAAGAGTTTTTATTCAACCGTGTTCATTTTATTCGCAATATAATCAACTAGAGCAATGCTGAAATTTAATTGGCCCACGCTTCTTTTACTGTGGCAACTTCATTTGGGCAGACTTTAAAGAAAACCATACTTGGATCATGTATGCCAAGTTTTGCTTCGATCAGATTAGCGGTTTTGGAGAAGAAGACATTTGTGTGTTAATTAGGTTATCCAACATGGCCGCCATACCACTGAGCCAATCAGCTTCATTTCGAGCACTGTGCATCTTGGACAATCCCTAACCATGTATGCCAAGTTTCAGAACTCTGCGATAAGTGGTTTCCGACAAGATGTTTGTAAATTGTCTAAAATTTGTCATAAAATCTAATATGGCTGTCAAACCATGTAACCAATTATGTTCATTCAGCTGTGGACATTAGTTCCCATTGGCATCTACAACTCTGAAATTTCAAGAGTTTTCGTGCAATATTTTTCATTTCATGCAACTTTTATGGTTTTGTTGGCGGAAAGAAAAATAATATGCCTAATAAATGATATGTTTAGACTTGGACCACCGCAGGTGGAATTGCAATATGATAAATAAAAATCATTAATTAACAGTTGAAGATATTAGACAGCTGTATAAGTTTGTATGCAATAAATAGAACACTCCAGTCTCCTAGCAGGGCCAGATGCTTTAGCGGCAGAGCACACATTTAAATGAGCAAACACTGTTTATTATGTTGACTTCAGAAATATTAGTATACTGTATACATCAAAAATATCGGTGAGTACTGAAATAACAGAAAGATAAGGCTTTTTGAGCCATATACCACCTGAATGTGGTTTAATAATGAGATTGATAACAAATTCAATCTGCACAAAATAACTCATCCAAAAAGCTATATATTGTGATTTTACATTATCTTCCAGTGCAACAGACATTAGGACTGTCCGGAAACTAAACAATCTACAGAAATTGTAATTAGAATTAGATCAGTCTGTACCAGTGCCATTTTTTAAGACTTGAAAAATAATGTATTCAGTAGTTGAGAACAAACCCCTTCATTATTTGAAATGGAATGAACCAGGCTAATGAGCCTAGGCAGTAGACCCAGAAAACAGATTTGACCAAGGGGTGGAGATAAGGAGGCGGAGGGATGCAAATAAATGAAATGCCATGGAGGTAAGTTACTTGTGTATTTAACTCTTTCTGATTGATTCAAATTAGATGACAATGTTTGTAAGGGGTAGTCTTTCCTCACAACTTATTTTTGGTTGACATAGGTAACAATAAGAAAAGTAAATAAAGCAGCGAGTACGATAGCTGTTTTAAGGGTGTAACCTCTTCAGACCCCTTTGTATACTACTGTATATTACAAAAGCAATGGCTTGGTGCCAGTGAGCTAAAGAATATTGAGGCGCTTCTCCACGCTCTGGTTTCTCCATGTGAATCTGTCTTTATCTCAACCATGTGGTGCAGCACTGAACCTCTTAAGGATTTGTGCTACCTGATATCTCAACACGGTGCTGTGTAATTTCAGCAACCTCAGGGCTGCAGCAATGATGTGTGAAGCTAGGCTTCATTTTCCCACACAAGCTGTTAGTGATCCAACCTCTGTTGTGCACTTGCTGGTCTGTGCACGTCACTTTCTCTTTTTAAATGAAATGTTCTGTTGTGCACATATTGGCCAGCAATAGAAAATTGTGACTTGCTGTATGTGTATTTACTTATTTTTGTATGTGTATTTACTTATTTTTGTTTGTGTATTTACTTATTTTTGTAAGGTATTAGTTGTGTTGATTAGTTATTTTTATTTTGTACAGCAGATGGCGCCAGTTTGTCATTTTAATGTACTAGACAACTCCTTCTGCACTTTGTGAAGATAAATAAAAGAAAACCTAATCATTGCATTTTACACAGGAGCCTTTTTGTTTCCAAAATCGTGTTCATTTGAGCTAAAACTAACTAAAAGGTTTATTTAATACTAGCTCTAATAACCATTAGTTGCTCTGTTTAGTAAATGATAACCGTTACACAATCTCAATAATTGATTTAGTAATTTGTAATCCATTTTGTCAGCATGAGTCTGCAGGACAAAGCAGTATTCAGTTCTGCATTGCAATTTAATGGCTAAATCATTGCACCATGCAATGGAGGTAGTTGGATGTCAATAAAATAAAAACAGGCAGAGGGCCAGCCTTTGCTACGCTGCAAACTTTACATTTGTTGCTGTTTAAAAGGAAAATATTTTTGTAAAACTTAATGTAACAACACTAGCAAGACAAATGCAGATACGTGTAAACCCTATACAGGTAATAATTACAATGTGTTCAAGTATAGTAGAGTATTTTCTATTAAGTATACAGAAGGTGCTTAAACATATATGCAAAACAAATTTGAGTCATTTCAACTTAGCCTCTCTGAGTGATTGTTTTGGCCGGTTTAAAAGATATTGCTGTATACAGCACAAAAAGAGTCAACCAATCCCAATGATACAGTCACATGCTGCTCTGGACTACTGGGACTGCGGATTTGACTGATGAGTGCTAGTATAAAAATTGAATATGACATATGTTTCAAGGCTTCATCACACTCATAAGATCATGTATGAGCTACATACAGGAATAACAATGCTTGCTACATACCAAATTGAACTTCTTGTAGGTTTTTGTCCCCCCCTCCAGTTTAGCAAATTGTATGTGGGCAAAACAGTATGTTATAAAGAGGCAACTTATAATGAATATAGTTTTGAAGAACCCTTATACCTACAAGTAGATACATTTTACTGCGCTACACCATAGTAAAAGTATAGCAAAGTGTAGTGAATGCATGCTAAAGCCCAGAGACACATGGAACATATGATCAAGCAGCGCAATTACCATGCAAGTTCACTTGTAAACTTGTACAGCACAACAGTTTACCAGGAAGAAAATGAAGGATTCTCTGCTGTTTTTGTGTCACTATAGCATCATTTATGAAAACCTGCAGATCCTGCACACAGATACTTTAGCCACGATGTGACTGTTACCATAGTGATTTTACTGTAACTGCCTATGTGAACATGTTAGAATGGCTGGTGAGAGCTGCTCATCTATAATGTCCTGAAAAAGCATGTCATTCATCCTATCCACAGCACTAAATACAAAATGAGAGAGTAACATGACAGGCAGACAGCCACCATACAGGATACCCACAAATATCGATACACTTATGTGCTAAAAAAGAATCCCTCAGATTTTAACAAATAATAAAAAAAATCAAATCATGTTAATGCCAAGATTCATCACAACCGAGTGAGTGGTTTCCAGGTATAGAACAATGTAAAGTGTGACATGCAGAAGTACGGAGGACCGGCCCCACGATATCCTCGTTATCATGGATTTCATCCCTTGTGAGGGATACTTGCAGACTAATGGAGGGTGTATTAGTCTCGTTAATTAGTTTTCAGGATAACTGACCCAAACCCTGAAAATAACAAGACCAAAAAACTACACACAGCAGACGGGAATGATGCTGACAAAACACTGTCGATTTCATTTAGCAATCCTGATAATGCATGGATGGACAATTGGGATAAATCAGCTTCCCCTTTAACTATTGTTTGAGGAAATGGAAGAATTGAGGCAGTTGTTTAGGTAGCAGTGTAAATTAAAAATATTTTTCCTCATCTGGTATCCCATTTTTAAAGAAAAAAAAGAATCAATTTATTGACATGCTTTTCAAATTAAAAATGCATTATTAATGCAAGAGGAGTTTTTATTTTGTATTTATTGAATCAATTAAAGGGATATTAGGAACATTACAATACCATCCTATTGCATCTGTGCAATCTTTTGATTCTCCACACATCCACAGTTCTATAATCGATCAGTCCTTTATTTCATAAGATTAATCTCATTATCATGAGAATTGAAAAAAGGAAATTTCATTTTCAAACCCATTGTCTCTTATTAGCAATTTATTTCCTTGACGCTTTTAGTTTATCAAGAATAATGATAACTGACTCAGCATCATTGATACTGCCTTCTGGCACACAATCTGTAATACCCTAGTATATATTACAGTACATACCTGGAACAGTACCATGTTAAAAATAGATGTGCATGCTGATCTGTTTTCATAAATGTCAGCAATTTAAATGCAATTGCAGTATGTATCAATTAGCATACGACTTTCAAAGGAGGAAAATAAAGCATGCTGTTATTTAAAATGTACTTAATAAAAAGATGATAACATTAAGTGTAAAATCTAAGCTTTTATTTCAAAATCGAAACTAGCATGATGTTCTTCTGAAACAAAAAACAAACATCAACAACAATTCTAAAACTGTTAAGAAACAATTTGAGATTTATTGAAAACCCCTAGATTATATGTCTGAGTTTATTTCTGCTTTGTTTTTTTTACCTGTTGAAAATATAAAAAGTGCTAGCTCTATACATGTGTCATAATAGATAACATAAGCACAATTTTACAATTACTTCCCAAAAGTATTGGCACCCACCCTTATTATACCTAGTAATTTATTATTCTAGTAATTTAGCATATAATCTTTATTTTAAAAAAATTAAAAACTTATTTCATTTAAAGTATAGCAGCTTCAGACATTTATGATAATTATTAACCAGTGTGCTACATCTATTTGGTGAAATTTGGGCCCATTCTGTCTTGCATATTTCCTTCAGTTCAGACAGATTGGATACACAATGCTTGGCAACGAAAGCCATTCCAGAACTTTTATCTTTCTTTTGTTCCTCCCAATAGTACTCAAAGAAATGAAAGAAGTTATTTACAAACCGCTAACCAAGATCATGCAACAGTCTCTTGACACAGGGGTTGTATCAACAGACTGGACAATTGCAAATGTAATACCAATGTCGACCCAGTGGACATTTTCGACCTGAAAAAAGAAACAAGGACCAGGGTTACAAATGGAGATTAGATAAAGGAGCATTCAGAACAGAAAATAGGAGGCACTTTTTTACACAGAGAATTGTGAGGGTCTAGAACCAACTCCCCAGTAATGTTGTTGAAGCTGACACCCTGGGATCCTTCAAGAAGCTGCTTGATGAGATTCTGGGATCAATAAGCTACTAACAACCAAACGAGCAAGATGGACTGAATGGCCTCATCTTGTTTGTAAACTTTCTTATGTTCTTGTGTTCTTATGTTCTTATGTTCTTAAGAAGTCCAGCGTTGACTTAGCCGTAAGCATTGGGTCGTTGTCATGAAAGAATGTTTTGATACATGGCTACATTCATTCGATCTTTAATCATATGAATGTCTCCACTTCCTGAACTACTAAAACACCCCCATTTAATGATCAAACCACCTCCATGTTTGCAATCATGCCATGCAAAAAATACTCCAAATAATAAACTAGTGCTTCAGGTTTCCAGTTGAGCAGGTGTTTCTGTGCTTCAGAAAAACATTATAAAGAGTGCATTTGCATGCTTTTATTTTGCATAAAAGGTTAAAAAGCACACACACAAGCTATCACGCAGGCCATTTATATAGCCCCAGACCATTCAATGTTGCAACATTCATGCAGATTAGGCAATGGTCCCATTCAGATCTAGTCCACTAGAAAGTCACGGGCTGCTCCGGCTGGCCAATCAGGGTGCTTCCTCAACCCCCTCCCACGTCACGCCACCA
The DNA here is from genome assembly GCA_030684275.1 of Acipenser oxyrinchus oxyrinchus. Taxonomy (NCBI): domain Eukaryota; kingdom Metazoa; phylum Chordata; class Actinopteri; order Acipenseriformes; family Acipenseridae; genus Acipenser; species Acipenser oxyrinchus. The sequence continues at coordinate 17,459,242 of CM060255.1, forward strand.
GTTTCCCATCAGCCAAACCCGGTGGCCCCTGGTAGTCCCATGAGGCTGCAAGGTCAGCACAAATGCAGAGTGGAGAAGCACATATAACTGTCTTATAAAAAGTTTACAATGGTATGTTTGCATGGTAATTATGAAGTTTCCCATGCTTTCCCATGCTTATACCCTGCATTTACTGTATTTTATCATGGTCAGTATTATCCTATATACAGTATTGCCATAGTGTGCTTTACCACTCTTGCACTATGCTTTTCCTTTGCTTTAAGACACTTTGCTAGACTTTTTAGTAACCTTTTATATGGGTGCCAGAACAACACATGTTCCAGATGGACTATACACAATAGCCCAAGCCATACCCATTATCAACATTGTACTATAAATGAAGTATTTATCTTAACCAATTCCTAGATAGCATATCACAAGAAGGCCTCTCATTTCTCAATACTGATGTCAGTTTGTCATTGTTAATTTGCAGCACAAGTCAACGTAATGCATCCCGCGGAAGCACTGGTTCAGTTCCAAAAAGTACTTTAAGACACAGACATGTGGAGATAATTAGATGCATTCAGATGTTAATTTATCAGTTGTCACTACCAAATTGTACAGGAAGGACCCTACAATACAATAAAGTTGGACTTTTTCAGAAATATAAATAGGTCAGTTTTGTACCAAATCTATTTGTTTCTTTCCTGGGACAGCCCCCTATTACATGTCATCAAAACAAGACTGGTGAGGTCTCAAGGTGGATTATGGCCTTTGTTAGGTTAGAATGTGTTGGTGTATTCCGGGTATTGAGTACCATTCCCTTTAGCAGCCATATTGCAGTTGCTATGCAAATAAAAGCACATCATTATTCTTTGAAGTGGTCATTGCTGCATGATAATTGTGTTGGATACTTATCTATCTTGGTATATTTGGCCCTTTCCCATATATTTCACATGTGGCAGTCCTTTTCAATTACTTATTCCAATAAAGAAAAATCCCAACATCTCAAACAAGTATTTCATATGGCTTTGATTTTTCAGTGAACTCTATTTTGACCCCAATTGTCTGACTCATCCCCCTGGGACTGGGTGTCCATCGAACTGAGATCAGTCTCTCAGTCAAATTACAATACCTCACACTTCTTACAAATCAGATGCCTCGCCCAGATAAATATGGTTTGGGATTTCCTCTTTCTACAACCTGCCTCCAATTGGGTTCCCACACATATAATCTAAGCCAGGGGTGGGTCAAGAACGATCCATTTGCTTTGACAAACCATGTTTTTGGCTTCAATGTTAATGAATATTCTTGTGAAGACTTGTGAACTTGTAAATATCAGTCATATATCTCATTGAACCCCCGAAGTATATGCATAACATATACGCAACAGGGTATATCTATCATTCAATTCTCTGCAGGAAATCACGGTTTCCATGGCAACTTATAACTTGCAAAGACGGGAGTAGAGAGAAGCCAGTTCCAGGGGCTGAGAGAGAGGGACAGAACTGCTGCTATTGGAGACACCAATGCAGATGAAGTTGGTCCTGAAGGACAAGAAAAGAAAAATGTAATTTGACCTCAGTTTTAAACAGACCACTCACAAAATGAAAGCTTATTAAAAAAGACACAAAGGTCTTCACAAAATATGTTTTTTTGTTTTTATCACGGGGCTCCACCCAGGCTTTCAACAAGAATGTCACTCTGAGGCCATGGTAAATATTTGTTTGAACTGCAGTTTGGTCAGTTTGATTCTTTACTATAAATTGATCTTCAACTGATGTAGTTTCTCTTTCATAGGAGTACTTGAAAATGTATCTCTTTGGACATCCTATCACAGAACTTAAAATTAGAAACATAAATTGCACACTTTGGCTGTGACGAATTATATTTTGGGTCCTTGGTGAACTAGTGTATCTCTCCCTGAAGAAAATCACTAATCCACTCCACCATGTTTCAACAGAACAGCAGGCAGGAGAAATAAGATATCAAAAACATTGTAGTCAATAAACATAAAGATCTAACAAACATCTCAGATAGATTTAAAAGGTATGTGTAAGAATTTAGCATTAATGTCAGACTCTGCAGTCATGATCTGCCCACTCTCCTCAGAACTGAATGGGTGAGATGATCCATAAGGTTTATAATATCTATTATATAGCCCATGTCCTGTGCTCTGGTTAGCCCATCTTCCTCTCAAATTATATATGGTCAACTAGGTTGGGTGATGGAGGACCACCAGTGCCCTGGAAGGGTAAATGCCTCAGCCCTATAACTATGACAAGCCCCCAATAATGAAATGAATCAAATAAAAAAAGACTACACATATTCCTGCAGTAAGCTGTTACAATTGAGACATTGGAGCTGATTGCATTTGTTAGGACACATCTCTATCTTCTTCCAGAATTATTGATAACTTGATTTTCTTTGAAGTCTCCTATAAAAGGTCATATTTTCATGAAAGGCAAAAGGCGAAGAAAAATCTGGATTTTAAATTGGGCCATTTTAGCCTCTGGGTATATTTTAAGAAACTAAAGAGGACACAGAATAAGAGAGAAAATATAAATGATGAATAACAGTACTACATTTTGGAAGATTTGATACTATGAAATGGTGACTGGAAATACTGCTATAGCACATTGAATATAAGTGAAAACACCCGACCCTCATCTCTTTTTCCTACAAGGTTATAAGTATCTTTTACTGATTAACAGCCAATTGTTCCAGAATCAACATTTCCAAATATTAAAGAGGTTGTGAAAGCAGGGAAACTTGATTTGGTGGGGGGTCTTTGTGGCAGGTTCTGATTCCAGATGTTCTACTCCAGACTACATTTAATGAGAATCATACTGTGTAAGTGTCTGATTTCTGCAAGAATTACAATGTGTTTGCTGTTACCGATCTCCATGGCGAATTTAAACCGAGCTGTTCATTTGTGCAGCCTCTCTCTAAGGACACTCCTCAGACTGAATGTCGCTCCCTCATCAGATTAAAAAGGTCCCTTATTAATAGAGGCCATCTCCATTATCCCTTTGAAAAATGAGTCATTCAAGATGTGGTGGAAATGTATTTTTTAAATCTCATTAATTAAAAAAAAAAATCCATTAACTCAGTGTAATAGCAAAACCGAAACAATAATTATTTTAAGGTGATTTTTTTAATTTTTATAGTATGGTACTGGGAATACATACACAATTTATATTGCCGTTGTTGTTGTACTATAACAAAAAAAAAGAGGAATACAATTATTTAAATACATCTAGCAATAATACCATAATTCAACTGCCTCAACCTGCATATTGTTTCTATGTGCATACTGTTCAAGTTCTTTTATTTACCTTTAACTGAACTTGCTTCAAACTAGAGCTCATAATGTAGCATGTGCTGATAAGCGCTGGGGGAGCGAGAGCTTGAACCGCACCTACTGTTATATATGCTCTTTTTTGGATGTTTGTTTCTATGAAAGCGTGTGGCTAATGTTAAGCACTTGTTGTAATGATTTGAAATGGTGTGGGAACGAAACACGCCCAATTACAGGATCGTTATGACTTAAGTGCTCCCCCACACCTGTTAATTGAACATTATCTGACAGTGCACATTGGTGTGATTTTCAGTGTTAGGCAAACAATGTCTTGTTATTGGGTTTTTCGTAAGTACAGATAGCGTAAAAGTTTTTTATTTTATTTTTTGCAGACAGACCTTTACTGGTGAAATAGTAATCTACAACTACACCCACGTATAGCTATTCAGAAAATGCTCATATACTAATTTTATGATAAAGGGTTTTGGATTCAGGCTTCTTGGTGGTGTGCAGGGCGATGTGCAGGATGTGCAGGGTGAGTCATACAGCGCAGGTTTGAGTTCTGGCTGTGCAAAGTCGTCGGTCTTCACTGGGGATTCCGAAGGGAGCGTCACATTGGCTCTGGCGTTCCCATAGGTTATGGAGGCAAAACTGGCAGGGACTGTTTCTCCTCATCGCGCTACAGCAAACCCTGCTGGCCAGGTGCTCAGCGAGCTCAGAAACAGACACCTGCAGGGCCTGCCTTTGTCCTCCAGAGGTCGGTCGCTGACATCCGCTCTCAAGTTCATGGGTATAAAAATAGGAAGCTGGCTGGGTCATGGGATCGGAGCACACCCACTGAACACACTAAACCTTTAGTTCTCCTGAGCTGTGTGTTGAGGTGAGGGGGGGAAATTATTGGACATTCCAAATTGGGGAGAAAATGGGGGGTAAAATAACTGGGCACAAAAAAAGGGTGTTTTGGATTCTATTGGGGTTTCTAGTTAGTACATGATGACACAGCTATATCAGTTCTAAACAGGGTAAGAAGAACAGGGTCTTTGAAGACAGAAAAAGGAGAGGAATTCCCAAAGGATGCATAAAAACCAGGGCACGTAAGTAAACTGAATCTGAATTGCAAACAGACAATCTGTAGAGTTATTGTTAAACAATGTACATACTGCTTGTATAGTGAATTACATATGAGAACATGAATATGCTCCAAAGCACACAGTTTGTATTTCCCTTGTACAAATGAGTGAATATTATCTGTTGATAATAGATTAACCTTAATCAACCAGTAGTTGTATCTTGTTTTTTCCTTTTTGCTTTTTCAGTTTCATGATTTTTATGTCAGGGAGATTTCACACCTCAGTTCTAAACCCAAAGCCTTTACTTTTTACAGCATAGTGCCTTATAAATATGTGTGTGTGTGTGTGTGTGTGTGTGTGTGTGTGTGTGTGTGTGTGTGTGTGTGTGTGTGTGTGTGTGTGTGTGTGTATTTCTCATGTTCTGTTCTTCCAAACTTGTCATATCACCTATTTGATCCAAATATCGCTCTGATCAACAACTGCTTAAATATCTTCCTAATTTCTGGGATCTCACAATTGATGTAGAGGTCCACTGGTGTATCAGAACTGTGTGTTGAAAAGTTATGTGATGCAATAACAATGTGCTGTATTCCTTTTCAGATATGACTCCATTTAAAACAAGTATTACCATCCTGCTTTACTGTAACTGTGGGGCAGGGAGGTAAACCCACCACCACCAGCCCATATCTATGGGAGTCTCCATCTAGTGTAGGGTTTCAAAGTTGTCAAATTAAAGTGGACCTGTTGTTTTCCTTAACAAATTCTAAAGGAACCTAAAGCACAGCCTGATATATATCTTGTCAGTGTCACACATTTTAATATTGCACATAAATGGAATGTCAAGTCTCTCACCCTCATTCATGAACAAATAACCTCATTGGTTGTCAAGCCTACAGGAATAATCACCTGAATTTGCATTTAGATGGTCCATTGCTGACAGACTTCCTAGCCCTGTGCGAAAAACAAAAAACAAAAAATGTTTGTCATTTATGTGCGTGTCAGTTTATTTAAAATTTCCAATTACACCGAACCAGATTAAATTGAATTTGGTTGCTTATCAAGGAAACACATGATGTTTGAACACTCAAATGATGTTTTATCAAAGTGTCTATCAAAGTGAACAGTAAAACATTTCTATCCATCAACAGCTTTCGTCTTCTACCTCTGAGTTTTCAAATGAAACTGGTTCACCACATATTGTAGTCATATCTTTTTTTGATAACACTCCTCTTAACAATTTTGGCTGAGCAGTCCATATTCTATGATCTACTGTAACAGGAACGTGGCTCGACGCAATCCGATGATCACGCTTTCCAAAAGCAAGCATTTTGACGTTTCCTCCGTTAGTAAATGTTCGGAGAGCATCCACACTTGGTATAGAATCTGTTGTACAGAGAATATTTCTCCTTCGTCCCACCAAGGGACTGAATAGCAATTTGGTAATCATATAGTGACTTCAATGTATGACTAACTTGAAGGCTTGTAAAATTGTGATTTAAGGTTGAGATTAGGTTTATGTTTAGATGCTCCTGAAAATGTGACTGTTCCTGGAGCGCTTGCCTCCAGACCAAATAAAACGTGCATCTTAACAACTGCACAAAAGAGCCAGTCTAGATTGCAGCTATGAGGTTTTAACTCCTGCTCATGAATGTTCATTTTCAACAATCACCATCAGTTTTCATTTTCAAGTTTAACCGGTTAATGTTGACAGTAACATTAGTGAAAGCTGAATCGGAATCCTAGTCGTATTTTATGTGTACTTGTATAATTTGCAACCAGGGCTGGATGTAGGTATCATGGGCCCCAGGACAATGAACCAGAACAGCCCCCCCCCCCCCCTCCCTATGCCAAAACCGGAAAGATTGACTTAGGTTGAAGCAGACACATTTTTCAGTACATATAGGTGCAGAATTCAGGGAATGGGAAAGATATTTAAGACTTATTGTACATTCTTCTCGATTTCGTCTGTGTAAAGTCTCTAATAATATCAAAAAATCCAGTTTTCTGGTATATCACATTCCGTGGACATGATGGCAAGTCTGTTTAGGCGATCCTGGTTCATGGTGGCTCTCAGTTCATTTTTAATGAGTCCCATGCGCGAGAATGATCATTCGCCAGAACAGTTAGTGCACATTAAGGACAGGTAAATGAGCAGAGCAGTGGTGACATTCGGAAACGTGGAAATCATCTGAGAATTCAGGATGAGTTGAAGGTGGTCAGACTCTTATCCTTGCCAGAAACAAATTTGCTAATCTGGAGCATTTCTGATGGGAAATATTTGTCCATATCTGCAGGATAGGTTTGCACAAATGCAGCAGCAGCGTTGTTCTTGATGTCATATTCTGACATGTTCTGACAGTTGGTAAGGAAGCCAAACAGGTTATGCACAGTAACGTAGCATTTGATCGATGCAAGCAATCTGTTGAAAGAGTATCCAGAATATTTAGGAAAGTCTGTCTCTGCCCCATTGCAGTAAAACCTCAGTGCAACTTGGGCAATCGTTACCCTGAGTATTAGGTGGTTGTCTCTGCTGTCGTTCTGCATCACGATATTTCTTCAGCACAGCAGTTTCTATTGCACGGTTTTCAAAATCATCAAAATGATCACAATTCTCATCCACAAATGGTTACAGAGATTCAAGTAATTCAACCACCACTGACAGTTCAATGTTTTCTGCTTGGATGGATTTACTAGTTTTGTCAAATCACTCCAAAATGTTATCTAACAAGTCTGCTAGAATCACTGTTTCTATGTGATCCATTTGACTACCGTAGTGTTTCACCACATGTCTGGTTTCTGGTGCCTGATGACCTCTGTCTTCTGCGATTGTATCAAGAGCCTTCTTTATGTGTGCATAACTATTCTTAAATGCCTTAACAGCATCGGATCTCGCTGACACCTTGTGTCTGACAGTCGCTTGATAACAACGTTATCTTTCCCCAGGTTTCTCTGAAGTATGTCCCAGCGATAAGCAGAAGCAGAAAACAAATTGTAAATTCCTGACAGAACTCCAAAGAAAAATATGGCATCCTCGCAACTTTCAGCAGCCTTGTTTAGTGAATGGAATATAAATTGCTGTGGGGTTTACTTCGTTGAGGCTTGTATACCTTTGTATTTTCCAGACATATTAGCTGTGTTATCATATGACTGGCCTTGACAGCTTGAAAAGGAATGGGTCGAATTAGGAGATGAGCTCCAGTATTCCTAAGTGGTTTCCATTGTGTGGTGAACCAAGTGTCTCATCCTCTCCACGAAATGCCAGACCATGTTCAGCAAGAAATGTAATAACCTGAATGACACGTTTCAGTATATTTTTCCAGTACTCCTGCTCCTTTTTTTATCTTGATTTCCAGTGAGGTGTCAATTAACCCAGCTTCCCGTCTTCTCAAACACCACACACGCATAGACTGATTATGCTCTGGGCATTGTTCATGCTCTGCCAGTCTGACTGCAAACCCAGAATCAGACAATACACTTTTCTTCGAGGAAAACAACTTGCACACAAAACCACAGCCTTTTGAAGGGGAGTACAGCAACCACTCCTGATCAGCTTCTTCCCCGTTGTGAAGTCTGCGTTAAAAAATGGTTTTAGGCAGATTGATGGCTGTGACCTTTTTCGTTTTTTCTCTCGGACGCAACATACTTGTCACTCCGATTCTTTCAGTGACTTGATCCTCGTTCTGTCCAGTATATGAAGCAGTTCGTCAACATGCCGTTCAGCTGGATCCTTACTATAAGTTAAAGCAAAAGGCAGATTAGAGTTGCATTGATTGTTAATTGGTGGTGTGGGTAGACTGGCTCCAACTCCTTGTTCATTCATTACTTGACAATTCTAACATCATTAGGACCAGAAGCACCGCTAAAACTCTTGTCGACCAGTTCTTCAGATTTATTGGTTGTCATTACTTCATCTTTAAGGATTTAAAACTGAAATGTGATAGTCTCACAGGCATCTTTCACTAGCTTGCTTTTCCTTTTCGTACCGCTAAGTTTCTCCATCTGTTTTCTGTTCATCTCTCTCTCCCGTGCGTGACCAGTTAGAGACGCCAGTGTTTAGCCAGCGTGATAATGAGGCAGGTGAACTGGATTTCAAACTGTAATATAGGGCCCTGGACAAACGTCCCGGTTGTCATCCCCCCTTAAATCCGGCCCTGTTTGCAACAATCAGTAAATCAGTAAATATTGACAGTGTAGTAAAAATATTAGTTCTAACCGGAGTGTTCACAAAATGTGGTTATTTTAAGTAATAATCAATAAACAGTAACAAATACCTTAAAAATGTTTTCAGAAGTAAACTTTAAAGGCAACAGATTTGACAACATGTAGCTCCAATGCTATACAGTAGGAGAAGGGCCAATGACAGCTGGAACCAAGTACCAAGGTGTCATTTAAAATAATAGCACCTGTACAAAAGTATTCTGTGTTGTGACTTTACAGACACCTAAAGAATGCAGTGCAAGGTGTTTCTGCCCCATTTGGGCAGATCTGTGAGTCTCGGAAAGTATTTCTCCAGCTCTCTGTTTAAGCTGATCAAAACCAGATCTGTGGAGCTGTTTATAGCATAGAGCAGTAGGAGCTCTGTCATAGATATGCTACATCATCGGAAAGATTCCTTTAGCAGATACGCAGTGTTTGGCTTGGCTCAGCCTCCGCTGGTCATGTGTGTGCCAGCTTCACTGCTTCTTTACAGCCAGCTGCTGTCTGACAACGCCACAGTTCATACCACACAGTCAGAGCAACACAAACTTCCAGGTGGTGGCTTGAAAGAAAACAGCGGGAAACAAGGGTTTCATTTAAATCATCACAATTTTAATAGATGTAATTAAAATAAATTGAGGACTCATAACTCTAAAGCGATTTAATTCGGAAAAAACTTTTCTTTTTATCCAAACTCTCAGAAACATTAGATTTTAATGATTTAATACTGATTTTTTTTTATGAGCTTTGCTGTTCAAGAACAATCCTGCAGATTTCCAGTGTCCTCTCTAAGAAATTGCTCGATGTCAGGTTCACTTTGTTTTGCTTGACTTTTAAGAGTTTGCCTCCTAAAAAACAATTATCACTTACACTGTTGACTCATTTTAGTGATGGAAAGATTGTTGATGTTTTTTTTTTTTGATAAAAAAAACCCCACGCCTTTCAGGTCAAAACAATTATGAAATAATTTCAGCTTTGTTGAGTTTTTTTTTTTTTTGTCACTTACCAATGTACAGTACTGTGCAAAAGTTTTAGGCAGGTGTGAAAAAATGCTGTAAAGTAAGAATGCTTTCAAAAATAGACATGTTAATAGATTATATTTATCAATTAACTAAATGCAAAGTGAGTGAACAGAAGAAAAATCTAAATCAAATCCATATTTGGTGTGACCACCCTTTGCCTTCAAAACAGCATCAAGCATCAATTCTTCTAGGTACACTTGCACACAGTTTTTGAAGGAACTCGGCAGGTAGGTTGGCCCAAACATCTTGGAGAACTAACCACAGTTCTTCTGTGGATTTAGGCAGCCTCAGTTGCTTCTCTCTTTTCATGTAATCCCAGACAGACTCCATGATGTTGAGATCAGGGCTCTGTGGGGGCCATACCATCACTTCCAGGACTCCTTGTTCTTCTTTACGCTGAAGATAGTTCTTAATGACTTTCGCTGTATGTTTGGGGTCGTTGTCATGCTGCAGAATAAATTTGGGGCCAATCGGATGCCTCCCTGATGGTATTGCATGATGGATAAGTATCTGCCTGTACTTCTCAGCATTGAGGAGGCCATTAATTCTGACCAAATCACCCACTCCATTTGCAGAAATGCAGCCCCAAACTTGCAAGGAACCTCCACCATGCTTCACTGTTGCCTGCAGACACTCATTCGTGTACGCTCTCCAGCCCTTCGGCGAACAAACTGCCTTCTGCTACAGCCAAATATTTCAAATTTTGACTCATCAGTCCAGAGCACCTGCTGCCATTTTTCTGCACCCCAGTTCCTGTGTTTTCGTGCATAGTTGAGTCGCTTGGCCTTGTTTCCATGTTGGAGGTATGGCTTTTGGCTGCAAGTCTTCCATGAAGGCCACTTCTGACCAGACTTCTCCGGACAGTAGATGGGTGTACCAGGGTCCCACTGTTTTCTGCCAGTTCTGAGCTGATGGCACTGCTGGACATCTTCCGATTGCGAAGGGAAGTAAGCATGATGTGTCTTTCATCTGCTGCAGTAAGGTTCCTTGGCCGACCATTGCGTCTCACGGTCCTCAACGCGTTGCCCGTTTCTTTGTGCTTCTTCAAAAGACCTTGGACAGCACATCTGGAAACCCCTGTCTGCCTTGAAATTTCTGCCTGGGAGAGACCTTGCTGATGCAGTATAACTACCTTGTGTCTTGTTGCTGTGCTCAGTCTTGCCATGGTGTATGACTTTTGACAGTAAACTGTCTTCAGCAACCTCACCTTGATAGCTGAGTTTGGCTGTTCCTCACCCAGTTTTATTCCTCCTACACATCTGTTTCTGTTTCAGCTAATGATTGTGTTTCAGCCTACATATTGAATTGATGATCATTAGCACCTGTTTGGTATAATTGTTTAATCATACACCTGACTATATGCCTACAAAATCCCTGACTTTGTGCAAGTGTACCTAGAAGAATTGATGCTGTTTTGAAGGCAAAGGGTTGTCACACCAAATATGGATTTGATTTAGATTTTTCTTCTGTTCACTCACTTTGCATTTAGTTAATTGATAAATATAATCTATTAACATGTCTATTTTTGAAAGCATTCTTACTTTACAGCATTTTTTCACACCTGCCTAAAACTTTTGCACAGTACTGTATATGTTGAAAGCAGACATTAGATTAACCTGTTACTGACTCTTTCAGCGTTATCTTTGACCTTATTAGACATCTGGAAGAGACCTTGAAATACCATGTTTTTTATTTTTATTTCAACAGTTATGGATTTAAATACCATAGCTATTTGCTCTATATCAATCAGAGTGTTTTCCAGCAGGGGTGATTTATTAATATCACTACATACAAAAAAAAAAAATCCAGCGAAACGAGGTCTGTGAAAAATCTGTTTTTTAATTTAAAGATGGTGGTAAGAACTGTATTTGTTTTTTAAAATACATAATGGATCACCTTAAATATCAGACATTTACAGCTGAAAACTCGTATACAACACTCATAAAACTTTTTCTTTCAGGGTTTCAAAGAGGTAAAATGTGAAGTGTTTATATATATATATATATTTCAAATCAGTGTGAAATATGATAAAACATTTTCTTGAAATGGAAGAGCCACGGTCTCCAACAGAGAGCTCCAAATTGGGAATTGTCACTGCATTACTTCTACTGTTCATGAACAAATCAACATAGTTCAGACATTCACTCTTAGGGCTGTTTACCAGCCTGCTGGGAGGTTTTGTTCTGTTCCTCAATGTCCACACTGTAGTTTTCCCAATTATACCGAATACAACATGTAGCAATCTCAAGTTGGCTGTGTTTTCCGTGGATCAGAGAGAGCCTTTAACTCTATAGATTATTTTGAAGGCACTCCTGTGCTGGAGAAAGATAACCAGTGAAACACTAATAATTTGTGCAAAATGACCAGTCAAAACATTCTGAAACAAAGGCATCTCTTGTTCAAATGCATTTTAACAATAACAAGATTGTTGCCAAATGTTGACTAAATTTGTATATAAAAATAACACAGTAGAATATTTTTAAGATAAATTGTCTCTTTCAAAAAGGGGGAATAAAAGTCTTCACAAAAGTTGTTTTAAAGAAGTATTTTTATTATTATTCTGCACGCACTCTTTTTAGTTGTAGTCTTATTACAAGTGTGGAACATTATGAATTCCAGCCTGTTTTGAGAGCTCTGAAATAATACCACGGTTCTCTCAGCTGCAGTGCTCTACTTTAATGCCTTACTGGGTTCATCCCATACTGCAACACGATTTTCATTTACAACATACAATCCCAAAGGCAAAATTGTGCTTTATTTTCAAATGAAAAATTTCAGTCTGCCTCATACCACAGTTCGTTTCATTAAGAAACCTCCCTTTTATCAGCACAAAGCAGTGTAATATTTGGCAATTCTTATGAAGAAAAATAAAAGCTTATGAGAAAAAGCTTTCAACATCAGATAAGTCACATAACACTGCAAACCCATTTAGCTTTATGTGTATAAAGATATGTATGTCTATATCTTATATATTTGTATAACAGACTATAAATCTATCCTCATATTTCAATGGTTGTCCTCTACTGAGGCAGTGTGTAGGCTTGACGGTTGATAGCACTTACTAGGAATTGGTAGGGGAGTTGGTAAATGCATCTCCAAGTGTTGCTATATTTTCATTGGGAGCCTACATTCTCTTGGCTGCTATTCTTATATGTTATTGTTCCCGCAAAGGAGAGAAACACTTGAAACAGACAAGAAAAATTATTATGTCAGCGGATATGCTTTTCCTAGTGATATTTTAGTTGCTTTTCAGTTCTTTCCAATTCCGAAAATGACCAACCAAAACAGTCTTGCAGATAAAGATGCTGTTTAGAAACAATGTACGAACGCATAAATACTTATGCATTAAAATAATCTTCTAATTGGTGCATATACTGTAAAAAAAATAGTCATGATAAGAAAAAAACATCGTTTTAAATAAAAAAAACATATTGTTTTAAATAAAATAAACTGTAAAAATACAAGATAATAATCTTGGCTCATTGACAGATAATGAGTTATGTGTTTATTATATATATATATATATATATATATATATATATATATATATATATAAATAAAATGTCATATTTTGATAATATACTGATAATTAACACTTGAAATACAGTACTTACTGAACATCCACCTATAATAGTATTAATGAAGCTGGGGGGTTTAAAATAAATGTGCTTTTTTATTAAAGTATGTGCTTTCCATGGAATGTTTTGGTTTGTTTGTTTTGTTCAGGTCTGGCTAGCAGAAGAAACATTCTGCCCAACTATTGCTAATTTTCAGCCTGACCTCTTGGTCTTCCCCACATCAGGGACAGTTATTGGCCTGTATAACAGACCAGATGCTTTTACATTTAAGATTCAAGTAAGTTTCCATTCCCTATACTATGATTAGACATTTGAAAATTAAGTCTTGGACCCATATCAACAACTTTCAACACAATTAACTGCAGTGTCACAAGAAGACAGATTCTGCTAGCAACTTAACATGACCATTACTCTGAAAGGTACGCAAGCCTCTTAAAAAAAAGGATAGCTAAACTGTACTCTGCAGTAAACTGCAGAGAAATGCATGGATCAGTTAAATACACCCAAAAGTAAGCTCACAGTCATAGCATCTAAGCAGTAGACCACATTTTTGCTTCAATAAATCTCTACACAATATTTGAAGTCAAACTCCCTTGTAAATGACTGCATCAGTCAAAGTAAACACTCGACCCAACGCCCCAACTTGGGCATTACCTAGAGATTCACCATGCTGTCCTGCTCGAAAAGGTGGGAGATTCACCTATAAACAACTCTTTTTCACAGCTCTTGTGAAAAAACTCTTTTTCACTGCTCTTGTGAAACAACTCTTTTCACTGCTCTTGTGAAACAACTCTTTTCACTGCTCTTGTGAAACAACTTTTTCACTGCTCTTGTGAAACAACTCTTTTTCACTGCTCTTGTGAAACAACTCTTTTTCACTGCTCTTGTGAAACAACTCTTTTCACTGCTTTTGCTCTGGGATCATGCTTTTTTATGTCCTCCAAACAATCTTTATTTACAGCATAGGAGTTACAAAAGAGCAGTGAAAAGGTAAACAAGAGGGACCCACCTACGTTTTTATTTTTATACTTCAACAAAATATTAGGAAACTATTAAAAAGCTGTGATTTGTTTTATTTGAAGGTAGTTTACATGAATTAATAACTTCAAGCAAGACATGATATAAATCAGTCAATGTTTCCAGTGATGCAATATTGGCTGACAATGAGCAGTAATAAGAATTTGACCCTTTCAGTAATGCTATTTTTCAGGAACAAATACCAAACATTTAATACAGTATTTCTGCGTGCTTATAAGACTGAGGTCTTGGACAATGTGCTGTTGTGCACTAAATCTGATTTATAACAAACTGAAAAAATTCAATGGAATAAGCTGGTTGGTTTTACTCAAACCCTCCCTATTTCGTTGGCCATCTTTGTTATTGCTGCCTATTAATACTTTTCTCTATTTAGTCTACGGTACAACAACACATCAAATGCATGGATATTCCTAACAGTTAACCCACGCAGGGCACTAAAAAGGGATCACTGCAGCTGCTCCAAAATAAGTTACAGTAATATATCAAAACATTCATTAAAAAAAAAAGACACTTAATCTATGTAGCTTGTTTGAGTAAAAATGTGAATGATTTGCTCCTGGTTGGTTGGTCTGTCTTGTTGGTTGGTGGCTCCATGAGTGAAGGCACTACTTCAACATACTATTGTAGGTACACTTTGATAAAGTGCAGTCACTCCAAGGCTTTTTCCTCATAGGATGGTTCTCTATGTCCTCTGTGTGCCTATGGCTGTGTGTGCTTGAACATGGGCTCATATTCTTTCAAATTTCTTTGGAAGCAGTAATGGCAGTGAATGTCAATGGGTTTCTCGTTTCCCTTGTGTCATAAAGTTGCTTTGTGCTGGGTAGCATATCCGCCTGAAGAGGGGAGGACCCCTTCTGGCAGCTGGAATCTTCATGAAAGATTACAAAACAACAAGTAATACCAAAAAAAAAGTATGTGCTACATTGCGGCCTGGCGGCGGCTGCAGCTGACGAGAGAGCCGAGCTTCTTAGAAGCTTTCTACAAAGCTGCCTGGGAAGAGACCTGTCCTCCCGCTGCGCTGCAAGGTGCCCTTGTACCAGCCGTCCTCGCGCTTCTTGTGCACAAACACAACGTCTCCTTCCTTCAGCTCGATCTCCGCCTCGCTCTGAGGCGGGTAGGGTACAATCACGCGGTACCTGTGAAACAAAAGGGGAAAAACTGAGCCTTCCAGTACTTTAATACTGCAATAAAAAAGAGACAATTAAAAGGAGGTTAAGCTGTTTTATTAAAATGAAACATCATTGAAGATTCTGTATGAAGCTAAATATATTATACAGTAAGGGAGATTCAGGATTGCCAAGCAGGTAACAATCGGGGGAGAGAACTAATGGTCTTTGTAAATGAGGCTTCAAGTTCAAGTATGTTCAGAACTTCAGAAGAGAGAACAGAATGGAGAATTTAAGAGGAATCTGCACATGGCAAGGCACCACCCTTATAAATGTTTTTGCATGGTACAGTTTTTTTTACCATGGTTACACTATACAGTTACCATAGTTTACTCTGGTTTGCCATGTTTCCCAGTATGTTTTACCATACCTCACTATTCTTTACAATGCTTACCTATGCTTTAACTATGCTTTATTAAACTTTGTTATGCTATCACTGTGGGAAACTTTTATAAGAGTACCATAATAACACAAATCTCTGAGTAGCCTTCTGTTACATCCTGTATTATAAATCACATGTCTGAAATCAACCAATCACAGTCAGTGTTGTAGTCTTAAATCTGAAAGTACTAGAACGTCAATTAAAATAAACATTTTCTTAAACAAAAATGGTATGAATTCAAGTTTTATTTGTATGTTGAACTTGAGGTAACATTTATAGGTTATACATGCGTCTCGCGTGTCTACGACTTTTATAGGCTATTCCCTCTGATCATTGCTGCCAAATTGGCGGTTTTCCAGCCAAATTTGGCTTGTTTTGAAAGCATCTAGCGGGCAAATAGTTTCCTTGGTGGTTTGTTTATTTTGTGGCTATCATGCATGTCATCACCAGTGCAGAAGTTCAATCACCACGATGCCCTGTATAGTGAGTGTATCACGTCCTCCAATTACATTTTACATGATATTCAGAATACATTTTTTTCTGGACCTACCGCATTTGATCTCATCATAAAAAATAAAAAAAAAAGTTTCTGGTACTGAAAAAAAGCAGATTATAATAAATAAATAATTTATAGCATTTTTAATAAATGTGTAGCACTTATTTATGCTTTTGAAATATATACATTATTAAATCCTAAATGCAAGAGTGTTTTTTTTGGCTGGTTTAAAACCACAATGTGATTAAGTTTTGGCTGACTACTTCCAAAATCTGGTGGGGTGTTGCAAAAAAAAAACAACAAAAAAAAAACACCAGCACTGCCTTGATTAACTTCCCCCTGCTAAGTCAGACACACGGTAAAAACATGGCTACACATTCCTCCCCCTCAAAATCATAGCTTAACATAAACTTTTTTCCCTGCCAATTTCTGCCTGGTCACCTCGTTACAAAAAGAATATTGCTGCTCTAGAAAGAGTGCAAAGAAGAGCGACCAGAATTATCCCGGGTTTAAAAGGCATGTTGTATGCAGACAGGCTAAAAGAATTGAATCTATTCAGTCTTGAACAAAGAAGACTATGCGGCGATCTGATTCAAACATTCAAAATCCTAAAAGGTATAGACAATGTCGACCCAGGGACTTTTTGGCCTGAAAAGAAACAAGGACCAGGGGTCACAAATGGAGATTAGATAAAGGGGCATTCAGAACAAAAAACAGGAGGTACTTTTTTACACAGAGAATTGTGAGGGTCTGGAACCAACTCCCCAGTAATGTTGTTGAAGCTGACACCCTGGGATCCTTCAAGAAGCTGCTTGATGAGATTCTGGGATCAATAAGCTACTAACAACCAAACAAGCAAGACGGGCCGAATGTCCTCCTCTCGTTTGTAAGCTTTCTTATGTTTTTATGTTCTTCTTAATTTACAGTGTTTACCCCCAGGGCACAAAGTGCCAAACTAAGCCAGCGGCAACGGCAGTCATTCATTCAGAAATTAGAGCTGTCGGGCGCCATGTAAGCATTTTCATAACAAATCTGTAAAGATTCTTAAATGAATTCTTAAGTCATGGTTCTGTGCCTATAGAAAAAAGTACTGGAACGGCGTTCTGCCACGTTCGGCTCGACTACCCTAGTGATCACAGTAAACTATTTTCCAGAAATCCGGTACATTTTACTCTGTGTACAGATACCATCCTGTGTATAAAACATTTGTGTGATTTATAATAAGTTAATGCGTCATGTGTAGGGTGCCTTATATTGTATAAGAGATGTAGTTTCGAACAGTTTTTAAAGGAAAATTGATAAAAGTATAGCAAACTGATGTGACCACTTGTGCTTGTGACAAATATACTCTTCTCGTAGAAACAATGTCAGTGGGGTCAATGTGTACCAGGCATGTACAACGACAAATTGACATTAATTGTCACTTACCTGAGCAAAGAATTGGCTAGGCCAAAAGGCATGGACCTCTTTTTTGTTGTCTGAACAGAAGAACAACATTCCAGTAAGGTACCAGGTGGCTGGTACGGTAGTTCTAACTTTATAATACCGCTGCAAACATCAGCTGGAGGTAACAGGTGTAAGACTGGCAAAAGTCCAGAAGACATCTGACACGTACAACTAAATATTAGGATTTTATGAGACCAGACTTATCACAAACACTTTTGACATTTTTCACAAAGTTCACAAATCCAAGATCTCAAAATCATTTAAGAAAATAAGGAAACAATGGTAATGAATTACAAAAACGAAGGAGACACATAAATGTCCGTTACTCCCTCAATATTAAATACCTACAAGTAGTGTAACAAGTCTTTTGCAGTCTTTTTTTTCAGAGTAACATGTCTTTTGTTTAAATAATAACTGATGAATGCAAAACCTTCCAAGTCTGGGGCACCATTACTATAATGTAATTTCTCAACCCACAATGCATCTCACTGTTATTAATCTCAGTTCCAAACCTCCAAAAATCAATTGATCATTTTCGGCCTGACAAAGAATCAGTGCATCCATGGTTCAGAATGACCAGAAGAGAGGGGGATCTACAATACAGTCAGGCTGGGGAAGGACATCGCAAATACTACCAGTATGGCAGCTTTGTTCCTGGATTGAAAATTGCCTTTAATAATTGTATTTATCACTTAAATAAGTGCTATATGCGGAAGGCATTCCTTTTTCTTTATACTATATGTGTTTTGACTGGCTTCTAGAGATTCACTATCTTTTAATGTTTTTTAATAGATTTTTCTGCTGAGATATACAAGACATCAGGCTTGCAGCAGAGAGACCCCCACCTCTTATTTCCCTACAGATGCCCAGGAACAGTAACTCTGAATCAAGATTAGGGATCGAGAGAGCACAGCATTACAAATGGAATCCCACAAAAAAACTATTAGCAATTAGCGAATGGATGTTGGTTGCCTTGCCAAGGACCAATCCGTACATCTGTACACATTCAGTATGCGCTTGTACCTATTTAGTAAGCTGACAGGAGCTGCCTCACATAATTATTCTTTATTAATTCCACAGGCATCACCAGTCAAGTTATTTCTCTGTAGTGCACATTTTCATCACCGATGGGAATAAAGGGCAGAGATCCAGAGTTCCCTTATCTATTCATCAGCACAGACTCTTCAATTCTCTGTCAGTTCTCCTTTCCAGAACCTAAACCGGGCAGACTTTCTCAGAATAAGGTCTAGCTCTTAGACAAATCAAAATGTGTTTATAATTACGGTCTGTTTCTTTTTATCTGCTGCTTGCCAACAGCACACACCTGAAAACATGGAGTTGCATCTTAATCCTGTCTGCATATTTAAGTATCTCACAACTTTCATACTTCTTCTCTGATCAAATGGGCAACTCTAAGTCCATTACTGGGTTATAAATTATGGACCTGAAAATAAGTAAAGTGAGTTTCCTTTTGAACTAGGCCTATGTAATATGAGACGTTTAATGACAGAAAGATCTAATGTTTGCCTGCCTACCGTTGAAATCTGTTAAACTAAGCAAAGTTGGACAGAGGCATAACACATAATACATCTTACCCGGAGGGTGCCACAGTGACATGGTTTGGAAATTCATGAATGTTTATTTTTGGAAAGGAGGCAAAGCATCTCTTATAGTGAAACTGTGGAGGAGCTGGTGGATGGCGAAATTTCCAGTAATTACAGTGTCAATGAATGATTATTGCTGTCAAACGTCTATTACAAACTTCTATTGTTTACAATATGTACATGATTTATAATCTGGTCTGTTGGGCCTGGAGATTTTTTTTTTCTGTATCTGTGTATTACTATAAAACACTCAATGGTAAAACATATAGTAATAATAAAACCTTCTTTAAAACTAAATTAAAATTATTTGACAATTGTTTAGACAATGAGAAATAATTGTATATGTTTCTGTTGCGATTACTGTATGCATATCTGTTTAATAAAACAGCCAGCTCCAGAGAAACCCAGACTGACAGTCTCTGACGTTCTCTGTGTAGAAATCTCATTTATTCTCATTTGTAACAGTGACAGTGTTCTTCAGCCACCATCAGCATACAGTCAATCATTCACTGAATAACTTTGTTTCAAGCCAAGGAAGGCATTCACAATTAGATTGAAAGTGGGTGAATTTAGAGGCTGTGGCGACCCAGACACAGAACTGCAGTCTAAGTGCTTTTTGCACACTTTTAATAATCAAATAACAAATAAACAAAACACAGGAACAAAATAAAGGTTTAAACAAACACTACAGAACTCTTCAAATAAACAAACCCAAAACACCCAAGCTTTGCTATCCCAGTGCTCTCTTTCTCTCTGTCCTTCTCCCCTTCTTCCCTTCTTCCCTTCTCCCTCTCACTTGTCTCTTCACATCCTCCACAAACAAACCTCTTTGTTCTACTTTTATACCATGTGGCCAGGGAATGATTGACAATTAACCATTTAATCAACCACCACCTGGCCACATTCCGCATTCAACCATTCACTCTCAATTGAACAACACATCATTCAATCCAACAATCAAATAATCAACAACCATCTGGCTATGCAAACAATGGCTATCTTGGTTACAGGATGTCCCTTCACCAAGATGTCCGCCAATCATTCATCCAATAAATATCAAGCCATCACTAGCCTTTGAGGCTATTTTGACCTACTTGCAATTCACATATTTATTTAAAATGCAATAGGAACCAAGTTCATAAATAATTATTTAATTTGACAAAACTGTATCCAAATCGGATAACCGGTTCAACACCTATCGTAAGAAAACTGAAAACAGAGAATCGTCTTGGTGTCAAAGGTTTCCCTGAATGTGCCTTAGTCTGTCAGTGTGACAATGACCTTCATAACCTACAGCAGTTTCTGAGTTATGGAGTGTGAAAGTCGGACAGAAAAAACAATTTCAGTTTAACTAATAATAATAATAAATAATAAGAATGTCCTTTTGGTCTCTCCCTGCAGCAAGTCTTCAGACAGGTAAGGAAAGCCGCGCTTTCACTTTTATTTCTGCATGCATAAAGGCATTTATCATCATTATCAATGAATTACTGTGAATTACTAAACTGATAAATCTTTGTTAAAAAGTCATACAGTATGTTTTAGTTCTCACACCCTGTCACTATATGAATACATTTCATACCAGGGCTGAGTAAAACAAAATGAAAATGTATAGTGTGAGACAAGCTGAGGGCACTTTTAAATGAAATACTGAATTATACATAATGAAAACACTCCTTAGTTAACAATGTCCTGGAACAGAACATTCAATTCAATTTATTTCTAATATTTCTGTCCTCGAGCAGCAACAGGGAGAACAGTCAATTTAAATGGTGGCCCATTCTACTCAAAGATTTGCAATTTGTTTGCTAAATTAGATTGGAAACAACAGTTGACACACCAGCGTCACAAATCTTGTAATGAAAGCTTGCATTAATCCAAATAAATATAGCCATTAATTATTTACAGTGGAAAATTCAGCTGAGATGCCCTTCTATTTCATCCAGGGATACCCGCTAACCGTAACCAAGTAAATTAAGTTATTAAGTTTTTAACTATATATATATATATATATATATATATATATATATATATATATATATATATATATATACACTGTATCAATTAATTATTTGAATGCTAAGTCTGCAAGATATGAGATTTTATAAGTAGTATAATTTGTAAACTAATACATGCTCCCCTCCTTGGGTGTTTGACAAAGTGAACTGAAATATGCCTGCAACAACAACAACAACAAAAACTTTAACTATAAGTAAAATGAAAGCTCAGCTTTAAATTATCCTCTTGTTAACATCACGCAAGCAGACTGAAAATAATGGGACCAAATCATATATTCACAAAGTGCATACAAATGAGCATGTAGATAAATAAATATGTATGTCTGATAATGTATATCATCAAAATCATTTTAAAAAAATCTAGAAGCTCTTTGGTTGAAACACCATGCACAAGTTTCTTCTAATGAATATTTAATGAGATAAATTCAGTACTGAAGTTAAATTATTTAACAAAGCAGAAACCAGTTAAATGAATATTTTAAAAAGGATGCTAGCATCATGTTATTTTACAAGGCACCCACTTCTAAATTGTTCAGAACACCCGGGAACTAGTGAAAGTGGATCTTTCTAGCTCACTTCCTAATCATTCATACTTCTTCATTGATAACTCCCATCTGAAAAATAATGGCTGGACAATCAGGTCCTGATTCACAGAAATATCTTACTACTGCCAAAAAACAGATTCCATGTCTCATTTAAGACAAGTATAACCTCTTTGCCACTGACTTTCATTTGGAAAGACCAAAGCCCTTGTCATATACCTAGAGGACACATCTAGTGCACTTGGAGACAACAGTCTCTCTCTCATTAGTGTAACAAACTATTTTCTCCTAATACACTTGATGCACCTTGTAGTTATCTCTTAAGTATATTACTTAGCTTTTTGGAACTTAATGTTTTAATGTTAACAGATGTTCTTCATTTGATAAACAGGTGTGAAATATAGACCAGAGTTAATCCTTTAAAGACCTCACTCAAAAGGATATTGAATTACATGGATCAGGCAGGTAGTATCCTACCTTTCTCTTGAGAGGGGCTTGGGTTCTGGACGGAGGGCCACCATTGAAGAGCATGGCTGCCTGGCAGGAGGCGAGACTGAGAAATTCAAATCCAAAGAGCCAGACTTCTTGTGCAGGGGCTGCATTCCCATGGCTCCCTGCATCTCGCTCTCGATGGGACAGGAGCCTGCTCTCCCATGATTCAACACTGACGACACCTCAGGACCCATGGCCCCCTGTATAGGAGCCTCCGCTGCTGCCTGTGGTTGGGGTTCGTGGGTGGGAGAGACAGAAGGCGAGGAGCGGGACTTCTTTTTTGCAGATGCTCCTGACAAGAGCTTCAGTAGTCCTCCTTTCTTCTCCTTCTGCGCATAAATATAAAATACAGCAATATTAAAAACTTGAAACACACATATCTTTTTCTGAAGGTTCTATGTGAGCTGCTCTCATTTCTAAAGGGGAGGGGTGTGTGTTGCAGCAGTTTTAGAGAATATAAAAATAATCTGATACTGAAAATCTTTAGGATCATGGAACTAAATTAGGAAGCTTTCAATCCAAAACAGCGTGCATTGAGACTGAATTGTTTAAAACCTACAATATATATAATTGCATTTAAATTAGCCAATTGAATCATAAAGTTATACCCTAAGTGCTTGTTATCAATTAAGCATCAATATTAATATCTAACACAGTGACCTGCTGGATAAGGGCTGAAGGAAAGGGAGTAATGTCAAGCACTTTTTCTTATACGTTTTTACACATTACAGTGCTACAAACAAAGGCACCACAGCCATTACAGCTAGTTTCAAGAAATGAAAGCCCTGTTAGCTTTAGAAGGCCTCTTCCGAACTACAATAATTCATGTTCAACTCAGAGGCTGAATAGCTGAGACAATCCATTAGATTTACAGTTAATAATTCTATATGTACAAGTTCCCCATGAGATGATGTTTACTACACACATGAACAGAAGAACATAATAAATGCTGGGAGGGAGAAGAGGCCTTTCGGCCATTGAGGCTCATACGTTGTCAACACACCAGTTGCCACATCAGATGTAAATTTAATTTTATAGGGCAGAATCTAATTAAGAAATAGTATGTCAGTTCATACATAATTACATTTGAATGACCAACCTGATTTATAAAAGGTTACTCTTTATACTTTATATATTTACAGTGGAAAGAAACTATACTCTAATTGTATAGAGATGTTTATTATACAATGTTTATTATAGCCCTTTTTACAATCCTGTGAAGGGACTAAGAATGCTATGATTGTATGTCCAACATGGCAAAAGAGGAGACAAGTTAACTCTCAATCCATTCAGCTTTTCACTGACTCAACAATAGGAAACTGCTGTAGCTTAAACTAGCATGGACAAGTCTGATTGAAAATAATTCATCCCTGTATTGTAGTTTAACAGGTATACTGAAGCCTTACAGGAAAACAGCCTTTTAGATTCATTTGTGGTGATTGGTATCCTCTTAGCAGGCTCAATAATGCTACATAGTAATTTTTATATCAGTTTAAAATATTGTCCCATGCATTATTTTAAGCATGCCAGATATGCTAACTGGATCTTTGAAATTACAGCTTTAAAGCCAATATAACATTCTTTTTTCCTACAGCTTGCAATTTGGAAATCTCCAGTAATAACCCATGACCTCCACATTTGAGAAAACCAGTCCACAATTACTGTGCATTGGGCTGTGAAAATCCAATAGCTCAATGTCTTTATAAATGACAAGCCTCTAAAAGCAACAGAAAAAAAAAATCATAGTATGGTGGCCAAGGGGCTCTATCCGTTAACTTTTGCGACGTGGATTTTTGGTAAAAAGCCAAGGGAAACAGGAATGTATTTGACCTACAGCTTTTGGTGATGACTCACAAAAGCAGAAATAATTGGGCTGTTCCTATATGTAAAAGGCAAGGTTGATTTTTAAGTCCATTATACTGCCTGCTGACAGCTTCTATAAAAAAAAAAAATTGCCTACTTAGAACCTACTACAGTTTGTAACTTCTAATCATTTGTCAGCAAAAAATCGGGGTCATTGTGACAAGTCCAAGCAAAAACAAACTGCAAGTCTCCTGTCTTTACAACCATGTTAGCTATACAGTCGCAAAAAAAAACCCACAGTGCATAGCATGATGATTCATACAGCAAGCATCTCCTTTGCTAAGTTATTGTTGAAAATGTCGCTGTTTTTTTTTTTTTGGCAAAGTGGTTTGCAGTGCACAGGTGTAGTGGTGATGTGATTATGAAACAGAAAACAGACGACAAAGTTCACGATACAAGCAGGTTTTATTTTTGTAATCCTGGTCTGGTGACCTGTTCCGAAACAACAGGTTGCAGTCCCGAAATAATAAGACACAGTTCGTAAATAACACAGAAGAACACACACACAGACACACGTTCACAAGTCCAGAGTGAGTGCTATTGTGCTTGTGGTGTAATACAATTTATTTATGGTGCAGGGTCGGGGTTTAGTGCTGCCCTTAAGCGACAGCTCCGGATTGTGTTAGCAGTCTAATAATAACAAACAAGTAGATTTTTAGACACGACAAAACAAACAAAACACTCGTGGTAATTGACAGCATTCCTTCTGGTTCAGCTTAACCATAAACAAAGGAACAGATCACCTCGCTATGTCGCCTTATATACCATCAGTCCCACCCCCTTGGTTAATGAGTGCCACCGTTTGTCCTCCGATCCGCGGTTGCCACATCGCTTCCCTTCTGGAGCGATGACTTGGTGTACTGTAGCTCCGCCACCCTTTCTAGATGGCCAACTTCCACCTAACCCTGGGAATTAATTGTCAGGCCATCCAGTCCAGGGCACTCTGTTCCATTTACACAGCGCCCTCACAGGTCGGGAGGGAGATTTATAACCAAGATTCATTCTTTTTCTGTCACAGTTTTATAAAAAGAACTAATGAATAGTTTAATGCAGTTTGCCAATAATTTATGTGGGAATTGGAGGATCCTCAGCACACTGAGAATCAGCATAAGCAGATAAGATATTCAGACAAAACCTTATCTTAACTATGGAGCAGGGAGATGCTATGGGACCACCAAAACCAGGGGAAGCACAGAGCCTCCAGATTCACAAAAGCTATGAAACTCAAGACCAAATGTGGAATGTTCCACGTAAGTGTGCAGCACCTAAAAGGTATGTATTTAGTTTACAGATTATTGCCCCAAGGGGATGTCAACTAACTGTGCCCTTAAAATTACATTTGCATAGTTCAACACATGTTCAAAATAAAAACTATTCTTAAATGTCTGTGTAGAATAGAGCTGTTTAAGGCTGACCTTGGTTAACTTATTATCTTTAAAGAGAAACGGGCAAGTCATTGTAAAACACTTCCTCTAATTTGTTTGTACTGCTGATCCGGAGATGACCCCTAAAAATAAAGGGTTGGTGAAATCCAGGGTGATTCTCCAGTGCTGTGAAATGCTCCAATGAAATCTCCCATTCTCACACAGGCTTATGGTTTCAGCTACGTCTCTTGGGTGGCTTTTAATATATCTAAATAAATATGCACTTCAGGCTAAGGGCCCTAGACACAACGTTTTACTTCATGGTTTTGTTTTATTTGAAATAATGCATACAAAACATTATTCAGATTATGTGGAATATAAAAAGGGGACGGCTTGTTCCTCTCACTGCCTGAGGAGCATGGACAGAAAGCCTTGCATGGGGGCCGTCATGTCCCTCCTGGACATTCTGTTCTGGGACTATATTTGGACACAAGGGCGCACGTTTATGCTTACTACAGTCACTAATTAACTCCTGTTATTATTATTATTATTATTATTATTATTATTATTATTATTATTATTATTATTATTATTATTTGAGTTGCATGTTAAGAAATGATATTTCTCTATCATTATATTGTGTTAAAAGAGTTGAAGTTTATTCAAGTGTAACTGCTGCAAACCCACAACACTACTGTAGCAGGGATGATGAGAATGTGTAGACTTCTTTATGGGGGCACATTGTTTGTGAAGTGTCTGAAAACCTGATGATGGTCTCAGCAGTACTATGCAATAATGTAACACTAAATAAAGTAAACTGAGAAGTGAGGCCCCTATAGAGTAAGAATATAGGGGCTATTCAAACAGGAGGTGCAGATTCTTATCTCGAAATGTGGAATCTTTAGTAGTCTCAACAATTCGTACTAGTCTGGAGATAACCTTAAAATCATTTGTTGTAAAATGACACACTTTTAAAAGAACTGCCTTTTGGATGAAGTGTTGATTTATAGCACATGTGGAATGTGTTGTGAGCTGATGTTTATCAATAACTTCATAAAACAAAAGGCAACAGCGTCTACAGTAGGTACTGTAGCAAATGTTCCTACACTCACTGGTTTATATTTATGTGTGAGAGACGTGTGTTCTAAGCCCTAATTGTGAGGTGTTAAGCACTAAGGGCAAAATAAGGTCGTTACGCTAAAAGTAGTTATAATATTTCAAATTGGTTAACTTACTCCGGATTTAGCATTCTCAGTAGGTTGTTATAGGTATTCGTAAGGTACTCCATTTCTCACTAACACAATTTTTGTTATTTTATTGAAATTGTGAAATACCTAACAAGCAGACCAAATGCATCTAATTAGTTCTCATAAATCCAATGTTATATTTTACTGTACAACTGAATAACATGAAAAAAGGCATCTTTAAATAGCGATTGCCAGCATAAAGGTACAGTATATCCCAAATACTGTGATTGACTGCACTGACCTTTCATGCCAAAAAATCCAGTTAGAAAACATCGAATGGATTTCTGAGAAACTTGCCCCTCTTGTTTTAGAACTGTGTACATTCTTATTGCTTGATTTGGGTGGGGGGCACAGTTCATGGGCAGTCCAAAATGTATTGTATTTAAATAAGATCGAAATCATATAAAAGAACGACAGAAAGATAATGGAATGCAATACAACTGACTACAGTAAATTTACTGTCACTATTCAAAACCATAAACAAATATGTACATAACAAATGCACTTACTTTGTGTTCCAGAAGTAATGATTATGACTATTTGTAATGAAAAAGTGACCATAATAATAAAAAAAAACAATGTAATGGCATAATGAATCTCGCATTCTAATGTTTTCTTTTTGTTTTGTTTTGTTTTTAAACACTGTCTACTGTAATTAGTATTTCGTCTTGTTCGGTTTATACAGGTAAGATTGTTATGGGTGGATTCTTGAAAGGTTACCTTCTCTGGTTTCTTTTCTTCTGCTTTAGGCAGGCTTGGCGCAGTGCTGGTGGGGAGGGAGGGCAAGGAGGGATAGGATGCTCCACTGCCTGCCTCTCCATTCAGGTTGGCAGCATTCACGTTGGGAGGGGTAATGGCAGCAGCCGCTGAGGTGAGTGGGAAGGTGGGCCGGACACACGGAGAGCCCGGGGTACCTGGGACAGGTGGCTGGTGGATGTGTTGAGGGGACACCATGGAGTGCGGCCGAACCACAGTCGCCGGGAGCGTAGGGCGAGCTCTGAGTCCTGAGAGGAGGGACAGTCGCTGTAGGCCTCTCCTGTGTCTCAGCTGCGGCATGCACTGTGTCGTGGAAAAAGAAAACAGACGGTGTTAGATGCAATGCAAATCTACACTCGCCTACAAACCAGGTGTCAGGGTCAGCTGAATCCTGTTTAATACTACAGAAGAAAATAAAGTGAAAGAAAAGGAATTCATCTTTTCATTATTTTGACTTGTTCTGTCCTGAAATACTGTTTTGTGTAAAGGGTAGATGTGTGTAACAGTTACTGTCAGTTGGTTTTAGACTAAGGTACTGCAAGCAGATGATGTACAATAATAATTCCATGTGAGTTGTTTCATTCTACACCCAGGGGCAAATAAATAATTTATACAAAGTTACGTTTTCCAGCAAACCCCATTATTTTACCTTAAACAAGCCCCACAATGTGCCAAAATTCCCCAGGAATCCATAGAAACAGTAGACTTATGAAATATTATTTGCAGCTTCTGTGATCAAAAAGTGTCACTAATGTGCCATTTATGACCACTTTCTAACCACCCCAACGCCTTTCTTCTGAACCGTGTCCACTTAATTAAGGGAATAAAGTCACAGCAGTCTCAAGTGCTGGATAATAAGAATATTTAGGGGTTTTTTCCAATAAAGTATTCTGCAAAATAATTGTAAGAGTGACTATATATTGTAAGGAAGAAAGCTCCCCAGTGGTACAGTAGGGTTTGAAACTATGGAGGCTGCTTTGTCAAACTGAAAAACAGACAGCTTTTAGTTTTATTGGATGCTGGGGATTAACTTGGTTTGTTTTAATAGTCAATAAAATGGGAGAGAATACAGGGCTTGGTGACAATGAATGTCACTTTAAAGAAATGGCAAATACATTTTAGAGACAGTGCCGACACATTGACAACTCTGTGACATTTGAGGACTTCCTTGCATGGACAGCTCGCTTCAGGTCCTGCCACAACATTTCGATGGGGTTTAGGTCCGGACTTTGACTAGGCCATTCTAAAACGCGGAATTTCTTCTTCTGCAGCCATTCTTTTGTAGATCTGCTTGTATGTTTAGGATCATTGTCTTGCTGCATGACCCACTTTCGGTTCAGCTTCAGCTCACGGACGGATGGCCTGACATTCTCCTCTAGAATCTTCTGATACAATGCAGAATTCATGGTTGTGTCAACGATGGCAAGCCGTCCAGGTCCTGAGGCAGCAAAGCAGCCCCAAACCATCACACTCCCACCACCATGCTTGATGGTTGGGATGAGGCTCTTCTGTTCAAACGCAGTGTTTTCGCCAAACATTATGCTTCTCATTGAGGCCAAAAAGTTCTACCTGTTCTACTCGTCTGTCCAGAGAACATTGTTCCAGAAGTCTTGTGGACCATCTATGTGCTCTTTGGCGAACTTCAGATGGGCAGCAATGTTCTTTTTAGAGAGCAGTGGTTTACTCCAGGCTATCCTTCCATGAACACCATTCTTGTTCAGTCTTTTTGTGATAGTTGAGTCATGAACACTCACATTAGCCAAGGCGAGAGTGGCCTGCAGATCCTTGGAGGTTACTCTGGGGTTCTTTGTGACTTCCTTGATGATTTTCCGGTTTGTTCTTGGAGAGATTTTGGTAGGACGACCGCTCCTGGGTAGAGTGACTGTGGTCTTGAACTTTCTCAATTTGTAGACAGTAGATTGGTGGAGCCCCAATTCCTTAGAAATGGTTTTATAACCATTTTTAGACTGATGAGCATCAATAATTTTTTCTGAGGTCCTCAGAGATTTCTTTTGATCATGGCATGATGTGTTTCCACACACCTGTATGGTGAAGACCAAACTCACAAAGCTTCTGATCTTTATATAGGGTGGGGCCTCCCAAACTCACCCCTGAAGATCTACCTAATTATTTAAACACCTGATTCTAATTATCCCCTTAATTGAGTTGATAAAACCAGGAGTTCACTTACTTTTTCACATACCCTGAATCTTAATTACTCATTGTTTGTCTAATTCATACATAATTTTGTTTAAAAAGACATATAATTGGTTAATATAAACCCTATTGGATATTTAAGAAAAGACTGGCTTTGATTCAAGAAGGCTATCATGGAAAAACTATGGAATTTCCATAATTATCATTGGGGTTCACAAACTTTTTCTCGACACTGTACATGAAAATATAATATTTTTAGTGAATGAGGAATAGGGAGAAAACATGAATCAGTTTATGAATATTCAAAAGTATGCAAAAAGCAAAAATAGCAGAAGGGGTCAGATGCACTGAGGTACATGTTCAGGTACATGAAAAATAAGCGACACATTAAACTAAAACAAGTGAACTGAGGGACAAGCAATCCATTTATGTGGCTTTTATTATTATTATTATTATTATTATTCATTTCTTAGCAGACGCCCTTATCCAGGGCGACTTACAATCGTAAGCAAATACATTTTAAGTGTTACAGTACAAGTAATAATACAATAAGAGCAAGATAAATACAATGACTAGTTCAACTTTTACACACGCTTTAATAAAAAGAGAGTGCAGAATGACTCTTAACGAGTTTGTCAGAGTGCTGTGCTTTGCTGGACAGCCACTGTTTATTGCAGAGGTATATATCGATGACTTTGTGCGACAGTACTGTCTGTCCATCAGCTAAAACACTGCCTAACACCGACAATCTTAATCGTAAATATTTGACAGAAAATGGTGATGCTTTAGTTCGTAAACTTACATGGAATGCATTGATGGAAATGTCCAGTGTGATTTTTGACGCGTTTTTCGATGGCTTGTACCACCCATTTCTGTCAATTTTATTTTATTTTTATGATTTCAAGGCAAATAAACCTGGCTTGTTATGTGCTGATGTCATGTTCATACCTTCTGTAGATACTGTTTCCGTCAGCACAGAAATTGCCCAAACGTTCGCAAAGTACCAGTTAACTTGGGAAAATGTGGCTTCGACACAGATTGTGCTTTATCAGACATGCCAGGGATATTAAACCTAATCAGAAACCAGAACTGCTACACATCTTATTCCACATGTAAAGTATGTATACTGAGATTTTTAACCCCCCGATTTTTACAGATGTTTCAATTAAAAACTATTTTTTACCGATTTTATCCCTATTTTAATATATGTAAAGATAAAAACCGAAAACGCTGAACATTAATTATAACATAGCAGGTTGCCTACAGTAGTGCTGTGCACCACCACAAAAGAAAACATTGCTTTTAACAGCAACACTAGAAAAAAAAGGATGAATGCGCACAAGGTGCAAAGTTCAAAATTGTCTGTGAGACAAACAACGGAAGTTCAAGGGTGTTCGCTTACTTCATCAAACTGAAATTGCAGCCCTAAAAACAATACCTAAATGGAATAATTTTACTACACAAGGAACATAAAATGTTAAATTGTGGCCAAGTGGTCACTGCTTAAAACTAGATGCTGACCCACCACTGAGAAAATGACTTGGCATGTCTATTGGCTTTATCCATGACATTAAAGATGACACCAAAAACTAAAAACAAATCATTGCAGAAAAATATAAATTCAAAGGCAGAAAAAAAAATTGGTTTACATTCACATTGGCATCAGTAAGATGAAGCGAGGCAGAATCATTCAGAAAATAAATAATACAAAGTTACAACGGCCCTGGGTCATTGGGAAGGTGCTGCCACAGCTGTCAGAACTCACCCAGTTGCATTGCACTGCGGGCCTGGTTGACTGTCTGCTGGCCTGAGATCCGCAGGCAGTTCTTGAACTGCATGGGGGCAGGCTGCAGCTGTGGGGAGGTGGAGGGGGCAGCCAGTGGGGCAACAGGCCTGGCCACAGCGTTCAGGAGGACCGGGCTGGCCGAGCTTGCAGGCTGGGGGGAGGTCGGGACCCCCTTGACCGGTTGAGAGGAAATGGGAAGACCAGTTCGGGACTGTCCCACAGCAAATGGTGCCCTGTAGGGGAAAGAAAAAAACAACAAACAATCAGAGTGGAAGTGTATTCCAATAATGACCCACTTTTCACAGATTTTGCGCCTGAGCACTGTTTCTATCATAGGAATTACAAAACTACAGAGAACAAATTAATAAGCTATCTAATGTAATGACTAGTTGTAAGTGTGTAAGTGCTGCCTTTTTACAAAGAGGTGCACACTTTCAACTAGGAAAAAAACATTTTTAAAACTGTTATTATACAAACAGAGCCTTGTGATTGGTTCAAAGAAAAATTACAGTTTTATTATAAATAAAAAACAAAACAGGTAAGAAAAAAATTGTATGATTGAAGAACAGAATTACTTAAAATAATACTTTTCGAGGTTATCAAAACTCACTGGCCAGCTTCTCCAAATCATAATTATCAAAATATATATATATATATATTTGAATGGAAAAATCACCAGTTACAATTCTAAATAAAACTTATGACTACCTACAAACCCCTAAATTACATTTCTGGTTTGGTATCTTTATTGTGTGATTTTCAATGTGAAGTAAAAAGCAGATGTGGGCTGTGATCATTAAGACAAGTACTTGCTTGATGTTTCCATTATTTCCTGAATCTGTCAAGATGAACTTAGAAAGTAATGAACACGGTTTCTCACAACCTGGTAAAATGCAAATATCCCCTCTTTTTTAAAAAAAGGATTATTGCGACACACAGTATTTCTGCCTGACCTATAATATATTCTAATTGGAAAGCATGTTCGCTTCTTGAACATAAATAGTTTCTGGATGACAGACAATTCGGCAATTCACTGGCATTTTCCCCCGCCTGCGCTGATAGATTTTGATATTTTCGTTTCATAATGTCATCAATATATCCAAGTCAATAAACTGTCCTCGAGAATGCCTCCAAGGATTCCTTGGCAAAGCTTTTCCTGGTGAAGTGATATAAGGAATAAAACCAACAATTAATAAGGTCTATCCCACGATAGAGCAGTTTCCTGGATTGGATCCTATAGCAGCTCTTACCTCAGTGCCATGGAAAGTATCTTATCATCTCATCTCCCTTTTATATGCTGTGCCCCAGGGACTAGACTAGGCCATGCATTATTAATGATTACCCATATGTATAAACATCACATGCCATTTCCTTTTGTTTGTAATACTTGCAACAGCTTTCTCTGTATTTCAGATGATTGGATTAAAAAAAAAAAAAATTATTAAAAAAAGTATTAGGACATATTTCATGTAAACACTTCCAAACAGGGATTCAGAGGCTTTTTGATTAATCTCATAAGTTGGCTAAAAAAAACACAGGTTTAGATACGAAAACCGTTACACGCTTGGCTAAGTATTACCCTTTTAAAAAGGCAAGGAGACATGCAACAGTATACTGTACTACAGCTTACATCTTAGAAGGAATGTCATCTTGAGTACAGTAGATTAGGTGAAGATAAGCAGTTCTGGCTGTTCAAGCTGTACACAATGACATCTCCTATGCAATATCCTATACACAGCATGTTATATTATTATACAATTAGAAAAACACACACTAAGGAATTGTTATTAAGCTTAAAATGTGTGTTTTATGTTCTTCACACATGACAAAATCTGTGAATTCTTAGGTAATGTACAATGTTGAGACTACATACAGCTTTCCATAATCCCTTTTAATAACAATTTGTTGTAAATGGATGACTTTATTACCACATTTTGACAGTGCTAATAATCTTCATCTGCTCACATTTTCTTTTCTAGGTAACAGACTTCATTTACTCTTTAAATAGCTGCATTTGCTTGTTGGAGTTGTGACCTTTCCAGGGCTTTTAATTCATTATTATTGGACTGTGGTCAGAATCATCTGGTTCCTATTTTATTTACAAAGGCATTTCTAATAAAAGTACTACTTATGTTAACCCTTTGAAGCTCTCAGCAACAGTCACTGCA
Organism: Acipenser oxyrinchus oxyrinchus; assembly: GCA_030684275.1. Lineage (NCBI taxonomy): Eukaryota > Metazoa > Chordata > Actinopteri > Acipenseriformes > Acipenseridae > Acipenser > Acipenser oxyrinchus. The sequence continues at coordinate 17,492,911 of CM060255.1, forward strand.
GTATGTCTTGTTCTTTGAATGAGCCCCCAACCTGGCGTAGATTTGTTTTCCACATTGCATCAAAGTTGAGGAATTCTTTAAAGGCACAGCTACCCTTCAGTGATGGAAGTTAGTGGTAACTTAAAAACTTTCAAGTGAAAGCTTGTAGGGTAGGATACAGCATTTTATCATCTCTAATCAAGCATGTACAGTCCCTTACCATTCCAGATTTGGGGGTTTAGATCTTGTTTAAGGGTTTGGCTGAACTTTTGTGTTAGTCCTGCAGACTGGACCCCGTCACTGTTAGAAACACAAAATTTTGACTCCTCAAGTTACGTTTGCGTTTGAGAACAGGGGCTGAATTTGACTGAGTCTGTTAGGAGCTGGGAAAATATTGGACCCTGTTTTCTGTTTTATTGTGTTTTGATGGTTCATGTAGCAATATTAAAAGAAACTCATTAAACTACATGACAAATGCATCGACTATAGCACACATGCCAACAGTTCCTATATGGTCGGGACAGTCCTAGCAAATGTCCCGCGTCCCGAGGCATAGGAAGAAATTCCTGATATTTACACATAGAAAAAAATGTATTTATTCTGCACAGTAGAGTTAGTGAAAACCACACGCTGTGCTCATCTTGTGGCTGACACATCTGCTGATCACTAACTTACCGGTATACAAAGGTAAGAATGCTTCATTGTGTCTGTGTTTACTGTCATGCTGGTTGTATGGTGTTGAGTTGAGGAGATACGTCTATTATTATATGAGTGTTTTTTGCGTATGACCCCTCCCATGTGTATGATCCGTATAACCCCCCCTCCAGGGGACGAGCATCCCGCTGAACAGTTTCCAAATGTTGGCAAGTATGCTATAGGTCTTTCTCAGTGTCTTCAAAACCTCTGTCATTTAATTTTACAAGCTTGTTTTAATATTACTGCATGAACCTTTGAGGAAAGTGCCTGTTTTATCTTTAACTGAATATGTCTTAAAAATAACTCACTAGGAGAAAAAAAAGAAAATACAATACAAACAGTGTGTTTTATAACCTTCTATGTAAAATGTCAAAAGGAAAAGCTTAATGAACTGGCCAGTTACTGTGTCTTTATGGTAGACACACCACCAGCACAGTACGGCATACTGTACATTCATAGTCCTTAGACAAAATTCAGTGACTGGAAGAGAATATCACAGCCTTCATTCACTTTAAGAAACCAATTATCTCCAATCCCACTGGTTGCAGCACCTTTAGCAGCACTGATTGGCTTTTTTAAAACATTTTTAATAGCACAATGTTTTGTTAATGAGCCAGAATGGGACTATTAAAGCTGGTCCATACATTTTAATCACTTTGTGACAGCACAATTTGAGCTACTCAGTTGCTATCATGAAAAGTGGCCTTAAGGTGATTAAAATATCACCTGCTGATTTATGACAGCAGGTTTTAATTTGTGCATATTGTTTGTTGGTCCATGTCATTTCTAAAAGGCTGACCATCTTCAGCTTTGGAGGAATGGAAACTAAGTGGAATTACATTTTCTGGGAACAGCAGCACAGCTCAATGTGAGCCATGTCTGCCAACTAACAGTTTGTTCTTTTGGACTGGACAGGCCAGGCTACCAGGAAGACTATAAAAAAAAAACATGTTGATGTATCTGAGTGAAACATCAGCCTCTTTCCAACTACTGTAAGCTCTTTCCACAACTAGACTAAGAAGTGTCTTTAGTTTTACTCCGATAAATATTACGACTGGGTCAAAATCTTTCCAAATACAGCAAAATTAAAATGTGGTCATATTTTATATATATATAATAAATAGCAGACCCTGAACTTGATGCGATACAGCCATCTGAAATACAAAACAAAAAAACTAGCAGTGTGCAGCTTTAATTTTAGCACACTCTAATTTTGTATAAAGATTTTCAGTTTACTAACTTACACTTAACACAGTTGCAAAGGAGGCTGAAATAGTGGAATAGTAAGAATGGCAAATTATGATCTAACCAGAAAATACAATATGTCACAAAATCCCATTATAAATTGATAATTAACAGGTAGAAAGTCCCTGCAGTTGACTGGACGCTAATAATAACTTGTGCCAAAATGATGTTTACTTGACTTTCTAAAAAGGTTTTTCTTATAGTCTCTTAAAGGTAGTAGGAGCCGGATGAGTTTTAGATGGGCTGAATAGCCTCCTCTGGTTTCTACATTTTCTTATGTTGTTATGTTCTTTTAACAAATTAGTCCCCGGAAAATGCCCCCATTTATCCTCCAGCACTTTTACCCTGTTGACTCTTTCCCACATTTATAATTCCCTGTGTGAAAAAAAGGCTTCCTCATTTCTATTTTTATATATTTCCATCTGTTCCCAGAGGTCCTGTTCCAGCGACTTCAATCAAATGCCTCCCAAACACACCACCTAACTTTTATTTTTCTGTAGATTCAGGTTTACCAACCTTCCCTTTAACCCAGCAGAGATGACAAAATGCAAAAATACATAGATAGAAAGAGACAGGAAGATAAATGCACAAGTACTGCCTATCCTTAGAATCTTGGAAACACACCTGGACACTGGAGTCACGTAGTTGCCAGGAAACACTCCTGACATTCCGGTCCGCAGAGAGGTGCCCTTGAACCAGCCGTCCTGACACTTCTCAGTGACGCGGTACATCTCGCCCTTGCGCAGTTCCAGCTCGTCTGTCTTCTGAGGCTTGTAGGCATACAGGGCCAGGTATCTGTGTGGCAAACCAACAGGCTACATGAGGACGCTCACACTGAGATACCATCATCTATATGAAAAGATTGATACATCGAATACTGTACTGAAATAATTGATTAGACCAGTGGCTGCATTGCAGTGCTATGAGGCACTGATATCTAGATCCCACACAATCTGAACCCTGATACGGTGTAAAACAATGATGCAGTGTATTGAATCCCAGTTTTTTGTGAAACGAGTTTCCATCACATGCTGTTACAACATTGAGAAATCTCAGACACAGCGTTGCTGTGTACAAATCAGTGTGGGCCAGCTTTAAAATATTATCCCATGTTTGAAATTTTTGTTGACAGCTGAGGCCTTGGGTTTGGGTTTGTATCAGTGTAGCGAGTGTGGTGATCTCAACTTAAAAACACAACAAATATGTGGTCAAATCTGACAGAGAAAGCAGTCTCTGCTTGAGAACATAAGAGAGGGTTCGGGCTCTGGAGAGTCTGCACTTACAAGGAGGAATCTTACTGCTGAGCTGCAGTCTGTCAGCTCCTAACACATCGGCATTTATCAAAAGAAGTTGATTTTACCTACATTTCTACCACAGGACCTTTATTAAAGCAGCAAGAAAGAAACCAAAGATACAAACTTTTTTTTTCAATGATTCCTTGTTCACTAGTTTTAATGCAAATTAACAATAATAGTGATTAAAAAAAAGCTAAATTTGTTATTTTTTTTATATATATATAGAATGCCAGAATATTTATTCTACATACTCATACACTGTCTGGGAAGATTACAAGTCTGAGGGTCAACTGAAGACTTACATGTTGAGGGGCAGCTGGACCTTGACTGCAGTACCTTGGTCACCAGATGCTGCAGCAATCCTGGGGGGAACACCTGCAATAGTAGATGTCCCAGCAAAGGAAGAGGAATCCTAAAGATGAAGAAAAGAATACGAAATGTGGATAAAGTCTTACAGTAAAGAACGGTTATTAAAGCACATATTCATGTTGTAATACCTGAATTCAGAACTTTGTTGCAGTATAGCGTTTATATACACATCCCATTTCCATAGAAAATTGTAGCTATAAATATATATGTGACAATGAAAATACACAAGTTAATGTCTTGCCAATTAGAAGTGGGACTAGTCCCATTACAAGCAATTAGAGCAGACACTTGCAGGGTTTTATCATCTGCTTTTAAAATAGCAATTATTGTCAACAAAGGATTTGGAACTAATTATTCTTACTTTGGATGGAGGCAGCATTCGCAAGGGGCTTTGAAACATGTTATCCATGCTTATTTAAATTACAAAGCTATACAGGGAATCTTAACCGCTTCATTGTTTATGTGACACAAGTAATGGGCAGTGTTGTGTGATGCAATGCTGTTACAGATTTTGTCCCGTCGGTGAGATCAGATGAGGTTAAAAGCTCTAAAAACATGAATGCAGACGGGCCTGGCTCTTTTGCAGAGTGGTTAAAATGCTTGCTGGTTCGTACTCAATCTCCACCCTGTTAAACACACTTCTGGATAAACTCCAACATTTCTAAATAGTCAAAACAAGTGCATTCAGACCTCAGCCTGACTGAACTTGCAGGTGGACAAAAATGATGCACCTAAAAGCTGTAATTGATGATCTGTGTCCAGCCATCACCTATCAGTGTGCATATGGAATCAATTGAAGAGCTTTTACTATCAATCTATTCACTTTCAGTGTCAAATATGACCTTTCAGAAAGGTTTGAAAAATATCACTGGGATCCCATTATATCACCCTGAGGAAACATTTTGCAGGACCATTAGCAGATCACAGCATTACCAACAATTGCACCACAAGGGATTTGGAATAGATGTTGCGCAGTGGTCCCAATACCAAGCACACAGGGACTGCAATTGATTACCCAAGTGTATTGGTTTATATGATTGCAATATTAGAAGTTGCTGCTGGTGGTGCACAGAGACTTGTCATATGTTAATAAGAAGGGGTGTGTGTGTGTGTGTTGACTTACACTGACAGGATTTTAAATACTGTAGTACTGTTTTCAAACTCAATTGTACCAATGAGTTTTTAAGCAGGTATTCAGTTCTGCAAAGTGAATGTGGCTTAACTGCTTGTGAATAGCTTCACACTGTTCTAATGTAGTATGTCAGCACTCTCCAGTCCAACTGAATTGACCTTCAGCATAATTACCGCATATTTGCACTAAAACCACTTCAGACTGCAGAAGATTATACAACTGCAATTGATACATCCATGTAAACTGAATACAGTCTCACTCACAGCCTACTCTCAGACCAGTGGGAAGAGAAACAGCAGCGACTAGGCCTGATTTAAGCCAAGTACCAAAATGGTCCAAGACTTCTGCTGTATATAGGAGCTGAATAAGCCTGTGTATTGCTTAGGTAACAAGCTCAGGTGTGCTAAATTAAGCTCAATCAAACCTGAATGTCTCAAACTGCTGTGAGTGTATACTGAGAAATCTTCCATTATATTCCTCTAGATGCCAAAAGTGATTAAAGTGACAAAAAAACAATGAAGATATAAAGGCTGTAGGGTTACTTCCCTATGGACTCCATTGATGTCTTTTCAGTACCAGACTCCCTGTGGCTCTAGCAGAGCTAACCAGCTCAGCTTCACTCACACACTTTCAACATGTTTTATTTAGGGATGAACAAGACATGTGCGAATACACGTAAACACAATCAAATATTTAAGCTGACATTATATTCATTTCACTCATAATATTCAGTATGATGTACAGACACTGTATAGGCTGCCAAATGTGGACATTTACACAGGTTTATATTTATGTTATAAAAATAAATCAGTTTCTGAAAACTGAAAATGGTTATGACTTTCATGTATTTTTTTCAAAACAAAAAAAAAGAACTCATGAAAAGAATCACACTGGACTAAGCAGAACACAGAACACAGTTCAAATTTGTACAGTTTAGCTGCACTTTTCTACTCTCAGTAGCATATTGTGTTTTCAAGGCATCCTTAAAAGCTTGCATTTTCATGTCTGTAAAAATAATATTGTCTGAATAAATTCTGGTACAATGGTTTAGGTTACATTTGGTCAAATATGAAAAAAAAAAAAGTGTGATGGTATCTTTATATGTTTTGTTTGCAACACCTGTGCATGCTCTGGGGCCACACTAAAGTGCATGCTGGCTGTACACCGAGTGGAAATGAACCAAGCTTCCTACAGACATCACTCAGACCACAACAGGTAAGCACATGAAACGCGGAGAACAGAAGTGAAACTACGTTGTAAAACTGAGGCTGCGATGAAACTTACTTCAAATCAACACAGTCCAGTGGCAATATCTAAAGAAAGTGGTGCTTGGAAATGGGAACACAACAACCAAAATGGTCTTAATGGAGAGCTGGTTCTAAAACAAACAGGCATTTACATTGCTTCCATATTAAAAAGTGGTGTTCTTGTCTATGAAGCTTGTGACTAAACACTGGTTATAACGCACCTAGATGTACGAACATATGGTTTCCTACAGAATTCATATTGAATCACACACTTATTTATATCAAGTCCTAACAATATTTTATCATGAAAAGGAACTTTTCATGATAAAACTCCAATCACATATACACTTTTATGACTCGCCATTGAAAACGCTGAAGTCCATTTGATTATCAGCAATCCAGTTTCAGTAGCTGGGTGCTGCTGTTGATTGCTGCTTTCAGTTTTACTCGCAAATGTAGGTCAAGCTTTAATAAAGGAATACAATATGTGCTGTAGATCTATAGGTGTTTACAACACCAGGTCTGTGAATCAGTGTGCAGTCTTTCCAAAGGGAAGCAATCCATCCTGATTAGAGTTACTGGCAGGGCCTCCAAACACAGGGCGGATGCCAAATTGCTTGCAGGTTCCTCATCCATAATTCATGGGATGCATTTTCTCCCTAGTCCTGGGAATTTATAACAACGCTGACCTGCGACCTTTCCCACAGATTAGGTCAGAATAATTCATAAAGTGATAAATGAAGCAAGGTGAAGCAGATGAGCCTTTGTCACCATGGCTCTCTAAGATACACTCATTTACCGTTTACCCGAGCAGATCTACTCCCAGGCCAGTCCCACTGCCTGGCTTCATTTCAAATGCAAAAACCAATCCAGCCAAGATTACAGCTTTCTGTAGAACAAGCACTCACATACTCCTGAGGGGAGAGTCCAGTATTAATGTGCTGCTTGCTGAAGTTGAGCATTCTAAAAGAAAAGCTTTACAAAGTACAGAGGTTTACAATATTCAGATCACAGATCCTCATTATAGCTTCCCACCAGTTAGTGGTGGGAAATAGTGCCTTTTTTTGGTTATGAAAAAAATCTTGAAACATGATCAATATAGACACCAATAAGGAACAAAAGCTCATAAGAGATACTGTGAAACACGGGTTATATCTTTTTATACAATTCTTTCTCACAGAAACCATAATAGCTAATTAGCACATCCCTTCTGTACAGGAAAGACATTGTAAGATGTTCTACGGGTTAGAAATACTAAAATAACATCTGAATTGAAAATGATTTTGCCCAAATAGGACCCGTCAGAGTGAGTTGTAGTTTTTTTTATTTTTTTTTAATGAAAATGTTGAAAACTTGATACACCGACTGAGAGATGACAGACGTCATGGTAATTGCTGGTTCTCCTTCATATGGTTCATTCTAGTAAAACTGACTCAGATAATCGGAGCAATTTCTCAATGCATATTGATAATAGCACAGGGGACAAACAACCTACAATAAATATTACAGTAACTGAAAATGCTGATATGCTTGCTGCACACAATCACAAAGTATGCAGCTAAGTCACCTAAGACACACACACACACACACACACACACACACACACACACACACACACACACACACACACACACAAACACACACACATACACACACACAGAGAAACATTGACATCTTTGAACATTGCATCTACAATGCCAATTCTAATAGTAAACAGTTTCAAATGGCAGTTTTATAGATTCCTTTACATTATCACATGATTAGAGTGGGACGAGGAAGTCTATATAATGAGCAGCAGTTAGAATTCCTCATGCAAGCTGAAAGATATGTTCAGACTGATATTGAGAAACATGATAATGCCAACACATTCCAGATGCACTCTAGAGAAACAGAGTGAAGAAGCACTCTTTAATATATTGACTTGACATATAGCGTTTCTCTATGTATTATTAGTGTGGGCTCATTTAGGTTGTCTTGAAGCTTCCTCTATGACCTGCCCTTACCTGAGAGGGTGCGCTAGAGGACAGGTGTGTGGAGTCTCCGATCCTGGCCGCTGCTCGTGGGTCGCTGGAGCTGATAAGGACCGGAGCGCTGATCTCCATGGAGTGCCGATTGTTCATGGCCTGAGCGGCCCTGTGCGTCATGCTGAGCGCTGTGAACGAGTGCCGCTTTTTGGTGTTCTTCTTGCCATCGATGCGTCGGTGGATGGCACTCATGGCACTAGTGCCATTCAGGGTGGCACTGGCGGCCAAGCATGGGCCAACAGGGGCTGAGGGGTCAGTGCCGGGTCCGGAGGGAAGACATGGCTTGTCCATCTCAATCAGCTGCTTCGCGGCCTCGTTTAGCTGTGAAAAGAGGAGGTATATAGTTAATTACGGAGGTACATTTTTTTTTGCAAAGGGTTTTTAAATATACTCAAGGAAAAAACCCAGTACACATAATGTTTTTTTGACATTGTTATTTATAGCTATAGAAGTCAAGAGAAGATTTGTTATTTAATATTCATTTGCTTTAATTGATTGATTTTTTAAATAATCAATCATTACATATATAACAGTACTGTTATATATAGCCTAATCCATTGGTCTAATTCACGTCCCTGATATAAATTACCTCCGAGAGAGACAGAGAGCTTTCGGTTAAGTCAGAGAGTCCTAATCAGCTGTACACAGTGATAGCAAGGGAAGAGCAGCAGCAAAATCCCCCAGACGTTCAATTAACAGGCCATTTTCACTGGCTGCAATCGTCAGCATGGGATCATTACCTCAGTCAGTAAATAATCTGAAACCACTCTGGATTCTGAAGACTTGCACTGTACTTATATAATCTTCCAAATCAGAGAGACACTGCAATTCTGACACTGCCACTGACAATTCATTTGCGCACATTTGCACAGTAGCTATTGAATTGAGAACATTAACAGTAGTTACTCCTGCCAAGTTACAGTCCAATAAAGAGATATAAAAATGGAGTAACTACCATGACTCTCTATACAGGACCAAACTAGGGTACCAAACAATCAAACCAAATAATTGAGCCCTTTATATCTTTATATAGCTGATCCCTTTATTATAACTGGGCTGTTTTTGTACACACAGTAATAAATGTTTTTGGTCAGATAATATCTGCTAAGATTATATATTTATATAGTACAATATATGGGTCAGAATATATTACCACACAATAATATGTCTCGATTGGTTTTGAGCCGTAAGAAAGTGTTTGTGAACCAGCCAAATAAGCAATGTTGTCTTCCTGGGTATTTGTCTGGGATTCCAAATGAAGTCAACCATCTCTCTGTGAGTTTTCCATTTATGTCACATTTTAACTACAGTAGATTAGGATTTAAACCCATGATTTACGTGATACCCTTGATTCCTGCATAACCCCTAGGGTATACATACCTCTATAAAAAGAGGTGACATCCGTTCTGCTGAAAGGATTTAAAGCTTGCAGTCATCATTAAATCATAAGGCACATAAAGAAAGATGTGTTGCCTTTATGATTGCATTATCTGTATATATTGATTTTTGCTTACTGCTTAGATGTTACGAATCCTGCCCTCTGCTACATAAGCCCCAACTAAATCCAAGACTGGTCTGAGCAGGTGAAATATATAATTGATAGTCTGTCTGTCTGACTGAATTTATTCAGGAATTCAGGAACTATTAGGGGGAAAAAAGCAGACAGATTGGTCCAGATTTATCAAGGTCTTTATGCTAAAATGCAATTTGCACCATTTTTTGCGATAGCAAAACACAACTGCTAATGTTACATTAGTCCTGCCTGAAATTCTTCATCTGGATTCAGGGACTAGCTGTTTGGGTGGGCAAGATTGCTATGTTCATGTGGAGTCTGTTATGACATTCATTATTCACAAAACATGAACATGTATAATTATTTGTTACTTAAGACACCAGTCTGTTCTGTCTACGAGTGTGAAATCATGCATATACAATGGCAGAATATTGCTAGGCAACCAAAAAAAGGCTCCCAGTCTGTAATATATTTATATTAAACCTAGAACTTGCCAGCAATTGTTATTATTATTACTATTATTATTAGTTAAATAAATCAACTGCACACTTGTGTGTGACATTCTCCTTTAAATAAACAATCTGTAATATGATTATTGCGTAAAACATCTGGAAGCTTTAGAACATTCTGTATGAAAATGTTTGTGATAAACTGTGACATTGTTTTGGAAAGTGTTGAGATAATATAAACTTGTCAGGAATTAAGAATAAAATGAAAGCTTCAGAAGAAATCTTTGTTAAGGTAAAATAAATATGTTAATTGTCATTTTAATAACATTTTTTTTAATAACATGCAAATTAGATGTCAATTAACACTGATTAATCCACCGTGAATGGATAATTGCACCAAAAGCAACACATTGAAATAGTACTATCTAACTTGGCAAAATACTCTGCATTCTCTACTTTTCTGTGATGCAAATGAACACAGTATTGACTAGTATAACTACAAAAAATATAGTAGCTAAGCAACTGTGCTGTAACCACTGAGTACTATTTAAAAATGTTTACAATTTTATTTGACAAAATGACATATCTGTTCTGGTATTTTTTCAGACAATCAATTCCCTATAATATTCAAGGCGTGCAGTTTGATTACTAAACTAATTACTAAACATCTATTGTTCTGTTACCATAATCAAATTACAGTCATTATGCAGTAAGAAGTTATTTGCGTCACCACCATCCTTGATGATGTTCTTTTCTTCTACTTGTTTTCTATTGTGACGCACCTTCACCAAATATTCCACCTTATCTCTAACAAAATTGAAAAAAAGGCTCAATGTATCCCTTATCTTACAAATACTGAATCTGTTGCATCATTCAGTATTAAACAGGATTATACTGTGTAACATTTCCTAGCGCTCCACACCCAATTATGGAACCATCCATCCAGTTTGACAGCTTAACTATGATAACACAAGACCTTCTCCTCTGAAGCAGCTGTGATAAGAGAACAGCTCAGCACAATGAAGATCTGAAGAGCCAATGCAATGCTCCCTTTGGAATCCCCACCGAAGACCGGCGACTTCGCCCAGCCAGGACGCGAACCTGCGCTGTATGACTCACCCTGCGCACCACGCGGCTGTGCGTTTATCAGGTGAGCCACTCAGGGACCCCATTTCCTCATTTTTGTTGTTAACATGTCTTGGAAAATAAAAACACATGCTAGTACACACTCTTTTGACACAGACACACACCCAAGGATGAGTGTTTTTTTTCCCCTGGTTTAAGCTACCTTTTAAAGTCTATTATGTGTATCGTTAGTGTTATAGAGATAGGGACATACTCTGAAGAATGTGTCTGCACATGTCAGTCTGTACCAGGGTATTAATGCTTTCTGAAAATGTGTGAGTAGATTTTCTTCTTTGTTTCATGACAGTACTGTTGTACAATGTGATGCTCAGTTGAGTCTCTGACTTCTTTTTTTTCTTCCTCCAGCTTTGAATACACTACACGTGAAGCTGCTGTATGAATAAGAAACTACTTCAAAGAAAGTATGACTCCGGAGAAAAAGAGAAATTTGAAGTTACAGTCGGTTAGATACAGATATGCTGCTGGGATATGACAAAAAGAAAAAAAAAGAAAACAACTGGAGTCAAGGAAGAGGAGAGGCTGTGAGTAAAGACATATCATGCATTTCCAGCTAATGAAAGCCAGCTTGGAGCTACATGGGGTTTTTGTTTGCTACTGTGTAATGATATCGCTAAGTGATTCTGCCCCGCTCAGATTCTCACTCACGCTCACCTATAGTTAGTTCACAGTAATTACCTGTTAAACTGAAAGTGTGTATAAAAAAGACAGGGGCTGGATAGAGCAATAGACTAATTCGCTAGTCTGTCATGCATTTTGAATCTTCCTCAGGTCACATTAGTGAAATATATTTTGAGGCCCCCAATACATAAATAAAAACATTATGTTCTTCACTCAGAATTAAGACGGTGCTGTATAGATTTGTATTATGTAAACTGCATTCCAAACAATATATATATTTTTCATGGTTTGATATGGAGCAGACAACATTCCACAGGCTGGTAACAGGCTTAGATTTGTGACCATTAAAAAAAGTATTGGAACATTCTAAAGATTAAATTGCTTTTTGAATGCCTATGTTACAACGATTGTGCTCATTTGACAAAAGTGTAGCCCAGCTACTGAGAAATGGCTAGAAGCGTTATTTCTGTCCTAGTAGCACAATAGGCAGCAAAATCCGATTTACTGAAGGCAGGCTAATTACTTTCTTTGACATCTTTCTTTATTGTTAGCTTCTTTTGTCCATTCTGGTGTTGCCATTTGGGATGTTTTGTGCTTTTTAAAAATTGAGTTTCTGAGCAAGGATCACATACAGTAATTCCACATGCCAATAACAAAAGTTTCCTCTAATAATCAAAGGAATGCTTTTTAAATGTACCCCCTGACAAGAGTTAAAGATTAACCTAGTTTGTTTATGGCCTCTATTGGTAACAGTCTGTCAAAGCCATGGTAGTAACAGAATATATTTCTAAAACAATGAAGAAAATGATTGCAGACTACTGTACATACTGATATGCAACTACAGTCCACACTCCTGTACACACTATAGTTACAGTACTATTCTTACCCTTATGCAAACAGTACTGTGGTTTTCAAAAGTAAGCCTATGGTAGTATTTTAATTGAAGGACATATCAAGCATTAAAAAGTGAGAAAACAGGGTAATATGTGTGAATTCTGAACACTTTCAAAAGGCAATTGCTGACACTGACATGGGTACCATAGTTACACATGCTATTGATTAAGGTGGATGGTTAAACTGTTTAAAGGCTAGGATTTTTCTGGTCTGTCATTAGCAAGGTTTCTTAAAAAAAAAAATGTAATAAATCCATCTCTCACTGAAGATTGACAGCCTGACAAGTGTGGGCAACAAGTATGAGGTGTGCTGTCTCACTCCGTTTTGTCCAGTGTGTTTTTTGGACTCATGCCACAGACAAAGTCTGGCTTTACTCTTCTATGTTTTTCATCGTATCATGAACTACTGACCTGACCAATCCTGACTTACAAGATCACGCTTGGTATACGGCATAGCAAACAAATATGCCTAACGCATACAAAATGTCAAATCACGGTTGTATAACCCAACCATCATTATCATACCATGAGTGGACATCACTTATAAATTATCTAAAGGTAATGACCTGATAATGAGGATATTAACGTTGCTAAAAAACATTTTTTTAATGAAGACATTTTTAAAATGCGTTTCTAGGTTATATTTTGGACTGAGTCTCTTTAGACTGCTTAAAATTTGTCTGCAGTAATTCTAAAGTGCCGTCAGCTTGAGAAATCTACTGGTGGGAAAATGACCGCTCTAATTAAAACATGATTTGCTGAGATGATCCATGAGCAGGGTTTCAAATAAAAGATTTAAAAAAAAAACAGTTCTCATATGCAGACCATCATAATTATTTCCGTCCGCATTGAACCACTCGGGTTGTCCTCCGACGTGGTAGCTCTAGGTTGACTGCATGGCGGGCCTGCAGAGTGAAAAGAAGCGGTAGGCTGACGGCATACGTTTCGGAGGACAGCGTGTGTTAATCTTCGCCAGTTATTTGAAGCCCTGTCCATGAGGTTCATAATTAATTGCATTAGGAATTCATACCCCTTTTCCACCGTTTAATTGTTATTTTAAGTGAATCATAGCGCTGTTGGTTTGCATCATAAAGAAATTTGAAATTCTTGACAGTTTGAAATAATGTAATGGAATTAAATTAAGATAAACAGGGCAGCAGTGTGGTGTAGTAGTTAGGGCTCTGGACTCTTGACTGGAGGGTTGTGGATTCAATCCCAGGTGGGAGACACTGCTGCTGTACCCTTGAGCAAGGTACTTTACCTAGATTGCTCCAGTAAAAACCCAACTGTATAAATGGGTAATTGTATGTAAAAAATAATGTGATATCTTGTAACAATTGTAAGTCGCGCCCTGGATAAGCCGCGGCTAAGAAATAAATAATAATAACAAACTTAAAAAATAATAGTCAAATACCTGTGGAGCACTTGCATGCTTGCTCTGGGTGTGTTTTTTTTGCTATGTGCTGGGTCTTTAGTAAGCCATGCAGATTTCACTCTGGGCCTAATTAGGGAGATTCTGAACTTTTCAACAAGACCTCTGATGATATTAACTTTGTTGAAGGAAACGTGTTTTCCCTAGCAAGTAGAAGAATAGCTTGTACAATAATAATCATGTTAACCCACTGGGACCGAGCTCCTGGGGAAATAACATGTGCCCATTTCTCATTTACTGCTCATGCGCCCTAACTGGAGTTACTGTCACAACAGGCCAGTTCATCAGTTAATGAGAGTAAAACAGAATTCCTGATCTTCATTAAGCCAGACTAAGGGCCCATTCACAGTGAATGCTAAGAGGCTACAGTAGGATGTGCTGAGTGCTGCACTGTGCTCACATTGAAAGTGGCATTAAACTTCGTGGTAGAAGAAAAAAGAAATGAACTGCATCTTCCTCCTGCTTTAATAGTACTTATTAAGTGTCGCAAGTTCAGTTTAGTGTAAAACTTCATTCTGTTTCAGGGATTCTGTCAAGCCAGGCACTTATCCAAACAAATTTGTAGTGAATTGCTCAAAAGGCCTGTTTTTACAGAATAGCTGTAATGTATACCCAGCAGTGCACCAGATAAGATTTTGGGTCATTGAGTAATTTACTTGCCAATGTAGACATTATGCGAGTAAAATGTATTTTGGGAGAGTAAAATGCAACATTACCTTGAAGTCATGAGTACTTTCAATAAATACTGTACATACTTTAATGCTAACTTATGGGGTTTACACTAATGCATTAACTGCAACCTTACATTTTAACTGTAATTTTATTTTGAACTACTGTACAAAAACTTGGTCTTACAATAAAAACATAAACAAGCATTATTGTTATTTGCTTTATTGACCATGAACAATATGGCTGTTAAGCAAATAAACTCAGAAACAGATTTTTTTTATTCCAACTCTGCAGGTGGAATATGCTTAACAAAACGCCTGCATGAACAGGGGTGGGTAAACTGGCAGCATCGGCTGAGGGGGTCTAAGAAAAAAAAAACTGTATCACTCTGCTCGACAAGTTAATGTGTTTGCGCCATTCAAAAATAAAATAAACAATCTTATGGATTATTTGTTTAACCATTCTGATTGTGTATATACCATATGTTTAAATGGTAATAGCTGCTATTTTTTAAATCTGGCTTTTTGTACATTTAACATGTGTTGACTAGATGACAATATAAAAATAAAATGAGTTATCACCTGGAATAAATTCACCCGATGTTTAATTTTTAAGCTATTAGTGTTATTTTATATACTGTTATTTTTGGCTTCAGAGTTGCTATGGCGTCAGTAAAAAAAAGAACCTCCCTGTTTTTCACTGTGGAAATCTGGTAATCCTAAACTACGTGAACAGTGTGAGAAACTGAAGCTCTGGTAGAAATTTTGGTCAGACACCAATATCTTGGCGAACTCGACAAAAAAACTCACAACATAGTAAAATATATTCAATCTTTTCTCAAATTACTTTGTTTAATGCCAACATTAGAGAACCCTGCAGAATTGCGTAAACTGCATTCTCCTACTGTAGGCATTCAAGAAATTCATCCATTAAATTAACAAAGTGTTCTCCCAGTGCTTTCTTCCACAGAAATATGTAAGAATCTAAAACATGCTATATTAAAAACAAGAGAAATACATCAACAGCTGCCATCTTTCAATATGCCTTGCAGGATAAACATCCGGTTCACACACCATATAAACGAGCCGAGTGCACTTGCAAACTGCACTGTGAACACAAACAGACTCGATCCTGAAAAAATCGAAAGGGGAAAAACATAAATAAAAAATTTTAGCTTACATGCATATTCTTTTATGGTGGTTTTTCATTTCCGTATGTTTAGTAATGTGTACGATAACCAAAGAGAGCCCAATTCTCAAATAAAAAAAGTGGCTAAGCGAAGCCTTTCAATATATGCTGTTGCATTATTTCAGCCATTTAACATGCATACATTGGCGTGCTTGTAAGAAAACGAAAATACTGTATTCAAGATTTGAAAACGTACTGTATGTGTACAAATGATACTCGTTTTTTTACAAGTAAACCCACAACCAAGCTCTTACCATGGTAACGGCAACAAGCCTAATAATAAACACTATTCAAACAATAATCATAATAAAAATAATCGTTCTCAGATTGTTTCTCTTATAGCCTCTCCCAAGTCAGCACCAATCTTACTGCTAATACGAACGAGTCCTGTAAAGATTGTGAATGGCATTTCTGACCTGAACACATTGTATCCCAAATCAAAACGTTAGACATGGCGTTAGATGTGGCGTATCTGGGTATTCATCAGGTATGTTTTTAAAAATTGGTTTGTAAATTCAGTTTTCAGCTTTTTGGCACACTGACCCATTATATACATTACAGTTAAAAAATGTTACCGGCCCAGTTGGGCCTGTGGTGCTTCATAACTGCCTGCCAAACTGTGATTTCTATCAGCCCCGGGCCTCCGGGCCATGGTTAATGACGAACCCTGCCTTGGTGTGAATAAAATATTTTTTTGAAGCTGTTGAATAAGAGAACGATCACGTAGATTGTATGGGCCATTTCCCATTTCGATTAAACAGAGAACTACAAATATAAAGGTGTGTCCTCCTGCTCCATCAGCAGAGCCTGGCTCTTGTAGAACAGTGGCAACGTGTCCACCCTGGAGTTGCACTTTTATTCATCCCTTAAAACAGTCAACGTTTTGGAGCAAACAGTCCCTTTGCACACAGAGTACAAACATATTAGTTATCCAGTTGGCCAAGTACAAACACGATATCTCATACCCTGGGAATAAAATAAACAGTACATTTAAATGTAGAGAAAATATTTTTGGCAGTGTGTAAACTATATAATGTAAACAGCCAACAGGGTTTAGACACAACATGTTTCTGTGGGAGTTCCTGAACCAGACAAACAAACCAGGAGGCGATCTCCCAGCTCTCCCGAGGGACTGTGCTGTGGGTGGTGTTTTATCTATAATGATAGGGTTGTGGAACTCTTCCTGCATAAAAACATTCTATTTGTAATAGTAAAGAACCTTATAAGCCCACATTAAACATATCATCTCCATGTGTGACTACTGTAAAATGACATAATTACAACAGAAATGCCATCTGGTCTCTTGTTTTTACTTTTCTTTGCTGCAGCAGAGCTTGCACAATCATAACATCTTACTGCTGTAGGAGATAGCAGTAGCATGGCTGTTTAGTTTTTTGTGACACTGACAAAATACTTTCCCTGTCAATCGTAAGGAGAAAAACAAATCTTCAAATTAAAATCAGCGACTGCTCAATAATATGTAAAGATATCCAAAGCACTTTAAAGGATGCATGTAATAAGCCCCCTGTTCTCTATTATATCTTTCTCATTACATCGTTCTCAGTTATGTCCTGCAGGGAGAGTGTAAACTGATGAAGCTGAAAAGTTGCAAAGCTGCACAGAATTTTAATAAGGTTGGACAAGGCAAGCCTAACACTCGGTTTTAGGCATTGAGTGGACCACCACTCAATCGTTCCGTTTAACCACCTGTCTAATTGCTCAAAATTGCAATTGAATCAAACCAATGCGTGCATTGTAACACTTCAGTAATTATGTCTTCCATGTCGCCTAACGTGATCACACTACAGATAAGCCAGAAATAGCAACTTTAAAACGTCCCTGGCCCCATATTCAAAGATAAACATGTCATTAGAACACCGAAGAGGGATGGTTTGTAAGTGTGCTTCTGGGGTGCGTAGTGTGATGAGAATAAACAATGAGAACTGAGATTTCTAGAGTGTTCCTTCATTTGAGCAGTTCACAGTCTGCCTTAACTGGCCTAACCTCCCCCAGAATAATGCATTTGGGCAATACCAGTCAGAACCAGTCAAATCACCCTTCATATTGAACACAAAATAAAAATGTTTCTTATCCTTCAAATAATAAACACACACACAAATAAACCCAGAAACTGTTTAATGTTTTATTTTTTTAAGAATGTATATTTTTTAGAAGACTTTCCGGTGCCATTTTTAATCTGTGCATGTGATTATATAATCAGTCATTTGTTTGAAAATAAGATATAAGGGGGATAGAAAGGCAATAACAGAAGGTTCTGTCTATGAATCACGACCAAAGCACTTTAGCACTAATAAACCCTGATCTGCTAATTGAATAATGCACAGGGATGATATCTTGTAATGACACACAGAATGATATAACAAGAGCAGTCATTTGAAGTCCAGAGTGAGTGCTAACGTGTAAGTGGTGAAATACAATTTATTAGTGAATAGTAGTGCAGTGCTGTCAGGGGCATAGTTAGGATTAGATTTTTACTGAGGCAAAAGTCTAATTTTTGTATAACAAAAAAACCCTGCATATCCTGTTCTTGAAGCCTGGAGACTATTAACGCAAACTGCGAAGCAATATAAGTCGCTAACTCTTTATACCGAGTGACCAACCTTGGGTGATCTTTGAAATTTCATGACACATTTTTTTAAACAAATCTCCTAACAAAAACAACACCAACCTAAAATTACTCTATTCACACTGTTAGAAATGTGATATTAAAAGGTCAAGAAGTACAGAACTTATAAATATGAATAAGTAGATGGGACTGAGACATGCGTTTATTTCACTGCTACTGAAGTTAATGCTGAGACCGGTGATACTGATGCTACAACTGGAACTGGTAAGACTGGTGCTGCCACTGCTGGGACTGGTGCTGCTACTGCTGGGACTGGTAAGACTGATGCTGCCTCTGCTGGGACTGGTGCTGACACTGTTGGGACTGGTAAGACTGGTGCTGCCTCTGCTGGGACTGGTGCTGCTACTGCTGGGACTGGTAAGACTGGTGCTGCCTCTGCTGGGACTGGTGCTGCCACTGCTGGGACTGGTAAGACTGGTGCTGCTACTGATGGGACTGGTAAGACTGGTGCTGCCACTGCTGGGACTGGTAAGACTGGTGCTGATACTGCTGGAACTCGTAAGACTGGTGCTGCCACTGCTGGGACTGGTAAGACTGGTGCTGCTACTGATGGGACTGGTAAGACTGGTGCTGCCACTGCTGGGACTGGTAAGACTGGTGCTGCTACTGATGGGACTGGTAAGACTGGTGCTGCCACTGCTGGGACTGGTAAGACTGGTGCTGCTACTGCTGGAACTCGTAAGACTGGTGCTGCCACTGCTGGGACTGGTAAGACTGGTGCTGCTACTGATGGGACTGGTAAGACTGGTGCTGGTACTGATGGGACTGGTAAGACTGGTGCTGCCACTGCTGGGAGTGGTAAGATTGCTGATACTAGTGCTAAGACTGATCGGACTGCTGAGACTGTATGATGCCACGATTAAAAACACTGATTTAGAAGGCTTTACTTTAAAAAGAGTTTGCCAATCCTCCTCTGGCCTGATCTATCGAAACACTGTAACACTTTCTCCTGGGACATATAGCAGGGCAAGGCCATTCAGTCTATTTTCATCCATACTGCTGCAAGACCACTCAAACATATCAAAAGGATGCACTCAGTTAAACTCTTTCTTGTCATGAATAAGGACCCTAGGAATCAGTTTGCTGCGGAATACACGGATTGTCCATATGCTGTCGGAGAATTTTTAGTTTTATACTTGGGGCGGGGCAAAAAACATACAAGGCTTTTTTGATAACCATAGTTTGATAACCAAACCAATACACGTATCATATATAATCATCAACACAGACAATGTTGCTTTAAATTTATGTAAATATACTTTAAACTGCTTATGATGTACAGAGGTCAAGGATGAACGAGGCGTGCTGTCACATTCATGCTGGAACGTACTGCAGTTTACTTTAGTATCCAGTGCGTTGTACCACTGAACAAGCTTTTTAAAGATGGCGACAACATTTTTTTTTAAAAATCACTGGTATTAAAACAGTACTTCCTTGGATTTTTTTCTCTAACGAAAACATTAGGAAAATGTTTTAACTGCTGTTGCCAAACAGTGAATTACCTCCAATTCTTCTAGCCCACGACAGCAAATACAATACATGAAAAGTACTACAGCTACGAATCGTTATATTGGGGGAGGGGGAAGGTATTACCATTGCACACGAAAAACACAGATTTATAAAAATGTATCACAGCTAAATATCACATTTCACAGGACTGTCAGCAGAAAAACAATAATAATATAATAAATACAATCACTAAACGTTCTTACCCAGAGCTGGCTTCTTCTGAAAGAAATGCGTTAAAGATTGATTTATTCGTTTCATCTTTGAGTATGTACAGTACCGAACCATCCACTAAATAACTCCAGGGGCTGGTTGCACTAACGAGAACAAAAAATGGGATCGGATCCGAATTCACTGGAGTCGGATCATAAACACATGTTGGATCCAATTGTGGAGCTACACGTGCATAACTAGGGAAACTGACCAATGAGAATGAGAAGCAAACACGTCTGTTTGGCTCGAAGTTTCAATACCCCGGCTGTCAAATTTATATACAGCCTAAGATCACAATAATGTTACGAAGAAATGGCAAATAAAAAATAATAATAATATGAAAACATGTTGATTTATACGCCACTCTTAAAAATGTAAGTGGGCACATTATTTAAAAAAAAATCTTTAGATATATTTTGTACTATTTTTTTTTTTTTTTAAATGTACCTAGCTGATTTTTACCAAGGCGGCTGCCTCGACTGCCTCAATGTACGCTACACCTCTGGCTGTCCGGGTTGGTGCTGGCGACAGCTCCCGATACATTTTAGCCATCTAACAAGAACAAACGAGTACAATTAGAAACAACAAAACAAACAAACACTAAACAATCACTGTTCTTTTATTAATCTCCTTCAGCAGTTCTCTCGCAACCATAAAAAAGGAACAGTTAAACGGCCACGTCCCCTTTTGTACCGTCAGCCACACCCCCTTGGTTACTGAGTGCAATCACTTTTCCTCCAATCCACGATTGCCAGATCGCTTCCCATCTGGGACGATGACTTGGTGTACTTGGTGCCTCCCTGGTTAACTGTGGCAGTAGGTAGCTCGCCCATCGATCCTAGGGCCACTGATTGACCTCCGCCAAGTAGTTGGAGGTATGCCTCCGGGCGGTCCTCAGCCGTCATTTTAGTTGGCTACTGCTCAGTTGGCAGGTGCTTCTGTGACAGTTCAGTGGCACTCTACCAGCAATATACAGTCTATATAAAATCACTACACAACATTTTCAGCAAGTTAGGAAATGTTTAAGCAAGGCATTTCAGAATTATGTGCTTGCCTTTTCTCTGTCCCATTAGGTTCTGGCCCGCTCTAAACCAGCACAATACATTTTTGTCCCAGATAACTTTCCATAGAGATCACTATGTGTGCGCGCGCATAATATAGTTACTTTACTTTTTGCTGTCTAAAACTTTTATATAGAGGCTCAAGAACAGTTGTGTTGATCTTGTGTTTTTTTTTTATATATATGTATTAATCTCACATATCACACTGAGCTCTTTCTCATTATCCATTTTTTGAAGCTGTGCAAATTCAGGTGCGACTGTAAATAAGTGCAAGGTATTTTTGTCATTTCTAGCGAACACGAACATCTGATTTTTGTATCCGAGTACATGTCAAAAAATATTCGATCGAATATTCGGATATTTGTTCCAGCAATAATATTTAATGAGATATTATGCAATAGTCATAAAAGCATTAACAAAACATACACGTTTTATACAGTATAAAGTCATCTAAAATGTAAAAATGACCACAGGAGATATACTTTGGCTTTGATTGTATTTATTTAAAATGTGTTGAGGAATTTATTGTTCATGTAATGTACTGTGTAACTTCCCCACACAGACCAAAGACAAACGTTGGCCGTTCAGATCTCACATTTATTCCAGGTTAAAGATAGTACACATTTTTAACCAATCTGCTCATATGTCTGGAGCCCATTTAGTTTTAAAAGTGATTAATAACATTTCTTAAAAGGCTGACTGTAAACTTCTGTCGCTGCCAATTTACTGGTCCACGTTCTTTCCATTACCACTCCAAGCCATAGTCTGACCTCTCAGGTCGGACTGCCACCTTCATCACTGTCTCAGGTATTAATCAATAAATAATACAGACCTTTATTACAAGACTATTGAACTGACATGTGGCTCATAAACCCAAGCACATGCAATTCCTTTCCTCTAGAATAACGTACTTGTATGCCGATAACATTGAAATCACCTCACACACTGAAGTCTTTATGGCAATGTAATGACTCATTTATTTCCTTCTTAAACTCCTTTTGCCCTCTGTTGTTCTTTCGTCAGCCAGGCTAGTATAGGTTAGCTATAGAAACCTTTTTTCTGCAGTTTTCTATCACTGCATTACATCATCTACCTGGCTATACAACTATATATCTATCTATGCTTTCAATTCCATTTTAAATGTATCTGTGACTGTAATTTCTTCCCCCTCTGGCAACTGTGAGTCAGTAAATGGAAAATCTCTATACAAAACTTTATTTGGCATGGCAGGGAGAAACCACAATCAGTGTGTTTACAGATTGAAATGAAGATGAATTGTAAATACCAGAGTGAGACTAACAAGTTCAGTAGTTATTGGTTAAAATTTGAACATTTCCAGGCGGCTACAGATAAAACTCATGTCCTAAATCAGTTAAGGTTAGAACTAGTTACATGGTTCGTTACAATGAAAAACATATGAAATGGTTTCCTGATAAGCACACAGCAATGAAATGTATTGTCCTCATGAAAATATGTTGATACAGAATGTGTCCTTACCTCTACGTATAGAATAGGGAAGATTCCAATTTTATCTCCCAGCATTCCTTCTGCCCAATTGTCATCCACTCTTCTTATCACAATAAGAATTTCATCCTTGATGGTAAAAAAAAAACAAAAAAACTCCAATTTGAGTAAAATAAAGACATTGTCCACACCTTAAACACAGTCCACTCTTTAAGTCCAGAAGACAGTGAGTTTGTCTCTGAACCTGAAGACCGTGGATCATTCTTAGTCACTACCTTGATATTGTGTTGGGGATGGTCACAGGCCTTCCTAGCGAAGGTACAGTATGTTTCAGTTTGTGCAATGTATTAGAATTAGAGCTTTATCAGTCAGGAACCATTGCTTGAAAACACCACCAGTGGATCATTCCAGAGATTTTTCCAGATATTTGGTACTTTTATTGCTGGAAAAGATTTAATGTGATACAGCCATCTAAAATGTCTTTGTATCAGGTGGCTTGTATCAGGTAGAATTTACAATAAATGCAAATAAACTATACTGTTTAATTTAATGTTATATTACAAAAAAATATAGTATAGTGTGCTGGGTATGAAGAGTGCTGATTTTTACCCACTCTTAGTCACTCTGACCACTCTTGGAGCATATAGCATCCTAATCAGTTTTCCATTTATATACACATTCTCATTAGGCGCGATTCACAATATTTTACTCAACCAAAAGTAATCTTCATAAACTCTCTAAAGAAATAATGGTGTTATGAATACTAAACCTTTTTTTTAATTTCCCAAAAAAGCCTGTGATTAAAGAAAGGGCATGCTTCTGTGCTATTCCAAAAGAAGGACACGGACCAGGCGTCAATTGGTAACCTATTTTCCTTTCAAGAGAAGCAAAGTAGAATAACCTTTTTTTGTCAGTTTGGACTCTAACAAAGTGCCCCACCTTCTCCCCAGATTGCCATGGTTCAATCACAGCAACCCCTAAAGAACTCTCTTCCCTCCCGCTCCACCCACCCACTCACATACTTTTAAAAACTAAAACTCCAAAGATCACAAATGATATTATGGCTTCTTCACAGGACATTGGGACATTTGGAGTTGATTGTCCTTGAATTTAAAAGCAGCCCGCACTATTTCTTGCCATCTGTCACTAACTTTCCTTTGTCCCACATGCCCAATCTTAAAGGCTTCTAACTGCTGGGACTCCCAAATTAGTGCTTAAGGATAGCTATTATTGTACACTCTCACAGTGCAGGAAATGAGCTTCAATGTGAAACGGAAAAGGCTTGCACACAGTCAAGAAGGCACAGGTGTAGTATGAGCTTACTTCTCTTGTTGGTTCATAGGAAATCCCTTTCAGTTTTTTGAGGCCAAATAATGTGCTGGAGATTCCCCCTGGAAATGTTTTGTTTTGGATTAAATTCTGGATCACTGTAAGAGAAATAAAGCCTCTGGCCTCTATCTTTTCTCAGATCCTTACGGTTTCGAGGTTTACCGAGCTTTTACTATGGTTTACTGTCCTTTACTATGGTATTCTGCTGTATACATTATTAAGTTACTGCTAATAAAGACATTATATCAGTAATATACTGTGCAATATTTGTTTTATCGTATTTAAAACGTGTTACATCAGATTCAACCATAAACTACTGTATTATAACATGGTCAGCCCTGGTTTATCATTGCTATTCGTTGCCAGACTATATCCCAAGTTCTATCTTACCTTCTCCCAGGGGTTGCTGTCCACCATCGCAATCATCACAACACAGATTTAGAAACATCATTATTCCAAGAATCTCCAGCAATCAGCACATTTTACCTGCTAACATTTAACCTTTGACCTTTGATTATCTAATGTATTTAGTAAAAGTTGTTTAAAATGCTGCAGTGACTGATTCATCACAGTGGAACTATCACAGATGGGTTATCACGATACTTCATTATCAGGGAGATGGAATAACACTGGTAATTTTAAGACCATCTCAATACAATATAAATCATACATAAGCACAATTGATCTTTTTTACCCTGCTATTGGAAAAAAAAAATCAGCCAGACAGGATTGATTTTTATCATCGAAGAAGCAGCTAAAAGTTTTATTGACACTCCTATTCTTCTGCACTCGATGTAATTATTCTGAAGCTGAGCAAACACATTTTCCGAACGAAGCTTGTGTGCTTTAATGACATTTCTAATTTTAAGATTTGCTCTGCCACTTGTAAGAGGCAAGCATTCTAATTGGCCAACAAGAGCAAGCTTGCAAACTCATCTGTGAATAAGACACATTTACGGGTTTGTACAACTGCTGTCATATTGGATTTCAGTCAAAAGTTGCCTAAAGGCAGATTTAGGAATACAAACCTTTACTTATTTGGAACATTTAGCTGCTTTACTTAAGCATGATGCCAATGCTGGCAAGCGATTTGTGAAGGCCTCCAAATTCTGAAAAAAGGTGACACTTATACAAAAACCACACTTGTTGGTTGCAAAGGCGCTCAAGGGCCCTTAACAGTCCACATTGTTGTACTCAACTGAACCCTATGAAAATAATGTTATTTTAAAATGTATTTTGTAGCTTGCCATGTGACTACATGAGAGGCTATGCATAAGGCCTGTACTGCCAGTGTCAAGGACATTACTGTTAATCTTAGTTTGACTTGTGTCAACTAAGGCAGACACCTGACAGTCTTCATCAAGACTAAATTGGCTTTTTTGTTAAGTAATATATTATTTTCACATGTTGGGGTCTTCCAAATCTATTGCTATATGTTTTGTTACATTTTTGGTATCTCTGCTGCTATTAGCTCCCAAACCTTATAATGTACAGTATACTGTAAAGCTAAATCAAAAGCATAACCTGTGCTTGTTTTTACATCAGCTCTAGAGTAGTGTGCGAAATAGCTATCTTGTGGATTATTCTGTATTCCAAAAATGAATGCTAAGCATAGCTTTTTTAAGAACCTAATTATCACAGTAGCAGTTTGACAAGCAGTTTCATGCAAGTGACTGTGTTTAATTAAACTTGCTGCACTTTTAATTAAGCTGTAATGACAAACACGTCTCAAGGTGAAAACAGCAATTTCTCCAGCAGTATACCAGGCAAGGATCTGAAATATAAGCACCTGTTCAGCAGTCTGATCAATCAGCAAGGACAGTAGATTTTATTCTGTGGTAATCCAGTTCTCTAGGTCTAAAATATATCAACATTTTTGTTTTTGATAGTACCTTCCAGCTTTTGAAAAAATCAGAAGATATAGTGGTTATCTCAAGTTGGGATATTATTCTTGTTCAAAGTGATATGAATGCTGCAACTCAAATTAATCAAACAGAACCATTAACAGACCAAATTTATCACAGTAGTCCTGATACGGTAGCACACTGTTACCATTGGTATGTCAAAATATGATAGCAGGACCTATTCACAAAACGTTAAGGACTGTTTTAAGGATTCTTTTGTGTGGGTAAACTTCCTCTTATGATTAAAAACTGTTTTGACAAATTTGAATAAAAAATAAACCCTCTGAGCAGCTAAAAAAAGGTTTCATGCACTGCAAGATTTAATTAATACAAGCGGGCTTTAAAAACAAATTCATTAACAAAATATTCCCTAAAACGGCCTGCAAAGTTTTGTGAATTGGGCCCAATGTTATAACATTTGCTATTTCAAAACAATTCTGAATTCATGCTGTAATCAGGCTACTACATCCCTGACCATAGTTAAAGTGTACTGTGCTAATACAGATATGCAGGATACTGTTATTTACTCTGTTAATAGATTGTAGTTATAATAATTAACACCAATGTATTCTACAGCAGTATTCCTCATAGCTTCAGAGGGCAAAACAATAGTATTCTGCAGTGTAGACGAGAGGATGAACAAAAAACAGAAACAGCAAGATCTGCATGTTATTGTGTTTTTGCCATTACTACAGTATTTTATTAAGGGTTCCCTCACCAAGATATAAAGACTTGGAGGCACTGGTTTTACCTTGGTGAATGTCAAGCAGTCCTTGTCTTGGTCTTTGTCCTTGACTTCAAAGTCGTAAAGTGCTTTGCCCTGAGGTGGGGTTTGCGAGAGGGGTTTGATGCAATGGATGTAGCTGGCTGGCAGAAAGCCGTGGCTGCCGTTGAGCTCTCCATGGTACCAGTTCTCGTCCACCTTCCTGCGCAGAATGATGACGTCTCCTTTGTTGAATTTCAGGTCCCCGGGTTCCTTCCCCTCATAGTTGTAGAGGGCTTTGCCGCAGGGGAGCTGGGGAACATTCTGAAACACACAAGCATGAGCAACACCACTGAGATCAGTATCAACCACAAACTGATCCTAGTTAGCTGTAAGAATTCAATAACAGTGCCAAGATACACAGCAGCAATGGTGTACCGATACCTGAGTCTGACTATACTTGGCACTCACAACTACAAAATGGAATGTTGCTTTGCCAATATTACATATTTTGTACGGAGAGTTGTTGCATTTTTTCGGTATCTGTTCCCAGTGATATACTGTAATCAACTACAAATCAAGCGCTGAAATTAAAGTCAATACATTTAAACCAGTATTCTGAATGACAATATCATCTAGGCCTAACTCACTATTTCCATGACTGGCAGTAGCGTTCACTAACTTAGTCATCCATTCCATTTGGCTTTTACAGTCCCTTGTGTTTTCTCAAACCACAGCTGTATCCTAGAGATAACCAAATATCCTTGTCTAATGATACAGTCACTAATCGATTAGACATATTGATTTTCTCCTTCTGTTGCCTATGTCAAGTGCTAAAACCCATACCTGCTAAAGTTCAGGCCT